>CAJVRN010000238.1:1105000-1147500 GCA_911728415.1 Lagocephalus sceleratus | reverse complement strand
GAGGGTGAAGCAGCAGCATCTAATCATCCAGAAACTGAGGGAGAGCTTTCCCAGAAGTCATGTGACACCTCCAGCGCTTACAGTAACACTGGGAGGGGACTGTTAGGGCAGAGCAGGGAAGGCAGTTAGGAAGCTCTCTGTCCCAGTATAACCAGTTATTTATCCTCTCTGTCCCAGTAGAACCAGTTATTTATCCTCTCTGTCCCAGTATAACCAGTTATTTATACTCTCTGTCCCAGTAGAACCAGTTATTTATACTCTCTGTCCCAGTATAACCAGTTATTTATCCTCTCTGTCCCAGTAGAACCAGTTATTTATCCTCTCTGTCCCAGAGACCGTTAGCCCTGCCCAGATAACGTTATTCTCTCTGTCCCAGTAGAACCAGTTATTTATCCTCTCTGTCCCAGTAGAACCAGTTATTTATACTCTCTGTCCCAGTAGAACCAGTTATGGACCCTCTCTGTCCCAGTATAACCAGTTATTTACCCTCTCTGTCCCAGTATAACCAGTTATTTATCCTCTCTGTCCCAGTAGAACCAGTTATTTATACTCTCTGTCCCAGTAGAACCAGTTATTTATACTCTCTGTCCCAGTAGAACCAGTTATGGACCCTCTCTGTCCCAGTATAACCAGTTATTTACCCTCTCTGTCCCAGTATAACCAGTTATTTATCCTCTCTGTCCCAGTAGAACCAGTTATTTATACTCTCTGTCCCAGTAGAACCAGTTATGGACCCTCTCTGTCCCAGTAGAACCAGTTATTTACCCTCTCTGTCCCAGTATAACCAGTCATGGACCCTCTCTGTCCCAGTAGAACCAGTTATTTATCCTCTCTGTCCCAGTATAACCAGTTATTTATCCTCTCTGTCCCAGTATAACCAGTTATTTATCCTCTCTGTCCCAGTATAACCAGTTATTTACCCTCTCTGTCCCAGTATAACCAGTCACAGACCCTCTCTGTCCCAGTAGAACCAGTTATTTACCCTCTCTGTCCCAGTATAACCAGTCACGGACCCTCTCTGTCCCAGTATAAGCAGTCATGGACCCTAACTGTCCCAGTATAACCAGTCATGGAACCTCTCTGTCCCAGTATAACCAGTCACGGACCCTCTCTGTCCCAGTATAACCAGTCATGGACCCTCTCTGTCCCAGCAGAACCAGTCATGGAACCTCTCTGTCCCAGTATAACCAGTTATTAACCCTCTCTGTCCCAGTATAACCAGTTATTTATCCTCTCTGTCCCAGTATAACCAGTTATTTACCCTCTCTGTCCCAGTAGAACCAGTCATGGACCCTCTCTGTCCCAGTATAACCAGTCACAGACCCTCTCTGTCCCAGTATAACCAGTTATTTATCCTCTCTGTCCCAGCAGAACCAGTCATGGACCCTCTCTGTCCCAGCAGAACCAGTCATGGACCCTCTCTGTCCCAGTATAACCAGTCACAGACCCTCTCTGTCCTAGTATAACCAGTTATTTATCCTCTCTGTCCCAGCAGAACCAGTCATGGACCCTCTCTGTCCCAGCAGAACCAGTCATGGACCCTCTCTGTCCCAGTATAACCAGTATATCCAGTCATGGACCCTCTCTGTCCCAGTATAACCAGTCATGGACCCTCTCTGTCCCAGTAGAACCAGTATATCCAATCATGGACCCTCTCTGCTCTGTGGGGTCAAAAATGTAGGGTTTCCGTGGCGATGGGGGTGAAGGAGGCGGTGGTGTGGCGCCCGCGCTCACCTGAGATGGTCCTGAAGTCTGTGAGGTCGAACATGATGACGAAGACGCAGGACCAGGTGACGACGAGGGCCAGCACCAGGATCCAGGCCAGCGGGGAGCTGAAGGTCGAGTAGAGGTCGTCGGAGAACGTCTTCCTCGACCCCTGGGAGGACGGCGGGCCCGCCTCGCCGTTCTTGGCATCGATGACCATGGTGGTGGTCGAGGACCGAGCTGAGGGGGCGGAGACATGGGGGCGGGGTCAGAGGGGGCGGGGTCAGAGGGGGCGGGGTCAGGCGGAGTCGGTTAAATTTGAGATCCGGACTGTTGGAGTCCTGAGAAGACGGACACCTGTCGACTTCCCTCAGCTGCTCCGGATTACCGTTACTGCTGACTCCAACAGCTGAGCGCACACACACACACACACACACACACACTCTCACACTCACACACACACACTCACATACACACACTCACATACACACACTCTCACACTCACACACACACACTCACACACACACACTCACACACACACACTCACACACACACACACACACTCACATACACACACACACACACTCTCACACTCACACATACACACTCGCATACACTCACACTCACACATACACACTCACATACACACACTCACACACACACACTCACATACACACACACCCTCTCACACTCACACATACACACTCACATACACACACTCACACATACACACTCACATACACACACTCACACATACACACTCACATACACACACTCAAACACACTCACACACACACACACACACAATCTCACACTCACACATACACACTCACATACACACACACATTCAAACACACTCACACACACTCACACAGCCCAAAATAAAGAGTGTCAGTCTATCCCAGTATTCCCAGTGCTTCCCAGTGGGTCACTGTAGCCTGACGGTGGACCGGTCGTGGGTCCAAGGACGGTGGACTTGAGTGGCGCCTGCTGACCTTTGACCTCTGGGGCCGACGCTCCCGCCCCCCTCTGAGGCGGGCGGCCGGTCTCGAGGCTCGGCGGGGGCTCCGCTCAGAACCTCCTTTTACGGCCGTCCGGCCCGCGCTGTCTGCCGGTTACCATGACGACGCTGAGCCGGGGCCTTAGGGAGGCACGGGGGTCTTTGAGCCTGAGCCGACCCTGATCCCACCTGGAAGATCGGGGGGGCGGAGTCTATCCAGACGGTTAGTACAGGTCCTTTACTCATCGCTCAGGGCTGTCCCAGTATAACCAGTTATGGACCCTCTCTGTCCCAGTATAACCAGTCATGGACCCTCTCTGTCCCAGTAGAACCAGTCATGGACCCTCTCTGTCCCAGTAGAACCAGTCCTGGACCCTCTCTGTCCCAGTATAACCAGTTATTAACCCTCTCTGTCCCAGTATAACCAGTCCTGGACCCTCTCTGTCCCAGTATAACCAGTCATGGACCCTCTCTATCCCAGTAAAACCAGTCATGGACCATCTCTGTCCCAGTATAACTAGTCTATTACTCTCTCTGTCCCAGTATAACTAGTTATTTACCCTCTCTGTCCCAGTATAACCAATCATGGACCCTCTCTGTCCCAGTATAACCAGTCATGGACCCTCTCTATCCCAGTAAAAGCAGTCATGGACCATCTCTGTCCCAGTATAACCAGTCTATTACTCTCTCTGTCCCAGTATAACCAGTCATGGACCCTCTCTATCCCAGTAAAACCAGTCATGGACCATCTCTGTCCCAGTATAACCAGTTATTTACCCTCTCTGTCCCAGTATAACCAATCATGGACCCTCTCTGTCCCAGTATAACCAGTCATGGACCCTCTCTATCCCAGTAAAACCAGTCATGGACCATCTCTGTCCCAGTATAACCAGTCTATTACCCTCTCTGTCCCAGTATAACCAATCATGGACCCTCTCTGTCCCAGTATAACTAGTTATTTACCCTCTCTGTCCCAGTATAACCAATCATGGACCCTCTCTGTCCCAGTATAACCAGTCCTGGACCCTCTCTCCCAGTAGTGTTCCAAATAGCCGATACGTGATAGTGCCGTATTTATAGCCTCCTCCACCGGCCCATCGGAGCAGAAGCCCACAGGCGTTCGGAGGACCGGACTCACCTTCAACACTTTCTGTCATACTTCCATCAAAGGTCCAGCCGTTGCCATGGAAACAAAAAGTTCTCCTCCTGCAACCGAATCCTAGTAATTCCGGTCAGCGGCGTGCTTGTCCCAGTCTGTCCTTATAGATGTGGACGTTGGGTGAAGCGGGGGCCTCTCGGGGGGGGGTCCCGCTCTGGAGGGCGAGGACGGAGAGAGTCCAGTCCTCGGCCCCGCCCCCCGCCACTCTGACAGAAATAACCCCGCCTAGCTCCCGGAAGGAAGGGGGGGGTAGTGCACGCCCTTCGCGAATTTGTAGACAAAGGTCGGGGGTCCCCTCGTCGATCGCTCTGATCAGGAACGCCCGGGGGGGGCCGCCGATCGAAGCCGCGGAGAGCCGATGGTCTCCCGCCGTGTCCCTGGGAGCCTGGAGCTATTCTGGGAGCAGCCTCTGGTGGTCTCCTTCCCTTTTTAGGCCAGAGGCCTGACCCCCCCCCACCAGCCCCCAGCCCCTCCCATTCCCGATTGTAACACCCGTTGAAGCCTGACCAGAGAGGAGTCAAGAAGTACTTTATCATCTTTATTTATGGGAAAACTGGGACTTCATACATGCATGGCGTCTATGGACATATAGACCACTGTAATCTGTAATCTGTAATCTGTACCATTCAGACTAGAAGGTGCGTGATTAGAGATTACAAAGCACTCTGTGACGTCACTGTTTCAGCAGTTTTCATCTTAACTTCAGGAGGATTAATGCGCTGTTTTGTTAAGGTCCTTCAGCAGATCTGGGGTCTGGTACAGACCCTTCCCGGCGTTGGGCGTCCCACTTTTGCATGTCACGTAGACCACGATGACGATGGTGATCACCACCACAATGCCACTGAAAATTCCCAGCCCCATTTTCTTGTTGCACACAACTGGAAGCAGAAAACCAGAGTGGTGAAGTGTTCATCACTGCAGGTCTGAGGAAGACCTCCGGCCTGATACTCACAGTTAGCAAATCGCTGAAATGAGGACACAGAGATCTACAAAATAAAAGCATCATTAACGAACTGAGACGGCCTCCTGCCCAGCATCGATGAAGGTTTGTGTTTACTTCAGAAACAGGAACTCCGAGGGTCGTCTGGATCTGATTCCAGGCGACATCGTTGGTGTTGGATGTGAGCAACCTGCCGTCGTAGAACAGGGTGTCAACGGTGAGGCGGACCTCTGAACGGGTCACGTGCCTCCTGCTCTCCACCACGAACATGTTCGGATTAAAGGTGTGGTGCATCACCATGAGAAGGACCGCTTTACCCTCTAGAGACGGGGAGGGACGGGGTGGGGCAGGAATGGAACTTTCACTTCTGACAAGACAACAGGCTTCAGGTTTAGGGGGTAGACTTCCTACCTGGGACTTTCTCCATGACCTCGTCGATGTCCGTTTTAATTCGGGACTTGACTGGACAGAACACCAGAAAGTAGTCTGCTTCTTCAGGAGTGTACACTTCAGAGTGCCCTATGTTTGTGAAGTAGGAAACCCACGTTTTATGAGCGCCTCCTGTTTCAGAGCCCACACAGACGAAGAACCTGGATCCAAAATCTGAGGAGACAAGAAGAGAGCGACCTTTAACCTCCTTCTGACCTCAAGGTAACCTACCAAAGGGGGTTCCTCACCGAGGTCCTCCATGTCTCTGCGGAGGGAAGAGAAGACAGCATTAGGTCAGAAACAGACGCAAAACCAAGCGGTGTGAGTTCTTAAAGCTACCTCTACACAGCTCGGTGCTGTGAGTTTGCTGTTGGAAAAGCCCCTGTCGGGGTCCTGACCCCCGGAACCTGCAGGAGGAGAAGCTCAGTTGTCTTCGCACGAACTCGCAGCTGCTCTGATTTGAACAACCGAACAACTCATTTCTTTCTTACTTCTGACTCTGTTGAGGTCCGCAGGTCTCGTTCTGCCGACGTGGACTCAAACCTCGTCGATTGCACCCTTGTGTAACAGGAGATAACGCATATTTATCTGATGTGGTGCAGTTTTAGTTTCGGTTTCACGGCGGGGGCGTGTCCGGAGGAAGGGACGTCACGCGACACGTGTAAAAGTAAGTTTAAAACTGGGTAAATCATCAAATCTACTGGGAGACTGACGGTGTTTAGTTTAGCATTCAGAAGGAAAAACCAATAATATCAACAAGAAAACTCGCCTAATTTGGTATTTTATTGAACTGGTTTTAATTCCCGCTGCGTCCAGTGGGCGGCGCCACTGCTCTCTTTGGTCATTAATCCAAATTAAGAATAAAGACAATAAAGATGGAGTTTATTTTGAACAGAAAAGCAGAACAAATTTAGAAGCCATTCACGAAATCACGACAGACATTTTTTTTTTCAAATTTTGCAGCCCAAATCCGTTAAACGTCGATTAAACTGGAGCACGGAGTCAAAAAAAAAAGATGATTCGTTTGCGCGTTTGGACGATTTCCGTGACAGCTCCAGCCCTGTGCTTTTAGGCGTTAAACAAACACACAACAATGACAACAACGACAGCAAACACAACTACGAAGGTCCCGGCAGCCACACACTTCCACCTCTGGTGAAGGGGGGCCCTGAAATAGAGGGGGGGGGTGAACTGATGAGCGTGGACACCCAGAGGAAGGTTGTTGGGGGGAACTCGGTGTCTCACCGTCAGCAGCGATGGTCCGGGGGGCATCAGGGGGAGGAGGAGGACGCGGATTAGGGATTAGGATTAGAGGCGAGGGCGCGGCGGCGTGCGTACCTGAAGGCCCGAACCTCGGTGCGACGCGGCGATGAGGTCGGCCACGTCGGCGCAGGCGCGGCTGCAGCCGGCGAGCCGACCGCGCTGCAGGAGGCAGTCCACGGTCAGGGCGACGTCCGGCCGCCGCACCAGCCCGCGGCTGCAGGCCGCCGGGGCCCCGGGGTCGGGGAGAGGTGCAGCACCACCAGGACCCTCGGCTTGGCGGCTGGGAGCGGGAGGAAGGGGTCAGAGGCGGGGGGGCAGGGGTGGTGGTGGTGGTGGTGGTGGGGGTGGGGGTACCTGGGGCCCCCGCGCCAGGCCCCTGTGATGCGGGAGCGGAGCTGCGGCCCCGCGGGGCAGAAGACCAGGACGTAGTCGCTGCGGTCCGCGGAGGAGACCTCCACCTGCTTCATCTGCCGGAGGACCTGCAGCACCTGAAGGTGCGCCCCCCCGCTGCACCCCCACAGGTGCACGTAGAACCTTCTCCAAGGCCCTGAGCGTGGAGGAGGGGGTCCGGAAAAGAGAGTTCTGGTCGGTTAGTTGGTCCTCTAAGCCTTCACCATCATATAATAATAAAACACAGCGGTTATCTCACCTCGGTTGTGGAGGGGTAAAGGGCTCGTTTCCTCACCGGTGCTCGGATCCATCTGTCTGTGGGGGGCATTTAATTAACAGAAGAGATAAGGGGAACATCAGACCTGACCCCCCCGTTGGTCTGGTCTTAGTTTGGACTTACGGTTCTGGAGGATAATCTCCTGGAGGTGCTCCTGGAGGTGCTCCTGGAGGTGCTCCTCTCTCAGCTGCCTCACTCCCACCAGCAAAAACACCCAGAGCTCCTTCCTGGAAGTTGACTGCTGTTTACTCTGCTCTGATGGAAGGGAAGCTCTCCTCCCAGGTGTTGAAAGCCCTTTTATACATCTACAAACATGTTGATTTATGACCTCACACCACCAGTAAATCAGCTTTAATCAAACAAATCAAACTGTTTCATTGTTGTAAACCTGTTTGACACAATGATTAAAGCCCAGTAATAGTGATGATAATAATAGTGATAATAGTGATGATAATAGTAGTAATAGTGATGATAATAGTGATGATAATAGTAGTAATAGTGATGATAATAGTGATGATAATAATAGAGATAATAGTGATGATAATAGTAGTAATAGTGATGATAATAGTGATGATAATAGTGATGATAATAGTGATGATAATAGTGATGATAATAGTGATGATAATAGTAGTAATAGTGATGATAATAGTGATGATAATAGTGATGATAATAGTGATGATAATAGTGATGATAATAATAGTGATAATAGTGATGATAATAGTAGTAATAGTGATGATAATAGTGATGATAATAGTAGTAATAGTGGTGATAATAGTGATGATAATAGTAGTAATAGTGATGATAATAGTGATGATAATAGTAGTAATAGTGATGATAATAGTGATGATAATAATAGAGATAATAGTGATGATAATAGTAGTAATAGTGATGATAATAGTGATGATAATAGTGATGATAATAGTGATGATAATAGTGATGATAATAATAGTGATAATAGTGATGATAATAGTGATGATAATGATAGTGATAATAGTGATGATAATAGTAGTAATAGTGATGATAATAGTGATGATAATAATAGAGATAATAGTGATGATAATAGTAGTAATAGTGATGATAATAGTGATGATAATAGTGATGATAATAGTAGTAATAGTGATGATAATAGTGATGATAATAGTAGTAATAGTGGTGATAATAGTGATGATAATAATAGTGATAATAGTGATGATAATAGTAGTAATAGTGATGATAATAGTGATGATAATAGTGATGATAATAGTAGTAATAGTGATGATAATAGTGATGATAATAGTGATGATAATAGTAGTAATAGTGATGATAATAGTGATGATAATAATAGTGATAATAGTGATGATAATAGTGCCTGGAGCTATTCTGGGAGCAGCCTCTGGTGGTCTCCTTCCCTTTTTAGGCCAGAGGCCTGACCCCCCCCCACCAGCCCCCAGCCCCTCCCATTCCCGATTGTAACACCCGTTGAAGCCTGACCAGAGAGGAGTCAAGAAGTACTTTATCATCTTTATTTATGGGAAAACTGGGACTTCATACATGCATGGCGTCTATGGACATATAGACCACTGTAATCTGTAATCTGTAATCTGTACCATTCAGACTAGAAGGTGCGTGATTACAGATTACAAAGCACTCTGTGACGTCACTGTTTCAGCAGTTTTCATCTTAACTTCAGGAGGATTAATGCGCTGTTTCGTTAAGGTCCTTCAGCAGATCTGGGGTCTGGTCCAGACCCTTCCCGGCGTTGGGCGTCCCACTTTTGCTTGTCTCAGAGGCCACGATGATGATGGTGATCACCACCAGAACGCCAATGACAATTCCCAGCACCATTTTCTTGTTGTTGCACACAACTGGAAGCAGAAAACCAGAGTGGTGAAGTGTTCATCACTGCAGGTCTGAGGAAGACCTCCGGCCTGATACTCACAGTTAGCAAATCGCTGAAATGAGGACACAGGGATCTACAAAATAAAAGCATCATTAACGAACTGAGACGGCCTCCTGCCCAGCATCGATGAAGGTTTGTGTTTACTTCAGAAACAGGAACTCCGAGGGTCCGCTGGATCTGATTCCAGGCGATATCGTTGGTGTTGGATGTGAGCAACCTGCCGTCGTAGAACAGGGTGTCGACGGTGAGGCGGACCTCTGAACGGGTCACGTGCCTCCTGCTCTCCACCACGAACATGTTCGGATTAAAGGTGTGGTGCATCACCACGAGAAGGACCGCTTTACCCCCTAGAGACGGGGAGGGACGGGGTGGGGCAGGAATGGAACTTTCACTTCTGACAAGACAACAGGCTTCAGGTTTAGGGGGTAGACTTCCTACCTGGGACTTTCTCCATGACCTCGTCGATGTCCGTTTTAATTCGGGACTTGACTGGACAGAACACCAGAAAGTATTCTGCTTCTTCAGGAGTGTACATTTCAGAGTGCCCTATGTTTGTGATGTAGGAAACCCACGTTTTATGAGCGTCTCCTGTTTCAGAGCCCACATAGACGAAGAACCTGGATCCATAAACTGAGGAGACAAGAAGAGAGCGACCTTTGACCTCCTTCTGACGTCAAGGTAACTGAAAATCTGCTGATATTAAATCTCCCTGAGGGTCAAAACTAGTTCAGTGGTCAGAAAATCTTGAAATAATGGATCAGTGTTTTACAAATCATAAATAACTTTGATAACATTTTACAAGTCGTATTTTTGACCGTGGCTGAGGGATCAAACTGAGCAGGGTTGGACTTCGATCTGACGAAGTTGGAGCTTTGCCAGAGTTACGTAATCCAAGTCTACATGGAATATATAATCCACAAGGTAGAAGTTAAATATAGGTGCGTTCAAACACGCCAGTGCTCTGAATATATTTAAATAACGTTGACTATTCTATATTATAATTACATTTAGAAAAAACACATTTATGCAATTTTTTTTTAATGATATATATTTGTATTTGTAGGACGTTTATTGCACATGATTTAAAGAGATATGAGCTGAAGGTTTTCCTCACCTCGTGGCTCCATGTCGCTGTGGAGGACAGAAAAGAGATTAGATCAGATTAAGAAGAGCAGACACGGTCGGGTTCGTCAAAGTTCGACACTTGTCCGCCACTTTGGAGCGATGACGCAGCCACAATGTACCTGAGAGCCGAGTAACGCGGGTGCATGTCGGTCGGCTGTGGTGAAGGGGAGGACGTGGTGGCAGCACTTACGTGATACTTTGATAATTTCCGTGCAGATCGTCTGACATTGCCGAGTCCCTTCAGCGGCGAACATTCACTTTCGTTTTCTCGGGGGCGTAGCTGCCTTGTGGTCGCTCCCAGTATGACTGGAGCCGCAGCCTGGGTCCTCCCAGTACGCCCATTCTTTATCTCCTGATCCTTATTCGACCTCTTCCGCCGTTATTCTTTAAAAACACTTGAATGCGTCACAAGTGAATTTGACCACCTCAAACTCGTCCCTTCGCTTTAACGCGATGTTGTGTGAACGCGATACACGCCTCGTTTGTGGGGTGTAAAAAGCCCGTTTGGTGAGTTTTAAACCACAAAGCACATCTGGATCTGGACCTTCTGATATTTGGCGCCCCAGCTGTGTGCCGTTGGGATGACGTCACTTCCTGGGTCTTCCGGTTCCCGGAAAACAAGGATGATTGATAATTATATTAGTACTAAATAAGATCAACTTTATAAACACGACAGTATCAGACACGATGAGTGTATGTTGCATATGGGTACGTTAATGCACATCTAATAATATTTATGTTAAATACGTCTGCAGTTCAGACCTGAATTTTGTCGTTTCATGAAAAAAAAAGCGTAATTTTATCAGGAATTACAAGTCTGTCAAATGTGACCTGTCCAACTTCAAACAGGCTATGACTTTGATTTCATCTACGTATTTAAATGGTTTAGAAGCGCTCTACTCTTTTCCTGATATATTTCTATGAAATGTTGCTCCTCGTTGGCCAAAAGTACCGTATTTTCCGGACCAAAACGCGCACCGGATTATAAGACGCACTGACAAAAAACGGGTTTGAACGGGTTTTTTTCCATACATAAGGCGCACCGGGTTATAAGGTGCATTAAGAACCAAAACAGTCAGAAACTCACTTTATGTTGGGGTCTATAAACCGTATTTTACACACCGTTTCACAGGACAGTCTCAATTCTGTGGTCTGTTTCTGTAATTAACCTACATATTATCAGATCATGCTGAAACATACAGTAAAATATACGACAACGGAAGCAAAACAGTGAGTTTCATCAATTTCATTCAGCAAAATATTCATAAGCGTGTCGCTTTACCGGGGCCATTTCAGGGGAGGCGATGAGCAGCTCACCGCTGCTGTTACCTAGCATACCTAGCATCGGTGTTGCGCAATCTACCGGGCGGAGCTTTTACCGTAGTGCACTTAGCAAAGGCGCGCAGCAGATTGTGGAACTCAGCCCACACACAAGGCGCACCGTATTATAAGACGCACCGTCGATATTTGAGAAATCTGTGTTTCAAGTGCGCCTTATAGTGCGGAAAATGCGGTCATTATAAACCAGTAGAGGAATGTGACATTAAAGCTGACATCATTTCATATTACAAAGTGAAAGTTATCAGTCGTGTAAATGTACATGAAGACCTTACTTGCAGCTAAATTCCCACTGGACAGATTTGAACCAATGAGGACATTGTCAGTATTCCGAGCGCTGACTTTGACGTCGTTCACAGAAGCAGAGATTCAACCTTAAAAGTGTTTTTAGCTCCACTGGTGTGTGTGTGTGTGTGTCTTCAACAACTTAAACTTGCGGCAGGTTTACGAAGAACAGCTTCACAAATATGACTCAGTCACTTTAATTTGATGTTACACAATGTGATGACAACACCTTGACAAACAGTTGCATGAACGAGGAGGTGGTAACCATGGCAACGGATCTGCATCCTGAGGGTTCGTGTTAGACCCACAAATGTCAAGGTCTGCCGCCTCTGATTCCCAACCTCTCACCAACCCAGACGATGAAGCGCATCATCGTGACGTAGGACCACTTCAAGAAGGTCACCAAGATCAGCACAATTTGAACACACAACAGCCCTAAAACACAAGAGTGAAAAATGCTCACCAACTTTCATCTCAATTTACATTTTTAAATATCATGGGGAAGAGCTGAATTCACTTTTGTTTTACATTTTCAAACTGTAACCTGCTGATAAGTGATATATTATAGTAAATGTCGCTGTATCACTTGTTTATTATTAACTTCATACTCACAGGTGAGCTGCATCAAGTAGACCTGACAGGATAAAATTAGTCGTCATTATAACAGAATTTCCATTGTTATTAAATTTAGAAAACCTCCTGCTGTAATGTAAAAACTTACCAGTACTCTGACCATCGTGTGACAGCAGCTTATTGCCGAGCATCGATGAAGGTTTGTGTTTACTTCAGAAACAGGAACTCCGAGGGTCCGCTGGATCTGATTCCAGGCGACATCGTTGGTGTTGGATGTGAGCAACCTGCCGTCGTAGAACAGGGTGTCAACGGTGAGGCGGACCTCTGAACGGGTCACGTGCCTCCTGCTCTCCACCACGAACATGTTCGGATTAAAGGTGTGGTGCATCACCATGAGAAGACCGCTTTACCCTCTAGAGACGGGGAGGGACGGGGTGGGGCAGGAATGGAACTTTCACTTCTGACAAGACAACAGGCTTCAGGTTTAGGGGGTAGACTTCCTACCTGGGACTTTCTCCATGACCTCGTCGATGTCCGTTTTAATTCGGGACTTGACTGGACAGAACACCAGAAAGTAGTCTGCTTCTTCAGGAGTGTACACTTCAGAGTGCCCTATGTGTGTGAAGTAGGAAACCCACGTTTTATGAGCGCCTCCTGTTTCAGAGCCCACACAGACGAAGAACCTGGATCCAAAATCTGAGGAGACAAGAAGAGAGCGACCTTTGACCTCCTTCTGACCTCAAGGTAACCTACCAAAGGGGGTTCCTCACCGAGGTCCTCCATGTCTCTGCGGAGGGAAGAGAAGACAGCATTAGGTCAGAAACAGACGCAAAACCAAGCGGTGTGAGTTCTTAAAGCTACCTCTACACAGCTCGGTGCTGTGAGTTTGCTGTTGGAAAACCCCCTGTCGGGGTCCTGACCCCCGGAACCTGCAGGAGGAGAAGCTCAGTTGTCTTCGCACGAACTCGCAGCTGCTCTGATTTGAACAACCGAACAACTCATTTCTTTCTTACTTCTGACTCTGTTGAGGTCCGCAGGTCTCGGTCTGCCGACGTGGACTCAAACCTCGTCGATTGCACCCTTGTGTAACAGGAGATAACGCATATTTATCTGATGTGGTGCAGTTTTAGTTTCGGTTTCACGGCGGGGGCGTGTCCGGAGGAAGGGACGTAACGCGACACGTGTAAAAGTAAGTTTAAAACTGGGTAAATCATCAAATCTACTGGGAGACTGACGGTGTTTAGTTTAGCATTCAGAAGGAAAAACCAATAATATCAACAAGAAAACTCGCCTAATTTGGTATTTTATTGAACTGCTTGTAATTCCCGCTGCGTCCAGTGGGCGGCGCCACTGCTCTCTTTGGTCATTAATCCAAATTAAGAATAAAGACAATAAAGATGGAGTTTATTTTGAACAGAAAAGCAGAACAAATTTAGAAGCCATTCACGAAATCACGACAGACATTTTTTTTTCAAATTTTGCAGCCCAAATCCGTTAAACGTCGATTAAACTGGAGCACGGAGTCAAAAAAAAAGATGATTCGTTTGCGCGTTTGACGATTTCCGTGACAGCTCCAGCCCTGTGCTTTTAGGCGTTAAACAAACACACAACAATGACAACAACGACAGCAAACACAACTACGAAGGTCCCGGCAGCCACACACTTCCACCTCTGGTGAAGGGGGGCCCTGAAATAGAGGGGGGGGGTGAACTGATGAGCGTGGACACCCAGAGGAAGGTTGTTGGGGGGAACTCGGTGTCTCACCGTCAGCAGCGATGGTCCGGGGGGCATCAGGGGGAGGAGGAGGACGCGGATTAGGGATTAGGATTAGAGGCGAGGGCGCGGCGGCGTGCGTACCTGAAGGCCCGAACCTCGGTGCGACGCGGCGATGAGGTCGGCCACGTCGGCGCAGGCCGCCTTGTTGCGGCTGCAGCCGGCGAGCCGACCGCGCTGCAGGAGGCAGTCCACGGTCAGGGCGACGTCCGGCCGCCGCACCAGCCCGCGGCTGCAGGCCGCCGGGGCCCCGGGGTCGGGGGAGAGGTGCAGCACCACCAGGACCCTCGGCTTGGCGGCTGGGAGCGGGAGGAAGGGGTCAGAGGCGGGGGGGGGCAGGGGTGGTGGTGGTGGTGGTGGGGGGTGGGGGTACCTGGGGCCCCCGCCAGGGCCCCTGCGATGCGGGAGCGGAGCTGCGGCCCCGCGGGGCAGAAGACCAGGACGTAGTCGCTGCGGTCCGCGGAGGAGACCTCCACCTGCTTCATCTGCCGGAGGACCTGCAGCACCTGAAGGTGCGCCCCCCCGCTGCACCCCCACAGGTGCACGTAGAACCTTCTCCAAGGCCCTGAGCGTGGAGGAGGGGGTCCGGAAAAGAGAGTTCTGGTCGGTTAGTTGGTCCTCTAAGCCTTCACCATCATATAATAATAAAACACAGCGGTTATCTCACCTCGGTTGTGGAGGGGTGAAGGGCTCGTTTCCTCACCGGTGCTCGGATCCATCTGTCTGTGGGGGGCATTTAATTAACAGAAGAGATAAGGGGAACATCAGACCTGACCCCCCCGTTGGTCTGGTCTTAGTTTGGACTTACGGTTCTGGAGGATAATCTCCTGGAGGTGCTCCTGGAGGTGCTCCTGGAGGTGCTCCTCTCTCAGCTGCCTCACTCCCACCAGCAAAAACACCCAGAGCTCCTTCCTGGAAGTTGACTGCTGTTTACTCTGCTCTGATGGAAGGGAAGCTCTCCTCCCAGGTGTTGAAAGCCCTTTTATACATCTACAAACATGTTGATTCATGACCTCACACCACCAGTAAATCAGCTTTAATCAAACAAATCAAACTGTTTCGTTGTTGTAAACCTGTTTGACACAATGATTAAAGCCCAGTAATAGTGATGATAATAATAGTGATAATAGTGATGATAATAGTGATGATAATAATAGTGATAATAGTGATGATAATAGTAGTAATAGTGATGATAATAGTGATGATAATAGTAGTAATAGTGGTGATAATAGTGATGATAATAGTAGTAATAGTGATGATAATAGTGATGATAATAGTAGTAATAGTGATGATAATAGTGATGATAATAATAGAGATAATAGTGATGATAATAGTAGTAATAGTGATGATAATAGTGATGATAATAGTGATGATAATAGTGATGATAATAGTGATGATAATAGTGATGATAATAATAGTGATAATAGTGATGATAATAGTGATGATAATGATAGTGATAATAGTGATGATAATAGTAGTAATAGTGATGATAATAGTGATGATAATAATAGAGATAATAGTGATGATAATAGTAGTAATAGTGATGATAATAGTGATGATAATAGTAGTAATAGTGATGATAATAGTGATGATAATAGTAGTAATAGTGGTGATAATAGTGATGATAATAATAGTGATAATAGTGATGATAATAGTAGTAATAGTGATGATAATAGTGATGATAATAGTGATGATAATAGTAGTAATAGTGATGATAATAGTGATGATAATAATAGTGATAATAGTGATGATAATAGTGCCTGGAGCTATTCTGGGAGCAGCCTCTGGTGGTCTCCTTCCCTTTTTAGGCCAGAGGCCTGACCCCCCCCCACCAGCCCCCAGCCCCTCCCATTCCCGATTGTAACACCCGTTGAAGCCTGACCAGAGAGGAGTCAAGAAGTACTTTATCATCTTTATTTATGGGAAAACTGGGACTTCATACATGCATGGCGTCTATGGACATATAGACCACTGTAATCTGTAATCTGTAATCTGTACCATTCAGACTAGAAGGTGCGTGATTAGAGATTACAAAGCACTCTGTGACGTCACTGTTTCAGCAGTTTTCATCTTAACTTCAGGAGGATTAATGCGCTGTTTCGTTAAGGTCCTTCAGCAGATCTGGGGTCTGGTCCAGACCCTTCCCGGCGTTGGGCGTCCCACTTTTGCATGTCACGGAGACCACGATGATGATGGTGATCACCACCAGAACGCCAATGACAATTCCCAGCCCCATTTTCTTGTTCCACACAACTGGAAGCAGAAAACCAGAGTGGTGAAGTGTTCATCACTGCAGGTCTGAGGAAGACCTCCGGCCTGATACTCACAGTTAGCAAATAGCTGAAATGAGGACACAGAGATCTACAAAATAAAAGCATCATTAACGAACTGAGACGGCCTCCTGCCCAGCATCGATGAAGGTTTGTGTTTACTTCAGAAACAGGAACTCCGAGGGTCCGCTGGATCTGATTCCAGGCGATATCGTTGGTGTTGGATGTGAGCAACCTGCCGTCGTAGAACAGGGTGTCGACGGTGAGGCGGACCTCTGGACGTAGGGTCACGTGCCTGCTGCTCTCCACCACGAACATGTTCGGATTAAAGGTGTGGTGCATCACCACGAGAAGGACCGCTTTACCTTCTAGAGACGGGGAGGGACGGGGTGGGGCAGGAATGGAACTTTCACTTCTGACAAGACAACAGGCTTCAGGTTTAGGGGGTAGACTTCCTACCTGGGACTTTCTCCATGACCTCGTCGATGTCCGTTTTAATTCGGGACTTGACTGGACAGAACACCAGAAAGTAGTCTGCTTCTTCAGGAGTGTCCACTTCAGAGTGCCCTATGTTTGTGAAGTAGGAAACCCACGTTTTATGAGCGCCTCCTGTTTCAGAGCCCATACAGACGAAGAACCTGGATCCAAAATCTGAGGAGACAAGAAGAGAGCGACCTTTGACCTCCTTCTGACGTCAAGGTAACTGAAAATCTGCTGATATTAAATCTCCCTGAGGGTCAAAACTAGTTCAGTGCTCAGAAAATCTTGAAATAATGGATCAGTGTTTTACAAATCATAAATAACTTTGATAACATTTTACAAGTCGTATTTTTGACCGTGGCTGAGGGATCAAACTGAGCAGGGTTGGACTTCGATCTGACGAAGTTGGAGCTTTGCCAGAGTTACGTAATCCAAGTCTACATGGAATATATAATCCACAAGGTAGAAGTTAAATATAGGTGCGTTCAAACACGCCAGTGCTCTGAATATATTTAAATAACGTTGACTATTCTATATTATAATTAAATTTAGAAAAAACACATTCATGCAATTTTTTTTTAATGATATATATTTGTATTTGTAGGACGTTTATTGCACATGATTTAAAGAGATATGAGCTGAAGGTTTTCCTCACCTCGTGGCTCCATGTCGCTGTGGAGGACAGAAAAGAGATTAGATCAGATTAAGAAGAGCAGACACGGTCGGGTTCGTCAAAGTTCGACACTTGTCCGCCACTTTGGAGCGATGACGCAGCCACAATGTACCTGAGAGCCGAGTAACGCGGGTGCATGTCGGTCGGCTGTGGTGAAGGGGAGGACGTGGTGGCAGCACTTACGTGATACTTTGATAATTTCCGTGCAGATCGTCTGACATTGCCGAGTCCCTTCAGCGGCGAACATTCACTTTCGTTTTCTCGGGGGCGTAGCTGCCTTGTGGTCGCTCCCAGTATGATTGGAGCCGCAGCCTGGGTCCTCCCAGTACGCCCATTCTTTATCTCCTGATCCTTATTCGACCTCTTCCGCCGTTATTCTTTAAAAACACTTGAATGCGTCACAAGTGAATTTGACCACCTCAAACTCGTCCCTTCGCTTTAACGCGATGTTGTGTGAACGCGATACACGCCTCGTTTGTGGGGTGTAAAAAGCCCGTTTGGTGAGTTTTAAACCACAAAGCACATCTGGATCTGGACCTTCTGATATTTGGCACCCCAGCTGTGTGCCGTTGGGATGACGTCACTTCCTGGGTCTTCCGGTTCCCGGAAAACAAGGATGATTGATAATTATATTAGTACTAAATAAGATCAACTTTATAAACACGACAGTATCAGACACGATGAGTGTATGTTGCATATGGGTACGTTAATGCACATCTAATAATATTTATGTTAAATACGTCTGCAGTTCAGACCTGAATTTTGTCGTTTCATGAAAAAAAAAGCGTAATTTTATCAGGAATTACAAGTCTGTCAAATGTGACCTGTCCTACTTCAAACAGGCTATGACTTTGATTTCATCTACGTATTTAAATGGTTTAGAAGCGCTCTACTCTTTTCCTGATATATTTCTATGAAATGTTGCTCCTCGTTGGCCAAAAGTACCGTATTTTCCGGACCAAAACGCGCACCGGATTATAAGACGCACTGACAAAAAACGGGTTTGAACGGGTTTTTTTCCATACATAAGGCGCACCGGGTTATAAGGCGCATTAAGGGAACCAAAACAGTCAGAAACTCACTTTATGTTGGGGTCTATAAACCGTATTTTACACACCGTTTCACAGGACAGTCTCAATTCTGTGGTCTGTTTCTGTAATTAACCTACATATTATCAGATCATGCTGAAACATACAGTAAAATATACGACAACGGAAGCAAAACAGTGAGTTTCATCAATTTCATTCAGCAAAATATTCATAAGCGTGTCGCTTTACCGGGGCCATTTCAGGGGAGGCGATGAGCAGCTCACCGCTGCTGTTACCTAGCATACCTAGCATCGGTGTTGCGCAATCTACCGGGCGGAGCTTTTACCGTAGTGCACTTAGCAAAGGCGCGCAGCAGATTGTGGAACTCAGCCCACACACAAGGCGCACCGTATTATAAGACGCACCGTCGATATTTGAGAAATCTGTGTTTCAAGTGCGCCTTATAGTGCGGAAAATGCGGTCATTAAAAACCAGTAGAGGAATGTGACATTAAAGCTGACATCATTTCATATTACAAAGTGAAAGTTAACAGTCGTGTAAATGTACATGAAGACCTTACTTGCAGCTAAATTCCCACTGGACAGATTTGAACCAATGAGGACATTGTCAGTATTCCGAGCGCTGACTTTGACGTCGTTCACAGAAGCAGAGATTCAACCTTAAAAGTGTTTTTAGCTCCACTGGTGTGTGTGTGTGTGTGTGTGTGTGTGTGTGTGTGTGTGTGTGTGTGTGTGTGTGTGTCTTCAACAACTTAAACTTGCGGCAGGTTTACGAAGAACAGCTTCACAAATATGACTCAGTCACTTTAATTTGATGTTACACAATGTGATGACAACACCTTGACAAACAGTTGCATGAACGAGGAGGTGGTAACCATGGCAACGGATCTGCATCCTGAGGGTTCGTGTTAGACCCACAAATGTCAAGGTCTGCCGCCTCTGATTCCCAACCTCTCACCAACCCAGACGATGAAGCGCATCATCGTGACGTAGGACCACTTCAAGAAGGTCACCAAGATCAGCACAATTTGAACACACAACAGCCCTAAAACACAAGAGTGAAAAATGCTCACCAACTTTCATCTCAATTTACATTTTTAAATATCATGGGGAAGAGCTGAATTCACTTTTGTTTTACATTTTCAAACTGTAACCTGCTGATAAGTGATATATTATAGTAAATGTCGCTGTATCACTTGTTTATTATTAACTTCATACTCACAGGTGAGCTGCATCAAGTAGACCTGACAGGATAAAATTAGTCGTCATTATAACAGAATTTCCATTGTTATTAAATTTAGAACACCTCCTGCTGTAATGTAAAAACTTACCAGTACTCTGACCATCGTGTGACAGCAGCTTATTGCCGAGCATCGATGAAGGTTTGTGTTTACTTCAGAAACAGGAACTCCGAGGGTCGTCTGGATCTGATTCCAGGCGATATCGTTGGTGTTGGATGTAAGCAACCTGCCGTCGTAGAACAGGGTGTCGACGGTGAGGCGGACCTCTGAACGGGTCACGTGCCTCCTGCTCTCCACCACGAACATGTTCGGATTAAAGGTGTGGTGCATCACCATGAGAAGGACCGCTTTACCCTCTAGAGACGGGGAGGGACGGGGTGGGGCAGGAATGGAACTTTCACTTCTGACAAGACAACAGGCTTCAGGTTTAGGGGGTAGACTTCCTACCTGGGACTTTCTCCATGACCTCGTCGATGTCCGTTTTAATTTGGGACTTGACTGGACAGAACACCAGAAAGTAGTCTGCTTCTTCAGGAGTGTCCACTTCAGAGTGCCCTATGTTTGTGATGTAGGAAACCCACGTTTTATGAGCGCCTCCTTTTCAGAGCCCACATAGACGAAGAACCTGGATCCATAAACTGAGGAGACAAGAAGAGAGCGACCTTTGACCTCCTTCTGACCTCAAGGTAACCTACCAAAGGGGGTTCCTCACCGAGGTCCTCCATGTCTCTGCGGAGGGAAGAGAAGACAGCATTAGGTCAGAAACAGACGCAAAACCAAGCGGTGTGAGTTCTTAAAGCTACCTCTACACAGCTCGGTGCTGTGAGTTTGCTGTTGGAAAAGCCCCTGTCGGGGTCCTGACCCCCGGAACCTGCAGGAGGAGAAGCTCAGTTGTCTTCGCACGAACTCGCAGCTGCTCTGATTTGAACAACCGAACAACTCATTTCTTTCTTACTTCTGACTCTGTTGAGGTCCGCAGGTCTCGTTCTGCCGACGTGGACTCAAACCTCGTCGATTGCACCCTTGTGTAACAGGAGATAACGCATATTTATCTGATGTGGTGCAGTTTTAGTTTCGGTTTCACGGCGGGGGCGTGTCCGGAGGAAGGGACGTAACGCGACACGTGTAAAAGTAAGTTTAAAACTGGGTAAATCATCAAATCTACTGGGAGACTGACGGTGTTTAGTTTAGCATTCAGAAGGAAAAAACAATAATATCAACAAGAAAACTCGCCTAATTTGGTATTTTATTGAACTGCTTGTAAATCCCGCTGCGTCCAGTGGGCGGCGCCACTGCTCTCTTTGGTCATTAATCCAAATTAAGAATAAAGACAATAAAGATGGAGTTTATTTTGAACAGAAAAGCAGAACAAATTTAGAAGCTATTCACGAAATCACGACAGACATTTTTTTTTCAAATTTTGCAGCCCAAATCCGTTAAACGTCGATTAAACTGGAGCACGGAGTCAAAAAAAAAAAGATGATTCGTTTGCGCGTTTGACGATTTCCGTGACAGCTCCAGCCCTGTGCTTTTAGGCGTTAAACAAACACACAACAATGACAACAACGACAGCAAACACAACTACGAAGGTCCCGGCAGCCACACACTTCCACCTCTGGTGAAGGGGGGCCCTGAAATAGAGGGGGGGGGTGAACTGATGAGCGTGGACACCCAGAGGAAGGTTGTTGGGGGGAACTCGGTGTCTCACCGTCAGCAGCGATGGTCCGGGGGGCATCAGGGGGAGGAGGAGGACGCGGATTAGGGATTAGGATTAGAGGCGAGGGCGCGGCGGCGTGCGTACCTGAAGGCCCGAACCTCGGTGCGACGCGGCGATGAGGTCGGCCACGTCGGCGCAGGCCGCCTTGTTGCGGCTGCAGCCGGTGAGCTGACCGCGCTGCAGGAGGCAGTCCACGGTCAGGGCGACGTCCGGCCGCCGCACCAGCCCGCGGCTGCAGGCCGCCGGGGCCCCGGGGTCGGGGGAGAGGTGCAGCACCACCAGGACCCTCGGCTTGGCGGCTGGGTGCGGGAGGAAGGGGTCAGAGGCGGGGGGGGGCAGGGGTGGTGGTGGTGGGGGGTGGGGGTACCTGGGGCCCCCGCCAGGGCCCCTGCGATGCGGGAGCGGAGCTGCGGCCCCGCGGGGCAGAAGACCAGGACGTAGTCGCTGCGGTCCGCGGAGGAGACCTCCACCTGCTTCATCTGCCGGAGGACCTGCAGCACCTGAAGGTGCGCCCCCCCGCTGCACCCCCACAGGTGCACGTAGAACCTTCTCCAAGGCCCTGAGCGTGGAGGAGGGGGTCCGGAAAAGAGAGTTCTGGTCGGTTAGTTGGTCCTCTAAGCCTTCACCATCATATAATAATAAAACACAGCGGTTATCTCACCTCGGTTGTGGAGGGGTAAAGGGCTCGTTTCCTCACCGGTGCTCGGATCCATCTGTCTGTGGGGGGGCATTTAATTAACAGAAGAGATAAGGGGAACATCAGACCTGACCCCCCCGTTGGTCTGGTCTTAGTTTGGACTTACGGTTCTGGAGGATAATCTCCTGGAGGTGCTCCTGGAGGTGCTCCTGGAGGTGCTCCTGGAGGTGCTCCTCTCTCAGCTGCCTCACTCCCACCAGCAAAAACACCCAGAGCTCCTTCCTGGAAGTTGACTGCTGTTTACTCTGCTCTGATGTCAGGGAAGCTCTCCTCCCAGGTGTTGAAAGCCCTTTTATACATCTACAAACATGTTGATTCATGACCTCACACCACCAGTAAATCAGCTTTAATCAAACAAATCAAACTGTTTCATTGTTGTAAACCTGTTTGACACAATGATTAAAGCCCAGTAATAGTGATGATAATAATAGTGATAATAGTGATGATAATAGTGATGATAATGATAGTGATAATAGTGATGATAATAGTAGTAATAGTGATGATAATAGTGATGATAATAGTGATGATAATAATAGTGATAATAGTGATGATAATAGTAGTAATAGTGATGATAATAGTGATGATAATAGTGATGATAATAATAGTGATAATAGTGATGATAATAGTAGTAATAGTGATGATAATAGTGATGATAATAATAGTGATAATAGTGATGATAATAGTGATGATAATAATAGTGATAATAGTGATGATAATAGTAGTAATAGTGATGATAATAGTGATGCTAATAGTGATGATAATAGTAGTAATAGTGATAATAGTGATGATAATAGTAGTAATAGTGATGATAATAGTGATGATAATAGTGATGATAATAGTAGTAATAGTGATGATAATAGTGATGATAATAATAGTGATGATAATAGTGATAATATTAGTGATGATAATAGTGATGATAATAGTGATGATAATAGTGATAATAATAGTGATGATAATAGTGATGAAAATAGTGATATAATAGTGATGATAATGATGATAATAGTGATGATAATAGTGATAATAATAGTGATGATAATGATGATAATAGTGATGATAATAGTGATAATAATGATGATAATAGTGAGAATAATAGTGATGATAATGATGATAATAGTGAGAATAATAGTGATAATGATGATGATAATGATGATAATAGTGATAATAGTGATGATAATGATGATGATAATGATGATAATAGTGATAATAGTGGTGATAATGATGATGATAATGATGATAATAGTGATGATAGTGATGATGATGATGATAATGATGATAATAGTGATAATAGTGATGATAATGATGATGATAATGATGATAATAGTGATAATAGTGGTGATAATGATGATGATAATGATGATAATAGTGATGATAGTGATGATAATGATGATGATAATGATGATAATAGTGATAATAGTGATGATAATGATGATGATGATGATAATAGTGATAATAGTGATGATAATGATGATGATAATGATGATAATAGTGATAATAGTGATGATAATGATGATGATAATGATGATAATAGTGATAATAGTGATGATAATGATGATGATAATGATGATAATAGTGATAATAAGAGTGTTTTTTGTCTGTTTTTGCTGCACTTGGAAGCCTGCTGGAGGACACGCCCACCTGCTGCCGCCGCCTTCACGGTCGGCTCGTATTTCTCCCCACCGGACCCGGCCTTCGCCCAAAAGCGAAGACTGTCCCCAAAGAGGGAGCTCGGGTTGGTTTTTAGGTCGGTTCGGGCTGTTCGGACGGGTTCCGACGGAACATGCTGCGAAAGACGGGGATCAGACTTCATCCCTGGATTCTAGGCGCTTTTACTGACGCGATCAACCATCGGACGTTATCTCCAAAACCTCCAGAGGTCAGAGGTCAAACTTAGGATCCCGATGTGCTGAGTCACCAGGTAATCAATTATTTGTCAATTCAATTGAGGCCAAAGAAGGTAGAAACCTACGTTTGTGGCTTATTTTAAGTTTAAATTCTCGCACCACCGTCCTCACAAAGACCCGAAATCGTGTCCCCAAATAACCTTTAAACCCTTCGGTGTGTACTAGTAACCGGTCACTAGTAACCAGTCACCAGTAACCAGTCGCCCCCCCATCTGCAGCCGCTTCCACTTGTTGGAGCCCCGGTCGGTCCCCCGGGAGTGGCCGCGTCACCGACGGTCCGTGAAGGCATCAGCAGCTGCAGCGGGGAGCGCGTCGGGTCCCGCCGCACATCAGCCGCGGCCAGCGCACATCTGGAGCCCCGCATGGACCTCAGCCCGGCCGCCGCAGGGGCCCCCGCACCCGGCACGGGCCTCGCTGCACGGTAGCCCCAGCTGGAGGCGATCGCTGGGGGGGGGGGGCGACGGAGGAGGCCGGGCCGGGAGACGCGGAGGCTGGCGGCGCCTCCGGGGGCAGCGGGCTGCAGCACGGTGGGCTCCGTGGGAGCCGCGGGGAGGCGGGTCGAACCCGGGCGGGTTCGGTTCGTCTGCGGCTTCGGGCGCGTTTTTCGTGTTTGACGTCGTTTTAAGGAAAAAAAAAAAAAAAAAAAAAACAACTAAATTCTCTCGCGTTCGGCGGCGGTGCGTTCAGGTGCCCGCGCTTCGGCTCGGGAAAAACGGTTTTCCTCTCCGGAGGTCCTCCGACTGTGTCCCGTGTCTGTTTGGGACATTTAACCACCCGCACAGGCACATTTAAGCGTAAAACACCTCACAGCTGTCCAAATATTAACTTTAACCGGGGCGGGAGAAAGTTTTAAGCGTATACAGTTTTGTTTTTTTTTAATTATTAACAAGTTAAATGTGTAATTTCTCACTTTGGCTTCAAGAATGTGGGACAGAAGGTCCCGTTATCGGTCTCCCCTGGCCCCCTCACTCCGCCTCTCGTCCCGTCCCGACAGCCGTGACCTCCGCATGGTGTCGGCGCCCTGGGATGGAAGCTGCTGGCGGCGGGGGGGCGATGTCGCCGCTGTACGTCCCCAGGAGGAGGAGATCTGCTAAAGCGCGACGCAGAAGCCACGACCCGCGTCCAGGTAACCAGACCGACCCCCCCAACCCCCCAACCCCCCACACGCGCGTTTGTCTTCAACCCCGTCCGTTTGCGGTGCAGCTCCCAAACCGACGGCGGACAGGACCCCCGCGCCGACCTCAGCTGGATTCAAAGTAAGCGTGAGAGTGACCCCCCCCCCGCCCCCCCCCAGACACCTCACCCGCTCCCGTCCTGCAGGGCGACGAGCCGCGACCCCGCGAGCCTCCGGCGATGAGGAGGCCTCACACCAGGAAAAGGTAGGGACCGCCTGGGGAGCTGCAACCTCCTGGGGACCTTAGTCAGCTCTGGGTGTCCCCGGAGCAGGTTCCAGGGCCCCCAGGGCCCCCCCGCGGACCCCCCGGACGGCGGCTCGGTGATGTCGTCGGGCGGACTCGCCAACGGGGCCGACCCGGGCCCCGCTCCGAGGCTCTCCCCGCGGCTGAGGGCCAAGGACGGGTGGGCGAGGGGCCCGGAGACCCGCGGGGAGCAGGACAGGGGCTGGAACACCCGGAGGGGCCGGGGCCCGGGACCCCAGGACCAGACCTGGGTGGGGGGGGCGCCAGGCCCCGAGCAGGACTGGGCGCCCGATGGAGACCAGGACCAGGCTTGGAGCGCGGACGGGGATCCAGCGGGGGGTCAGGGCTCCTCGGGCTCAAACCAGGACCAGGACCAGGACCAGGACCAGGACTGGAGCGAGACCGGCGAGGGCCGAGAGCACATCTGGAGACCCGGTGGGCCCCTTAAGACCAGCCCTGACCTCCAGGCCCGTCAACAGGCGGGGCCACCAGGCGGTCCTGGTCTGACCTCCTCTTGTGCCGTCCTTCAGACCTGAACATGAAGAAGGTCCAGAGAGGCCACGAGGAGCAGAACCCGCCCCTTCAGGACCCCCCACGCCCCTCGGGGGGCAGACACCCTCGTGAGTTAAGCCCTCTTTATGGGTTCATTGGTCCCTGACCTCACCGCCCGTTCACTAACCAGCATCAACAAAATAAAAGACAGCGCTTTCATTTTCTCCTCCTCAGCTGATGCTTTTATTTTCTTAAGCAAGTGACAGGAAACGGGCGCGTCTGTGCTTTCAGGTTTGCACCGAGCCGTCGTCTGCGGGGGTCCCGCGGTGCAGCAGAGCGGGGACCCGCCCCCCCATCGCCTCCATCAGGAAGGACGCCCCCACCTACCCCGCAGGTAAGCCACCTAGCCCCGCCCCCTCCGCCCCCCTCTGAGACGCCGTCGCCCCCCCAGGGAGCCCGGAGGAGCGTTGGCAGCTCCAGATCGCGGCGAAGGGCCGGGTCAGCTGCCCCAAGTGCCGGAGCGTGAGCCGCAAGACGGTGGAGGGCCTGAAGAAGCACATGGACAACTGCCGACAGGTGAGCGCGCTCGCCGGGGGCCGCCCCCCCCCCCCCCGACGGCGGCGGGAGGGAACGACTTTGTGTGGTTTGTCGTTGCGGCGCGCAGCAGCCCTTCACCTGCCAGCACTGCGGGAAGCAGCTGAGGTCCTCCACGGGGATGAAGTACCACGTCATGGCCGACCACAGCCACCTGGTAACCGCCTCCCGACCCCCCCCGCCCGCCGCGCTTTCGCCCGCCCCCACTTAACCGATTCCGCCGTTCCAGCCCTCGGCCAACGACGGCGAGGACCTGGGGGACCGCGTCATCAAAGACAGGCTGCGCAAGGTCCTGAAGCGGCTGGGCAAGCTCAAGTGCTCCAAGGAGGTAGGGTGGGGGCGGGGCGGCGAAGGGGGCGGGGCAGGGCGTGGCGGGGGCGGGGCGTGGCGCTCCAACCGCTGCGGTGTCCCGGCAGGGCTGCGGCGCGGCGTTCAGCAGCATCATGGGGTACGTGTACCACGCCAGGAAGTGCGGGAAGCAGGAGTCGGAGCTGGAGAAGCTGCTGCTCAACTGCCCCCACTGCGGGAAGCCCTACAGGTCCAAGGCGGGGCTGGAGTACCACCTGAGGTCGGAGCACGCCCCCGTGAGTCCCGCCGCCCGCCCGCCCGAGTATTCCTCAGATACACGTGTGTAATCTGATTACAGGCTTGTCCACACAACCAGCTGGTGCTTTTGAAAAGGGTCAAATTAAATAACTCGGTAAATCTAGAAAACACTCTAGAGCACACACCTCCACCAGGCCCAACAATTCCTTACATATTGTGATTCCCACCATAAACATCCGTCCCACACACACTTTGACGACACGTTTCGATTCCCTGATCATGAAAACACACGTTAGCCACTGGAGTCACGAACATAAACGTCTTAGTTCAGCAGTTCTTCACCAAAGTCGTATTTTCTGTAATGGCGGTTTTCTTCTGGATCTTGCTCCGTATGCCGTGATCCGTTGACGTGCTACAGATGTGAAACTGACTACATGACAGCGCTCGTTAGAAATGTCTACCTCTAATATAAAAGGCACAGTACGGCAAAATATAAGGGCACCCCCATTTTTGATATAAATATCAATAAGATCTTCTGGATCAGATCCGGATCAGCCTTTGGAATATGATAGAGGATCCCATTGTCCATCCTTGAGTCAGACCTCACGGGGTTTGGTCAATAATTAACAGATATTGAGAAACAACATGTTTGGCCCCGTTTACCACAATGTTAACGAACATTTAAAGTGATCCAGAATCCAGGATTTCTTCAGGATCACCCCCAAAATGAAACCAGTTCTTCCTTTTCACGTTTACAACAAATCCTGAACGTTTCATCAAAATCGGTCCAGAACTTTTTGAGTTACAGACAGACAGACAGACAGACAGACAGCATTAGCTCTTGGTGGAGGTAACGACGGGTTAAGAGCATTAAAAATGATAAATAGTCAGATTCATCAAACACACTTCTACGTTGCTGTTCTAAATGATAATTGTAGTAAAATTATAGTTAAATAAACAATAAAGATAGAACGTTTAAGTAGTAATGAACCCTCGTTTATCGTGGGGGGGGGGGTCGCGTTCCTGAAATAACCGCCAAGTAAACAGCTTTATTTTTTACAATTATTACCTCCGTTAGCAACAGAACTCAAAAAGTTCTGGACCGATTCTGATGAAACGTTCAGGATTTGTTGTAAATGTGAAAAGGAAGAACTGGTTTCATTTTGGGGGTGATCCTGAAGAAATCCTGGATTCTGGATCACTTTAAATGTTCGTTAACATTGTGGTAAACGGGGCCAAACATGTTGTTTCTCACTATCTGTTAATTATTGACCAAACCCCGTGAGGTCTGACTCAAGGATGGACAATGGGACCCTCCATCATATTCCAAAGGCTGATCCGGATCTGATCCAGAAGACGTTATTGATATTTATATAAACTTGTGGAGGTCTGCGCTCTCTGAGTGTTTTTAGTTTAAGATTATTCAACGTGTTTGAAGGCGGTAAAGCCCTGAACACACTCTTGTAACCCCCCTCCCTCCTGAACGTGCTGAACCTCTGAATCAGGGTCGGGTCACAACGCGCTCTAAAAGAGCAGTAAAGGCGACCTCGTTGTGGCGAGGGTCCAGCGTGAGCGCAGGTCAGAGGGCTGTCGTCCTGCCTTCCGCAGATGCCGCCGAAGAGCGATGAGGAGGAGGCCCAGAGGGCCGGGGGGCGCCGACCCTGAGAGAGGACGCCCAGCGGGCGGGTGCAGCGGGCCTCCGCCCAGGTCGCCAACTTCCACCTGGCGGAGATCGCCAACAACGACCTGCCCAAAGACTGGCCCAAGAGGAAGTTCCAGTCGGACCTGGTGCCGGACGACAAAAAGGTGAGGGGGGGTGAGGTGGGGGGAGGTGGGGGGAGGGGGGGGTCTGGGGGCGCTGAGCTTCACGTTTTGGTGCCCCTCAGTTGAAGTACGCCCGGCCGGGTCTGCCCGCCTTCAGCCAGGAGGTCCTGAGGAAGTGGAAGAACGAGGTGAAGCTGAGGAGGAAGGTCAAGTGTCCCAACCAGGTGTGTGTGTGTGTGTGTGTGTGTGTGTGTGTGTGTGTGTGTGGTGGGTCTGATCAATGTGATTAATCAGACTGATCGACACTTGGATCAATCTGTTCCAAATATTCGAGGAGACAGCGGTGATTATCGGTTAAAGACGATCACTCAAACACTGAGGGTCTTTACCTTGGACCCCATGAGCCAGGTTATTATTGATCAGCTATTACTGATCAGCTATTACTGATCAGCTATTACTGATCAGTTATTATTGATCAGCTTTTATTGATCAGCTTTCCGAGCGTTGGACCGGGGCCCCACAGATCAAGGCGCGCTCTATTGGGTCTAAAGGTCTTCCGTCTTCCCGTGCGTGACTGCGTGTCCCGTTGCAGGGCTGCTGCTCCACCTACACCAGCGTGTCGGGGCTGAAGGCTCACCTGGGGCTCTGCACCAAGGTACGTCTGTCCCTCTGAGAGCATCCCCGAGTCGGTCCGCAGCCTCGGGGAGATCTGCACAGCTTTGTTAGCCCTCAGCTGCCCCCCCCGTGGTTGATCTGGTTATCTCTGCCGTCAGGGTGAATTCGAGGCGGGGAAGTACAGATGCCTGATCTGCAACAAAGAGTTCAACTCTGAAAGCGGAGTCAAATACCACATCAACTCGGTCCACTCAGAGGTACCCGGCGTCCCTCCTCCCCTCACGGCCCTCCACACACCCTCTCTTTTCCCAACACTTGCGTTTCCGACCTCCGCAGGACTGGTTTGTCACGAACAAGAAAGCCTTCAAAAAGTTTGAGAAGTTCCTGAAGAACCAGCCCAACGACTTTGTGCGCAACGTGGCCAAGCAGGGGCTGGACCAGTACCACCACGGGCACTTCCAGCACCACCACCACTGCCCCCACCACCATCAGCAGCTCCAGCACCAGTGCCTGCAGCACCCCCTGCAGCCGCTGCACCACCTCCAGCACCAAACCCAGTACCTCCACCAGGAGCAGCAGAACCCCCCTCCCCCGGGGGACGCCCAGACCCAGCCGCCGCTGCTCCAGTACATCCAGCTGGAGCCTCCGTCCGGACCCGTGTGGGTGGAAATGGACCAGAAGGAGGAAGAGCTGGGGCCTGAGGGGGACCCCGTCCCGATGGAGAAGGCTGGAGGGGCCCCCGGAGAGACGCTGGAGGAGGAGAGGGGAGGGGGGGAGGAGGCTGAGGGCGAGGGGAAGGATGCGTTCGCCTACGGCGACGGCGGCCCGGCCGACCAACCGGAGGCGGAGCAGCAGGTCGAGCAGTGGAACCCCGAGGAGCCCTCCATCCTGGAGCCTCAGGGTGACGCTGGGAAGACCTGAAGGTCTCCCGACGCGCACCCCTGCAGACGTTGACCGAGGTAGACGAAGACGTTGTCGCGATTCTTCAGTGTCTGATTTGGTTACGGCGGAGTTTTCTAATATTTAATCCTCGATCGGTCGTGGTAGAGATGGGTAGATAGAGAGGTAGATAGATGGATGGACCAAGATTAATTGAAGATATTGAAAATGAATTGATTGACAAGAGTAATTGGAAACATTAAGGATCCGTTGCAGCCCTGCAGTCGTCCATGTCGTCATATTTACTGTTGGTGCTCGAGTATATTTTAGTCGCTTCGCCGAGGCGAGGTCCAGCTTCACTTGTTTTGTAAATGAAGAAACGTTTTCAGTCCGCGTGTGGAAACATGTTGTGTTCTCTTTGTGTTGCCCAACCTTAAGTGTGTCTTATTCCTTATTCCTAACCTTTGATCGACCTTTTGTGGTTTCATACGTTAACCTCTGAATGAGGGAGCCACTCTTGTTTTTCTTTTTTTGAGAATCTCTGAAAAGACTTTGTGCCTCAAATATGGTATGTGTAACTTCATACTACTTGTCATTTCTTCTGATGTGATTCATTTTGTACATTTTCTGGCTAGATAATGTCTGAAATGTCCAGTTTCCTCTTAGGATGTGCTAGGTAGTAGTCAGTTCCTCTTGGTCCTCCCCAACCTCGTCTCTTCCTGCTGTTCCATCAGCAGTTTTAACAAGTTTTAACAATCTGTTCCCTCTAAAATTCAGTGTCTAGTTACCAGGCTGCAAAAAAGTAGATTTAAGGAATCTAAAATATCGCCATGCATCATCACCGTGACAACAAGACTGCAGGAAGTCTCTTTTCACTTATTAATAAAAGTTATATGAGGTCAGATTACTGTGTTTTAATGCCAAAGGGGGAGTTTTCGATTCCTGTTTGTTGCCAAGACGGGCAGCATATATAACGATGGTCTTGTATCATTTGTAAACACGTTTAAAAAAAGCACCCGATGTTCACTTTGGTCTTCGCAAGCCCAACTTTAGAAGCCTGCACACTTGCTGCGACAGAACTCGTCCTTTCAGACTCCCTGGTAGCAGCGGCGTTGCTGTAACCACCGGAACATTAAACGATCCATTCGTTTCCTTTGTGGTCTTTTACACGTGTACACAGAAAACACGCTCGAACGTTCACGTCGGGGGGGGGCCCAGGCACCCCTATGCGCGGCCCTGCCCCCCCCCACACCGGCGGTGCAGTTCCGGGCGCCGCCGGCAGGGGGCGGTGCCGCGCCGGTCCCCGCTCGTCTAACATGGCGGTGCGCTGTTAGCGGACGGTGATCTTCCCCCGCCCGGAGCTTCGACCGCAGCCCCCGCGGAGCCTCCGTCCCACCGCCGGGTAAAAAGGAGCGTCCGGGCGGGCCCCCGGGGCCCCGCCGCGGGCCGCGCCCCGGGGCCGGGGGCTCGGGGGTTCGATCTCGGCGCCCCGGCTGCCGCCTCGCCGGTCGGCGGACGCGGCGGTTCAGCCTCCGCCACCGGGGCGGGGAGCCGCGGCGCGCGGCGGGGTGAGCTTTTGACGGCCCCCCCGGAGCCGCGGGTCGGCCGCGGGGGGGTTTATAAACTGTCCCGCCGGCGAAAGTTCCGCGAACTACGTCCACTTTAGCCGGCTAGCCCCAGCTAACGCGGCGTTAGCCGCCGGGGCGGTCGGCGGTTTTATTTAAGTTTGTTAATTAAATGCACCTTTTGCGCATTTGTAAGCGGGGTTTGCGGGGGGCGCCGATTGCGTGTGCGTTCGGGATATCCCGTTTTCGTCGCCGCTTTCCTCGGTTGCACTTGACAGGGCGTTTATTTGAACGGGGTTCGGTTGGGAGGGACGGAGGCTTTTATTTTGAAAAGCCGCCCGCGCGTGTGACTTTTTCACACGTTGCCGATTCGTTCGCGTCGTTGAAAGCTGGTTGTCTTTTGCGGTCCGATCGTCACCAAAACCCGCCGTTTAGAAGTCGAAGCGATACACACGAGGAGCCGAATCCGAATTAAAACCAAATTCACGCGTTTAGGCGTGAATATTGTGTTATAAACCCCAACAGTGGGTCCCAGAAATGGGAAAAGTGGCAGTGATATCCTTATTTGTGACAGTTATATCCTTATTTGTGCTTATTTGTGGCCTTGATATCCTTATTTGTGTTTATTTGTGGCCTTGATATCCTTATTTGTGGCCTTGATATCCTTATTTGTGCTTATTTGTGGCAGTGATATCCTTATTTGTGTTTATTTGTGGCCTTGATATCCTTATTTGTGCTTATTTGTGGCAGTGATATCCTTATTTGTGGCCTTGATATCCTTATTTGTGTTTATTTGTGGCCTTGATATCATTATTTGTGTTTATTTGTGGCCTTGATATCCTTATTTGTGTTTATTTGTGGCCTTGATATCATTATTTGTGTTTATTTGTGGCCTTGATATCCTGATTTGTGTTTATTTGTGGCCTTGATATCCTTATTTGTGGCCTTGATATCATTATTTGTGTTTATTTGTGGCCTTGATATCCTTATTTGTGTTTATTTGTGGCCTTGATATCCTTATTTGTGGCCTTGATATCATTATTTGTGCTTATTTGTGGCCTTGATATCCTTATTTGTGCTTATTTGTGGCCTTGATATCCTTATTTGTGCTTATTTGTGGCCTTGATATCCTTATTTGTGCTTATTTGTGGCCTTGATATCCTTATTTGTGGCCTTGATATCATTATTTGTGTTTATTTGTGGCCTTGATATCCTTATTTGTGTTTATTTGTGGCCTTGATATCCTTATTTGTGGCCTTGATATCATTATTTGTGCTTATTTGTGGCCTTGATATCCTTATTTGTGCTTATTTGTGGCCTTGATATCCTTATTTGTGTTTATTTGTGGCCTTGATATCCTTATTTGTGCTTATTTGTGGCCTTGATATCCTTATTTGTGCTTATTTGTGGCCTTGATATCCTTATTTGTGTTTATTTGTGGCCTTGATATCCTTATTTGTGCTTATTTGTGGCCTTGATATCCTTATTTGTGCTTATTTGTGGCCTTGATATCCTTATTTGTGCTTATCTGTGTCTATATTGTGCTTATCTCACAGCAGGTGCACCACACTGGGGAACAAAGCTGATCGACACATGAAGAGACACCTGACGGCACCCCCGCGACACGACAACCCCGATGGACGGGCCGACGGACGCCCCCGACTCCGGCCGAGGTAGGAGGGTCCCCGATGGTCCCAGTCTTCGCTCAGCGCCCCCCCCACCCACCCACGCGTCTCCTTCCAGGTCCGGAGGGGCCCCCCGAGCCGGGGCACAGCCCCACGGGGCGGCAGCGCAGGAAGAACTCCAAATACCTGGACTATGAGACGGACGAGGACAAGGTCAAGGTCCAGAAGACACCCCCGAGGACGGAAGGGGGGAGGGGGCGAGGACGGGGGAGAGGGAGGGGGAGGGGGAGGGGGCGAGGGCGAGGGAGGGGGAGGGGGCGAGGGAGAGCGTCCTTCAAGCTGCAGTCCTCAGAAGGTGAGCTAGGCCCAGCGGGTCCAGGTTCTGCTGGAGACCCCTCGGAGGAGACCCCCAAACGGGCGGGAAGGCCCAAGAAGACCAAACCCGAGGTCCCGGAGGGGGGCGAGGGCGAGGGCGGGACCCCCTGGGGCATCAGAACGGGACCCCGAAGAGGAAGTACGCGAGGAGGCCGAAGGCCGAGGCGACGGAGCCGGACCCGCCGGGTCAGGAGGCCCCGGGGGAACCTGAGGCGGCGCCGGAGGAGGGGCCCGGGGGCCGGCGCCGGAGGGGCGCCGCCAAAGCGTGAGTGAGGCGCCGCCGCCGCCGTTTGCGCCGGGGTTCGGGAGGACCCGTCCTCATCGGGCTGCGTCCCCTCAGGGCCCTCAAGTACCTCCACGACCTCGCCAAGGACGTGCTCTGCCACGACGAGACGCAGACGGCGGGCGGGGAGGACGGAGGTCGCCCGGAACCAGGACCGGAGAGGAGGAGCCAGAGGGGACGGAAGGGCCCAGGTCAGAGGGAGCGTCCAGATGTTTGCTCTGAGCAAACATCTGGATCATCAGATGTTTGCTCAGAGGAGGCCTCCGACACCCAACTCACTGTTCCCTTATGAACCCACGACCCCTGGTCCAGATGTTCACCACCCCTGTTCCCTTATGAACCCATGACCCCTGGTCCAGATGTTCACCACCCCTGTTCCCTTATGAACCCATGACCCCTGGTCCAGATGTTCACCTCCCCTGTTCCCTTATGAACCCACGACCCCTGGTCCAGATGTTCACCACCCCTGTTCCCTTATGAACCCATGACCCCTGGTCCAGATGTTCACCACCCCTGTTCCCTTATGAACCCATGACCCCTGATCCAGATGTTCACCACCCCTGTTCCCTTATGAACCCATGACCCCTGATCCAGATGTTCACCACCCCTGTTCCCTTATGAACCCATGACCCCTGGTCCAGATGTTCACCACCCCTGTTCCCTTATGAACCCATAACCCCTGGTCCAGATGTTCACCACCCCTGTTCCCTTATGAACCCATGACCCCTGGTCCAGATGTTCACCACCCCTGTTCCCTTATGAACCCATGACCCCTGGTCCAGATGTTCACCACCCCTGTTCCCTTATGAACCCATGACCCTGATCCAGATGTTCACCACCCCTGTTCCCTTATGAACCCATGACCCCTGATCCAGATGTTCACCACCCCTGTTCCCTTATGAACCCATGACCCTGATCCAGATGTTCACCACCCCTGTTCCCTTATGAACCCCTGGTCCAGATGTTCACCACCCCTGTTCCCTTATGAACCCATGACCCCTGATCCAGATGTTCACCACCCCTGTTCCCTTATGAACCCATGACCCCTGATCCAGATGTTCACCACCCCTGTTCCCTTATGAACCCATGACCCCTGATCCAGATGTTCACCACCCCTGTTCCCTTATGAACCCATGACCCCTGATCCAGATGTTCACCACCCCTGTTCCCTTATGAACCCATGACCCCTGGTCCAGATGTTCACCACCCCTGTTCCCTTATGAACCCATGACCCCTGGTCCAGATGTTCACCACCCCTGTTCCCTTATGAACCCATGACCCCTGGTCCAGATGTTCACCACCCCTGTTCCCTTATGAACCCACGACCCCTGGTCCAGATGTTCACCACCCCTGTTCCCTTAGACCAGGGGTGGTGAACCCATGACCCCTGGTCCAGATGTGGCTCCTTTGAAGGCTCATCTGGATCATCAAATCTTGAATCATCGTCAGACTCTCTTGATCACGTGTGAACCAGCAACAGTTCAGAGACATTTTGTACTTAAACGTGTCCAAACTACACAAAACGCACACATTTATTTGCATCATTTGTACTTTTAGTCTTAAACGTGTTGTTTGGCTCTCACGGGGTCACGTTTAAAAGGGTCACGACCCCCGAGCTAGCACAAAGGGTCACGACCCCCGAGCTAGAGAGGGTCACATGATCACCTTGAGTGAACGTCTGAACTGTAAATGTAACTGTAACTATTATAATATATAAAATATATATTATATATTAGATTAATATCACCTGACCCCCCATGCCTGACCTCTGACCCGAGGACTGTAACGCCCCCACAGGCCGTAGAGGTGCGAAGAGGAGGCGCCGCGACTCCGACAGCGACCCGGCCGAGGACGAGGACTTTGTCCCCGACGGCGAGGAGGAGGAGGAGGAGCTGGAGGAGGAGCTGGAGGACGAGGACCGCGCGGAGGACCTGGACCTGGACGTCAGGACGCCCGGGAGGAGCCAGAGCTCCGGCAGAGCGTTCGTGAGTTCATCGGGGGGGGGCGGGGGGCGGGGCTTCCGCCGCCGCCGCCGCCGTGACTCAGACGTCCTCTCCCCTCAGGCCTCCGGATACCTGAAGTCCTCCAACGGCCTCTCCGCCAACACCATGAGGACCGTGTGGGACGCCGTGGAAACCACCAAGAAGTTGTGAGTACCCCGAACGCCACGGCGGGCGAGCGGGAGCCGTTGGGCGGCGATCGGGCGACCTGACGGCGTTTACCGCGTGTGTCCCGCAGTCGGGCGGAGCACCACGGCGGCTGGGTGTTCCCCTCCTGGCTCCCCTCCCTCCACCACTGGCCCCCGGTGCCGCACAGGTACAGGTAACCTTCGACCCCCCGCCCCCACGCCACGTGACCCAACGTCTCGCCCGACATCGACAGCGACGTGGAGGCGTACCTCCCCCAGGAGCGCCGGTCGGCGGCGTTCCGAGTGTCCCGGTTCGGCCTGAAGCAGGAGGAGCCTCTGCAGCGCCTGGGCAGGTCTGACCCCGCCCCCTGCTGCCTGGCCACGCCCCCCGCCGCCTGGCCACGCCCCTTAACCCCCCCCCTTCCGTCCAGGTTCGCCTCGGTGCCGCCCCACCCGGACCGCTGGGACATGTTCCTGTTCGCGGGGGGGCCGGTGTGGGCCGTGGAGTGGTGCCCCACCCCCGACGCGGCGAGGGCGACCCAGTACGTGGCGCTGGCGTGCCACCGGGGGATGGACGAGCGCCACGTGGTCAACAAGGTGTACTCGGGCGCCGGCCTGGTCCAGCTGTGGGACGTGGGGAGCCTGGAGTTCGACAGCAGGTACCACCGGGGGGCGATGAGGGGGGGGTCCTGGAGGATCACTGTGGGTTCTGGTCTTCTTTAGCCCCACCTCCCAGCCCAGCCTGGCCTACGGGCTGGCCCAGGACAAGGGCTTCATCTGGCAGCTGAAGTGGTGTCCCGCGGGGGGGTGGGAGCCCCCCACCTCTAGCGTGAAGGTAGGACGTCATGTGGGGGGGGACCACGAGGTTCGGGTTTAACCAGGACGTGCCCCCCCCTCAGGCTCCCTTCATGCCCAGGCTGGGTCTGCTGGCGGTGGCCAGCTCCACCGGGGAGGTCACCATCTACAGCCTGCCCCACCCCCACGCCCTGCGCTCCAGCCCGGGGGGGGGGCGCAGCCGCGACGCAGGTAGGTGTCGTCCCCTCGCCCGGCCAGCAGGGGGCGGTGTTGCCTTCTGGACGCACCTGACTCACCTAGTGCCTGCACCACACACACACACTCACACACACTCACTCACTCACTCACTCACTCACGCAGACACACTCACACACACACTCTCTCTCTCACACTCACTCACTCACTCACACACACACACACTCTCTCTCACACTCACTCACTCACTCACACACACTCTCTCTCACACTCACTCACCTCACTCACTCACTCACACACACTCACTCACTCACTCACTCACACACACTCACTCACACACACTCTCTCACTCACACTCACTCACACACACTCACTCACACACTCTCACTCACTCACACACTCACTCACCTCACTCACTCACACTCACTCACTCACACACACTCTCTCTCACACACACACTCACTCACCTCACTCACTCACACTCACTCACTCACACTCACTCACACACACTCACTCACTCACTCACACACACTCACTCACACACACACACTCTCTCACACACTCACACTCACTCACCTCACTCACACACACACAGTCACACACACACACTCACACACACAGTCACACACACTCACTCACACACACACACTCACATACACTCACACACACTCACACACACTCACACACTCGCCCTGTGTCCAGTGCGGTTAGAAACACGACTACACACACGTGATAAACGTGCCCGTCTCACTCCGGGTCTCCTCGTCTGGGCTCAAGCGTGATTAACGGCGCTGCCACGGGGACGGGATCCGTAAAGACCCTCGTCATATGGCCCGAACGTGAAGATGTAGTGCTTGTGGGTGCATCTCCCTCTCTCACACACACACACACACACACACACACACACATGCGCGCGGGGTCGGGGCGCCCACAGTGGAACACGCTGTAGGCTGGGGTCTGTCAGCAGCCTCTGGCCCTGCTGATGGAGGACTGTGAACCAGATTAATGCTGACTTATCAGCCGCATTCATCACACACACACACACACACACACACACACACACATACACACACACACAATGATTTCTGTGTGTGTGTGTGCCTTCAGCACGGTGCATTTCTCCAAAATAAGTGCACATTTGAATCCGCGGGCACATCTCCTCTCTCCGTGTGTCCTCGGGGTGATTTAACATTTATTTAACAAAAAGCACTTTTAGGTCTTTTAATGAAAGTATTTGAATAACTCTGGATTCACTCTGTTATGTTGAGTTATGTTGAGGTTTACTCTGTTATGTTGAGGTTTACTCTGTTATGTTGAGGTTTACTCTGTTATGTTGAGGTTTACTCTGTTATGTTGAGTTATGTTGAGGTTTACTCTGTTATGTTGAGGTTTACTCTGTTATGTTGAGGTTTACTCTGTTATGTTGAGGTTTACTCTGTTATGTTGAGGTTTACTCTGTTATGTTGGGTTATGTTGAGGTTTACTCTGTTATGTTGGGTTATGTTAAGGTTTACTCTGTTATGTTGAGTTATGTTGAGGTTTACTCTGTTATGTTGAGGTTTACTCTGTTATGTTGAGGTTTACTCTGTTATGTTGAGGTTTACTCTCTTATGTTGAGGTTTACTCTCTTATGTTGAGGTTTACTCTCTTATGTTGGGTTATGTTGAGGTTTACTCTGTTATGTTGAGGTTTACTCTGTTATGTTGGGTTATGTTGAGGTTTACTCTGTTATGTTGAGGTTTACTCTATGTTGAGTTATGTTGAGGTTTACTCTGTTATGTTGAGGTTTACTCTGTTATGTTGAGGTTTACTCTCTTATGTTGAGTTATGTTGAGGTTTACTCTGTTATGTTGAGGTTTACTCTGTTATGTTGAGGTTTACTCTATGTTGAGTTATGTTGAGGTTTACTCTGTTATGTTGAGGTTTACTCTGTTATGTTGAGGTTTACTCTGTTATGTTGGGTTATGTTGAGGTTTACTCTGTTATGTTGAGGTTTACTCTCTGTTGAGTTATGTTGAGGTTTACTCTGTTATGTTGAGGTTTACTCTGTTATGTTGAGGTTTACTCTCTTATGTTGAGGTTTACTCTGTTATGTTGAGTTATGTTGAGGTTTACTCTGTTATGTTGGGTTATGTTAAGGTTTACTCTCTTATGTTGAGGTTTACTCTCTTATGTTGAGGTTTACTCTCTTATGTTGAGTTATGTTGAGGTTTACTCTGTTATGTTGGGTTATGTTAAGGTTTACTCTGTTATGTTGAGGTTTACTCTCTTATGTTGAGGTTTACTCTGTTATGTTGAGGTTTATCTAATTTAAATCAAATAGTGAAATCAGCTCCATTTGTGCACCTATGAGGAGATGAACCATGCAGGACTGATTTAAGGGGACGTTGAGGTGAAGCTGGTGTACGTGTGTGTTGTGTTGTGTTGTGTGTACACACACACGTACACACACCCTGCTGGAACAGTCTCACCACCCTTGACTCACTTTCACAATTAAGAAGAATGTGCTGCAGCGTTTGGGCGTTAAACGCCTTATAAAGCCTGACATTTCCATCCTCTTTTTGCTTCACGGTTGCTGGTTTCCATTTTATTTCGCGGCTCTTTGGGTCGTTGGTCCCGCTTCCTTCTGCCCCCCCCCCGACTGTAGGTTATAGTTGTGGGATAGAAAGGTCGCAGAGCGCTCACATTTGGAGATACTGCCTCACAAATGTGGGTTTCTGAGCAGGGCTGTAGTTCAGATTATTGATTATTTAACACCAATCCTGGAGTTTCTGTGGGTTTAGAGTCTGATGAGGAGGCTTTAAGGCTTTATTCTCTGGATCTACGACGGACAAGACTCCTTCTGTGGAACACTAAAACCTCAGAAGTGATGAAGATTTGCCCTTTGTTACATTGAATGAGTAAAACACGTCAGTTATAATTCAGCTGGGGTAGTTAAATCCATTTAAGTAGTGTTTGTCTGGATCAGGGTCGACTGAAGGTGCTGTAGAGAAGCGCAGAGCCAGCAGCAGTCAGGGAAGACTGCCCTCTAACAGGGGGAAACCCTGAGCAGGCCCAGGCCCATACACACCTCAGACACCATAAGGACTAATAGAAGGTTGTGTGTCGTTGGGTTGGGTTTTCATGCTCTCCAGTAAAGGGGTCAGAGGTCGTGTTGCTCTGGGCTGGGAGGGGGGGGGGGCTGACCCACCGTCTGCTGTACGGTCTGTTGTTCCAACAGATTCGTTTAGAACGAGTGAGTGAACACGAGAGAGGAAGGGCTGCACAATAGAGGGGGGAGGGGTGGTGTGTGTGGAGCTGGGGGGGGCAGTGGTGGTGTGTGTAGAGCTGGGGGGGCAGTGGGGGTGTGTGTAGAGCTGGGGGGGGGCAGTGGTGGTGTGTGTGGAGCTGGGGGGCAGTGGTGGTGTGTGTAGAGCTGGGGGGCAGTGGGGTGTGTAGAGCTGGGGGGCAGTGGTGGTGTGTGTGGAGCTGGGGGGGGCAGTGGTGGTGTGTTTAGAGCTGGGGGGGATGCACATAATTTACAGTGCGCTTCTCCAGACAAGGATCTATAATTGAAATGACAAAGAAGATGCATCGCCCAGCCAGTTGTTAGTGTTGGGAGCTGTGAGTCTGGGGGCCGGGGGGGCCACGCCCCCCACATCTGAGCTGTCCATCACGCCCAAGGTACACGGGGGCCGGGGGGGGGCTTAAGGATAATTAGCAGAGCTGAGTTACAGACACGTCCTCCTGAGGGATCTCTGAGCCCCAACGCAGACGGGCGGTGGGCTCTTAAGGCGGGTCAGACCAGAACTGGGCCGGGTCCTGAACACGGTCTGGACCTGATTTAGGAGCCTTGAGGCCCTCTCAGCTCCTCTGGTTCCGTTTGTCCGAGGCTGTGATGGAGGAGCGAGGAGGACACTATTGATCTGGACCGGCAGTGATCTAAACTGAGGGAGAGGAAATTAATGAGGCGGAACAGACGACTCCTGTTTTTATTATATTTATTGGATCTTCCTCCATTAGACACAGACCAGGTTGTCGAGGCAACCAAGAGAGATCGGCTTTGAAGTGGGACTGGTGTGTGACCACAACCATCGGACACACACCTCACACAACTCACACTCCTCACACACTCCTCACACATCCCTCACACACCTCATACACCCCTCACACACACCACATACCCCTTACACACCTCACACCCCTCACACACCCCTCACACACTCCTCACACACTCCTCACACACCTCACACACCCCTCACACACACCTCACACACTCCTCACACACTCCTCACACCCCTCACACACTCCTCACACACCTCACACACCCCTCACACTCCTCACACCCCTCACACACTCCTCACACACCTCACACACTCCTCACACCCCTCACACACTCCTCACACACCTCACACACTCCTCACACCCCTCACACCCTCACACACCCCTCACACTCACACTCCTCACACCCCTCACACACTCCTCACACACTCCTCACACTCCTCACACACCCCTCACACCCCTTCAGTCGTTCCAGCCCTCATGAGCCTCCCTACCCTCTCATGAGGGTCACACACAGCTGTGTCGGTTCTTCGGGACCGACTCGGGACGCCTCGCCGGACTTGTGTCCCCCTCTAACATCTGGACTTGTGTCCCCCTCTAACATCTGGACTTGTGTCCCCCTCTAACATCTGGACTTGTGTCCCCCTCTAACATCTGGACTCTTGCTCCTCCACAGACAGCCAGTCCCCGCCCATATACAAGGTACTCTCTTGTCCAACGCGTCCCCTCTGCTCCTCGCCGTGGCGATGACGCGGCGCCGCTGTCGTCCTCAGGCCGAGGCCACGCTGACGCTCAAGCTGGGCTCCTTCAAAGATCCTCGCCACGACCGGAGCGGGCAGGTCCTCGCCATCGACTGGCTGCCCGTCAAGCCTCACAACATCATGGCGGTGGGCTTCTACGACGGTGAGCAGTCACACACACCTCACACACACCTCACACACACCTCTCACACACCTCACACACACCTCACACACACCTCACACACCCCTCACACACACCTCTCACACACCTCACACACCCCTC
>CAJVRN010000238.1:1072500-1095000 GCA_911728415.1 Lagocephalus sceleratus | reverse complement strand
GCCATAACTCGGACATACGTAGTCCGATCCGCGTCTGCTTCCATGGGTCTTCCTAGAATTCCGTCCCGAACAGATCGATGTTTCAATATTGGCTGTATGTTATAGCGCCACCTAGATACAAACAATGAGGCAGCCCGGACTGCGTGCGACCTACGTTTATGAAAATCGGCACGCACGTGGAGAATCACAAGGGCTACAAAAAATCCTCTTGGAGCTAGTGGGTGCGGCGTAAAATGGCTCTGTAGCGCCACCTAGAAAATTTCAAAGAAGCGCCACGAAAAGCAGGTTCGACCCAGAAATATGAAATTCAGCACACTTGTGCAGGACGCAAAACCCTACAAAAAGTCAGCGCGACCCATGTGCTAAACCCCACAGGAAGCGAGCTATATTAATTTTAATGTTCAGATTTTCCTCATTTCGATCCATTTCCAGGCCCGCTGTTTTGCCTCGGTGTTCCTCCAGTTTACATCACATCCACTTCAAATTTGACCTGAACATTCTCGAGTCCTTCGCGCACATGCTGATCAAAAAATTTTAATTTCGGTCAAACGGTTCACCCGTGAGAGCGTGGCAAACTCCAGTGTCCGATTCTGGCGGGGTGACTTTGGAGACGCGCGTACAATGGAATGTGGTGTCCTGCTCCTACAATTCTGGTCCGATTTTTGATTTTTTTCGACTCGTGTCATCACGAAGCATGGGTGATGTTAAATTCCGAAGCTTGTTGTGATATTTTGTACGGTGCGGCCGTGGCGGGGAGCTGAATTTAGCTGTTTTTAGGGCTCTTCTGCAGGGTTTAGTGTGCCTGTGAGGCTCAGGGTCTGAGAGGCGTCGTTCACGTTTGCTCAGCAGTCTCGTCAGGAGTCTGTCTCCCCGCCCCCCGACGACGACGCGTTTGTCGTCTGGACGCGTGCGCGATGCTAAATTGCGAAGCTTGTTCCGTTCGCTCGCACGGTTCTCCCGGCGCGTCGAGCTGAAGCGAGCTGCTTTTAGGTCTCTTTTTCAGGGTTTTTGTGCGGCCTTTTGGGCTCCTGCTCTGACGCGCCACGAAAAGCAGGTTCGACCCAGAAATATGAAATTCGGCACACGTGTGCAGGACACCAGACTCTACAAAAAGTCAGCGCGACCCATGTGCTAAACCCCACAGGAAGCGAGCTATATCAATTTCCGTGTTCACATTAACAATCCATATCCAGGCCCGCTGTTTTGCCTCGGTGTTCCTCCAGTTTAGATCAGATCCACTTCAAATTTGACCTGAAGATTCTCGAGACCTTCGCGCACGTGAATATCAAAAATCTTTAGTTTCTGTCAAACGGTTCACCCGTGGGGGCGTGGCAAACTCCACTGTTTGATTCTGGCGGGGTGACTATTGAGACGCGCGTACAATGGAATGTGACGTACTGCTCCTACAATTCTGGTGCGATTTTGGATTTTTTTCGACCGGTGTCATCTAGACACGTGTGCGATGTGAAATTGCCAAGCTTTTTGTGATACGTTAAACGGCCCGGTCGTGGCGGGGAGCTGAATGAGGTGTTTTCAGGCCTCTTCTGCAGGGTTCAGTGTGCCTGTTAGACTCAGGGTCTGAGAGGCGTCGTTCACGTTTGCTCAGCAGTCTCTTCAGGAGTCTGTCTCCCCGCCCCCGACGACGACGCGTTTGTGTTAAATCGAGAAGCTTTTTCCGTGAGCTTTTTCGCGCGGCGCGTCGAGCTGAAGCGAGCCGCTTCAGGCCTCTTTTGCGGGGGTCTGGGCGGCCTTTTGGGCTCCTGCTCTGACCGTGCGTCGCTCCTTTGGACTCGGCGGCGGCCCCCCGGCGTCGCGCCCTCCCCGACGGGCGACGGGGGTGCGAGGGCCCGTTCAACGCTGCTTGCAGCTTTAATTATTATTCTTTCTTAATTTTAAGGTAATTAATTTGAATGTTAATGATCGAGCACCGAGCCGGGGGGGCCCGGGGGGCGGATCACCAGGACCACACAGCCTCTCCATCGGGATCTGCCTCACTGGGGGAACCCACTGGTTCCACTGGGACCCGCCCAGTTCGTGGATCAGCACGTTGGGGCGAATGCGGCGGTTTTAAATTTCACGGTGACGTCAGCGCGGCCCACATCTGGGCGGTGTAACGAAGTAACGAAGTAAATAAACAGCAGCGTTTATTTGTGGGCAGAGAAAAATAAATGTCTACATTATTTCATTATTTTATCAAATTTCTAAAATTATTTTATTAAATTTCTACATGATTTAATTATTTTATTAAATTTCTAAAATAATTTTATTAAATTTCTACATTATTTAATTATTTTATTACATTTCTACATTTAATTATTTTATTACATTTCTACATTATTCAATTATTTTATTACATTTCTAAAATTATTTTATTACATTTCTACATGATTTAATTATTTTATTAAATTTCTACATTTAATTATTTTATTAAATTTCTACATTTAATTATTTTATTAAATTTCTACATTATTTAATAATTTTATTAAATTTCTACATGTAATTATTTTATTAAATTTCTACATTATTTAATAATTTTATTAAATTTCTACATGTAATTATTTTATTAAATTTCTACATTATTTAACAAAATTAAAAACATTAAGATCCAGCTCGAGTTGTCGTCGCAGATGAAACTTTCTTTATCACGTTTTTAATTCCACGTCCTCCAGCTGCTTCTCGCGCGCACGCACACACGCACACACGCGCGTGCTCGTCGCCGATGAGGTGTGAAATGTGCCATATGGACTCGTGCGCGCGCACGCGGCCCCGGACTTGTTCGCTTATCTCGTCTCTATCAAAGATGCGGCCGCACGCGCGCGCCCAAAGAGAGAACAGATAAATCAGGTGATCGATGAGCGGCGATCGGCCGATCACAGTGATCAGTGATCGATGGCCGAGGCCCCTAAAAACCTAAAAAAAAGCCCGTTTTTAGTTAAAAGGCGGCGACATCAAAGGGACATCAAAGGAATTCGATAGCGGGACTTTCATTGATGTTGAGGTAAAAACACGAACCTGAAGGATCGTTTCAGTTTAGCTTCAGCGGCAGGTTCTGGTGGCGTCGGGGCCAGGGGCCCCCGGGGGCCCGGCCCGGTTCCGAGGGGCCGACCTGGTGGTTCTGGAGCCGCCTACCGAACCGGGGGCCCCGGGGGGGCCAGATCGGACCGGACCGGCCCCCCGCGGTGGTTCTGGAGCCGCCTACCGAACCGGGGGCCCCGGGGCCATTGGAGCGTGTTCACTCGGATAAAGCAGCATTGTGTCCCCCCCCCGCTACCTTAACTTTATTCTAATCCCACATCGTCGCGTTTGTAGTGTGTGTGTGTGTGTGTGTGTGAGTGTGTGTGTGTGTGTGAGTGTGTGTGTGTGTGTGTGTGTGTGTGTGTGTGTCTGTGTGTGTGTGAGTGTGTGTGTGTGAGTGTGTGTGTGTGAGTGTGTGTGTGTCTGTGTGTGTGTGTCTGTGTGTGTGTGAGTGTGTGTGTGTGTGAGTGTGTGTGTGTGAGTGTGTGTGTGTGTGTGTCTCTGTGTGTGTGTGTGAGTGTGTGTGTGTGTGTGTGTGTGTGTGTGTCTCTGTGTGTGTCTCTGTGTGTGTGTGTGTGTGTGTGTGTGTGTGTGTGTGAGTGTGTGTGTGTGTGTGTCTCTGTGTGTGTGTGTGTGTCTCTGTGTGTGTGTGTGAGTGTGTGTGTGTGTGTGTGTGTGTGTGTGTCTCTGTGTGTGTCTCTGTGTGTGTGTGTGTGTGTGTGTGTGTGTGTGTGTGTCTCTGTGTGTGTCTCTGTGTGTGTGTGTGTGTGTGTGTCTCTGTGTGTGTCTCTGTGTGTGTGTGTGTGTGTGTGTGTGTGTGTGTGTGTGTGTCTCTGTGTGTGTGTGTGTGTGTGTGTGTGTGTGTGTGTACCCTCACCTCTGCAGCTGCACAGAATACATCCTCGCATTCTTCTCCGGCACCAGTTGAGATTTCTCCGAGTTAGTTTCCCTCTGGTCCATCTCCCAGCCTGTCTCCCGGGGGGGTCCGGTCCGGTGGGGGGGGGTCCAACTGCGGCTGCTGTGCTCGCTGGGGGGCCGCAGGGGTTCGGTCCGGACGGGTCCGGTCCCGGTCCTCACTGGACGCCGGGGGAAGTCGTCCTGTCTGATGGGAGACGGAGTTCCGGGAGCCGCAGAGGAGCCTTCATGGTGTGTGTGTGGGGGGGGGGAGGAGGTGTGTGTGTGGGGGGCGGGAGGAGGTGTGTGTGGGGGGCTGGGGGCGCGCACGCGCACGCGGGACGCGCGGCCCCCCCTCGCGGAGCTGCGGACTGCAGCAGCTGCTGTGGGCGCCCAGAGAGCCGCCTGCAGCGGGGCCGGGCTGCAGCACGCACGGCTGCGGGGGAACCCCCGCACGGACGCGCGCACGCGGACTCGTGCACGCGCACGCGCCGAACACGTCGGCTTTTGAAGGACGGAGGGAATAAGTTGTTTAAAAGCGTCACACGCCCGGGGTCTACTCGTTTAAAGTGTGCACAATGCGGTGGTGTTGCCTTAAATAAATAGAATAAAATAATAGAAGTAAATAAATGAGAGTTGCTTTTTATATTTAATTATAAATATATATTTAAAAAAAACAATTAAAACAGACGAGGCGCTTAAAACAGCAAATATTCTGAAGCACAAATTTTACTTCCTCTATTTTTTTTAATGGTATACCAACATTAAATATCTAACCAGATAAATAAATGGAGATATTTTAGTATAAAATATAATTTAATCTTAATGTGATTATAATGGAATAAAAATGATTTGGGCCTATTGAGCGTTGCGTTGCAGTGATGCCTTCAGGTGCCGGTGGGAAAGGGGGGAGATGTTTGCAGCTGCGTCCTCACTCATACAGGTCGAAGAAAAGGATTAACCTGTAAAAGTTTTAGTTTCTTTTTTTAAAGGCGTTTCACTTCTCATTCAAGAGAGAATTAAACGTCTTTTAGGTCTCAAATAAATGGTGATGCCTGGTGAATATGTGCTTTTGTTTGTCGGATCAGTAGTGCATTTAAAACTCCTAGATTTATTTTTACGAGTGATTATCATATTAATGTACATCACAGGCAGTTTAACACATCCGTATAAGACTGTTTTCTGTTTATTCTGATTAGTGACTTTTGTAAAAGACACATAAACGAGAGGTGAATTACCCGTTAATACGGCAATACGAATAAATGTAGAATGAGAATAAACGCAGAATATCATAAAACATTGTAGTTTTTAAAAGATAAATCTGTTGTGTCGGAGTAAAAACTAACGAAATTCGTCATTAGAATCAAAGATCGTTCGTAAACGCGCAGAAGTTTGGCACGTCTCGGACAATTCCCAGCTTCACGTAAACGCAGCACGTCGTGTGACGTCACGACGCACGCACTGTTTGGTTCCCGCGCCGAGAGGAGCCGGAGGCGACGATGAGCGACGGCCGAGCGGAGCAGCGGGCGCCGGGGGAGGCGGACGCGTCCACGTCCAGGTCCGACAGGTGAGCCCCGGGCCCCCCCCCGCGCTGCCGGCCGCAGGTGCGCGGGGGGGGCCCGGCAGGACCCGCGGGACCGGCGTGCTAACGGAGCTAGCCGGCTAGCGGCGTACCTGCGCGCGTGGCCCCGGTGCCGTGACGTCACAACGGCCGCAAAAACAAAAAAAAAACCTCAAATAAAACGTTTATTTATCCCCAAATAAGAGCAGATATCAGCCCAAAACACCCCCCACCACCCCCTTCTGCCGTTCCTGGCTCTTATAGGGGGTCAAAATCGAGCTATTTTAATCACCCGAACGCGTTTGGTAGCGGTTTAAACCCTCCTTATTTTATTTATTTTTGACCGTGACTCCTTTAAAACATGCTTTTCTGCCCGGGTCCCCTCATTGGGGACACCATGGGGGGGGGTTCAGGGTGAAACCTGGGTGTTGAGGGTTTTAATCGGGACCGTTCTGATGAACCGGTGAGGTGGTCACGTGATCACCTCCACCTGGCCGCGTGATGACAGCCTTACTCAGGTGAGCCCCCCCCCCCCTTTCCCTTCCGTCCTCTGCTGCATCCAGGGCATCGATGTGGGTTCCTGGGGAGTGCTGGAAGAGCCCCCCCGCCTCCCCCTCAACCACACCGACAGTAGGACCCTCTCTGCAGGGGGGGCTCAGGGGCCCCTGAGCCTGGGGCCCCTGAGCCCCCGGGCCCCCCCTGGACGCCCCTGCAGGACAGATGTTGAAGCCAAATGCCCGGTTTGGTGCAGCGGGGGGGGTTATGAGCTTACAAGGCATATCTGATGGCCTGGGGGGGGGTCGGGGGCGGTTCGGCGAATCCCCCGGCGATGCCTGACCCCCCCGTGTGTGTGTTTGAACTTCAGCGGGAGCGGCGACGACTCGCTGGACGGCCTCCCGGGCCGCGGCCCCCCCCGCCGCTGCCCGCCGACCCCGTCCCTCCCGCCGCCGAAGCGCAGCACCAGCCAGTCCAAGACGGAGCCCCCCCTGCTGCGCACGGACAAGCGCACCATCTACACCGCCGGCAGGCCGCCGTGGTACAACGTCACCGGGACCACCTTCAAGGAGGCCTTTGTCATCGGTGAGGCCTTTGATCCTTCAGAACGGGGGGGCTTTGTTATCAGTTAGGTCTTTGATCTTCCAGAACGGGGGGCTTTGTCATCGGTGAGGTCTTTGATCCTTCAGAACGGGGGGCTTTGTCATCATTTAGGTCTTTGATCTTTCAGAACGGGGGCCTTTGTCATCATTTAGGTCTTTGATCTTTCAGAACGGGGGCCTTTGTCATCATTTAGGTCTTTGATCTTTCAGAACGGGGGCCTTTGTCATCAGTTAGGTCTTTGATCTTTCAGAACGGGGGCCTTTGTCATCATTTAGGTCTTTGATCTTTCAGAACGGGGGCCTTTGTCATCAGTTAGGTCTTTGATCTTTCAGAACGGGGGCCTTTGTTATCAGTGAGGTCTTTGATCTTTCAGAACTGGGGCCTTTGTTATCAGTTAGGTCTTTGATCTTTCGGAACGGGGGCCTTTGTTATCAGTGAGGTCTTTAATTTTCCAAAACGGGGGCCTTTGTTATCAGTTAGGTCTTTGATCTTCCAGAACGGGGGCCTTTGTTATCAGTTAGGTCTTTGATCTTTCAGAACGGGGGCCTTTGTTATCAGTGAGGTCTTTGATCTTTCAGAACGGGGGCCTTTGTTATCGGTGAGGTCTTTGATCTTCCAGAACGGGGGCCTTTGTTATCGGTGAGGTCTTTGATCATTCAGAACGGGGGCCTTTGTTATCGGTGAGGTCTTTGATCTTCCAGAACGGGGGGCCTTTGTTATCGGTGAGGTCTTTGATGTATATTCCGTTTTTTTAACAAAGTTACTGTTTTTGCTCTAAAGTGTGGTTGTTTTTTCCACGTTTGTCCTGGGTGCGAAGGTTTCCCGAGGTCACAACGCCTCAGAAGCCCCGTCGGGCGCACTTCAACTTCGCCTCAAAACAAACACTTAATCTGGAATAATGTCTGTTTGTGGGCCCCGGTAGAGCTTAAATGGAGGCAAATACGCTTCCGTCTGGAAACAAGCACCTATTTGGACGAGGGGGTGTTTGTTCAACTGATACCTGTGTTCTCGCCCGAGCGCGCGGCGTCGGGTAAATCGCCGGGAGGGGGGGGGCGGGGGTGTTCCAGCCCGTCGGCTCTGGTTTTTAAATGTGTGTTTTTGGGATCGCGTCTGGCTTTAGTTGACTTGTGTCCGCAGGTGCCACGCCACTTTGTCCAGTTTACCCAGTCAGGTCATGGGGGGGGGTCGAGTGGTTCCCCCCAGACTCTCTTGAGCCCCGCAGCGACAGCGCGAAGTGTCACGATACAGCGGGACCTCTACTTACGATTATTTAATTAATTAATTGGTTCCAGAAGTTTTTCGTAACCTGAAAATCACGTAAGTAGAGACGCGTTTTCCACGTAAATGTCCTAATCCGTTACAAGAACCCAAAAATTGGGACATCATTTTTTAATAAATCCTAAAAATGCATCAAAACATGTAACAAATACGTGTTAGTTAGATTAGAGCATAATAAATGTATGAATTCAGTGAAAGGCTTCTCCAGGAACAACGTGAACTTTATTACAGGCTAATCTTACGATAGCGTCGTTACTATCAACCAACGTTTTAATACCGTGTTATCGTCGATGTATTACGGCCGTATTCTTTGGAGAGATCAACCAAACGCATCCCTTTTTCATGCTTTTTTATTATTTCTTGCTTCGTTTGTACGGACAAAAAAGCTCTCTTCTTCTTCTTTTCTTCTCTTTCACTTCTCTCCATCACTTTCCTGGGGTCCATAGCGAATAAAAGTTAAACGAAGACGACGCTGGGACACGCACACCTGTACATATCGACGTCCCTCCTAGCCAATGGGACGACAGGACGTTGCTAGGCGACAGCCAATGGCAGAGCAGCTACGAGCACGCTTACGTTTGCTAAACTCCGCGAGCTGCGAGCAGCAGCGCTAGCGTGTTTTTATAATAATAATAATACATTTTATTTGACAGCGCCTTTCTGGACACCCAAGGTCACTTTACAGAGAATAAATACACACTAAAATAAATACAAATAAATAAAATAAATAAAATAGCAGGCAATTAAAAGGCAACAGGCAGTTAAAACAGGTAATTAAAAGGCAGCGATAAAATCAAAGGAAGGCAGATATGGGCAGCAGGAAATTGTACAGGGGTAATGAAAGGGCAACAGAAATCAGAAAATGATAAATTCAGACCGAGAATGCAGTTTTGAACAGGTGGGTTTTGAGATTAGATTTGAACTGGGGGAGAGAGTCAATGTTGCGTAGGTCCGGTGGAAGAGAGTTCCAAAGTTTAGGGGCAGAGCGGCTGAAAGCTCTGCCCCCCATGGTGCTGAGGCGTGAGGAAGGTATGGAGAGGTGAAGGGAGGAGGAAGACCTGAGGGACCGAGAGGGTGTGGAGACGTGGAGAAGGTCAGTCAAATAGGGGGGGGCAAGGTTATGGATGGCTTTAAAAGTATATAAAAGGATCTTGAAGGTGATGCGGAGATGAACTGGGAGCCAGTGAAGCTGCTGGAGAACAGGGGTAATGTTTTTGCCTTTCGTATCCTGAAATTTCTTTCGTAACAAGAGGAAATATTTTCCCGTTGAGACGCGTCGTGACCTGAAAACTCCGCGTGTGGAGACGTTCGTGCGTAGCGGTCCCTCTGTTACGCGCTGGGTTTTATGGGAGCGCGTCGAGCAGCAGCCTCCCAGATGTGGCCTTATACAGCTGTGCCCCCCCCCATCTGTCCCGTCGCTGCAGGTCTCTGCGGCGGGAGCGCGTCCGGTAAAACGACGGTGGCGAATAAGATCATCGAAGCGCTGGACGTCCCCTGGGTGGTCCTGCTCTCCATGGACTCCTTCTACAAGGTGGGTGGGGGGGGGGGGCCGCGTCTGACCTCTGCCGCCACCCCCCCTCTCCTCGTTGACGGAGCCGGGCTGGCCCCCCCCCAGGTGCTGAACGCGGAGGCGCAGGCGCTGGCGGCCAGGAACGAGTACAACTTCGACCACCCCGACGCCTTCGACTTCGAGCTGCTGGTCACCGTCCTGCGCAAGCTGAAGAAGGGGAAGAGCGTCAAGGTGCCCGTGTACGACTTCACGTCTCACTGCAGGCGCAAAGAGTGGGTAAGGCCCCCCGCGGGGGGGTTCGGTCTTAACAAGGTCGCCGATAAACGGTCCTGGGGGGGTCGAGCGTCGGTTTAAACGTCTGCTTGCGTAATAATTTACTGCGTCTTTGTGAAGCGGAAGCCTCTAACTCAGCTCGTCTTTGTGGGGGGGGGCTTCATTGAACACCCCCCCCCCCATGGGGATGGATTACCCTAGAGATCGCTGCTAATTGACTAATTATTGGGGGGGGCGGGGACGGACATTCATCCCAGGAAAGAGCCCGACTCTCCGAAGGGGGGGGTCAATCAGCCCGCGTGGCGCGCCCGACGCTTCCTCTCGATCTTCGCGCTGTAATTTCGCGGATGAGAGGCGCGGCGCCCCACGGGAACCCCCCCCACCCTGACACGTGACCCCCCCCCTTTGTGAGGGTGGATGTAATTAAGCCTCCCGTTGATGAGGGCCCCCCCGACTTCTGGTCCTTTCACACTTCAGATGTTCTCTCGGCGAAGGCGCGAATCAACCCATCGATTCGCTCGTGTTTTAAGGGTTTGAGCGCAGGGGGGGGGGGGTCGATGTTGGATGTTGGGGCGGGGGGGTCATGACATCGTCGGCAGCATTTACTCGTTGTTTCAGACGCTCGTTAATCTCGGCGGATCGGCGTCCTTCTCGGCTGCGGAAGGCCGTAAACCGACCTCGCTCACCCCGACCCCCCCGACCCCCCCCTTTTTGATCCTCCTGGTTTGTTCCCGACCGACGTGTGAGACCACCTCTCGTTCTCCGACTCCAGAAAACGGTGTACGGCGCCAACGTGGTCATCTTCGAGGGCATCCTGGCGTTCGCCAACAAGGAGCTGCTGAAGGTAAGGCTCCCCCCCGGGTGCGGCGGCGTTCCTCGCGTGTGGGCGGCGGCGTCCTCCTCTGGAGCGCGGCGATAAGCGGCGTCCCCGGGGCCCAGCGGGGCCTTTAATTACCCTCTGACTCGGTCAATCGCCGTGATTGATTATGTTGCGAGATCACGCGTGAGTGGGACCGTTCCCCCGACGCTCGAAGCCGATGTCCTGTGACCCAGCGGTCCCCAAGCTTTTCATCATTGACAGTTTTACCGGGGGGGGGGTACACATGGGTTGGTTATATGTCAAGTCTAAATCTAAATTACTTAAATTTTTACTCATTTTGATGCTTTTGGTGCTCGAGTGACCGAGATGTAACCGAGAGAATCTGGTGGTTTTTCAAAATAAAAGATCAGACTTATCTGTTCAGACTCAGATAATAATCACAACGGAAATAATTAATTATTTCTTGGCGGACCGGTACCGATTGACCCACGGACTGGTACCGGTCCCCGCCCCGGAGGTTGGGGACCGCTGCTTTAACCTTTAATCTGATTGGAAATCCACCCTTTTCTACGCTTGGGTGTGAATCCGCTGACCCTGTGTGACGTCTTTGGCCCTCTGGCAGCAGGCCGTCGTGCGTACACACAAAATGTGTGTACGCACTTTTCTCTCGTCCTTCAGCGCTCCCTCGCTCCCTCTCTCTCTCCAGTCGGTCGGCCTGCCAGAGTTTCAGCGGCTGCTTGTGCAGCTGAGTTATACCTGCAGCCGTCCTCCTCCTCTAAATCACTCCCACACTTCTTCTGCCGCTCTGGGTCCGTCAGGCCTGGTTGAGTCCAGGTGTGATTTAGCAGGGGTCCCTGAACGCACCGCGGTAACGCCTCTCCCCCGTCTGCCAAGCTGCTGGACATGAAGGTGTTCGTGGACACGGACTCGGACATCCGCCTCATCCGCCGGCTCAAGAGGGACATCTCCCAGCGCGGGCGGGACATCGGCGGCATCATCAAACAGTACAACAAGTTCGTGAAGCCGGCCTTCGAGCAGTACATCGAGCCCACGGTGCAGTCGGCCGACATCGTGGTGCCCAGAGGTGGGTGCGGTCGGCACCGGCGCCCCCCCCCCCGGGGCTCCTCCGCTCCGGGCTGAAGCCCAGCGCCTCTGTCTCTCGCAGGCGGAGAAAACTTCGTGGCTCTGGATCTGATTGTGCAGCACGTTCACAGTCAGCTGGAGAAGGTAGGCGTCCTCCGGGGGGGGGGTCTGAGGTGGGCGAGGGTGGCGTGTGGCTCCGACCTCGGCGACTGACGCTGCTGCGGCTCTCAGGAGCTGGCTTTAGGGCTGAGGCTGACCTCGGACATCAGAGTAACCAGCAAAACTCACTGAACAAACCAGGGGCCTCATTTATCAGTGGATACACACACACACACACATTTTATGTGTACGCACTTTTCTCTCAAATTTGCACTTCATCAACCAAAACCTGACGGGAGGACGTGCGTACATTCACCCCCTCTCTGACCGTGGCGTACCACAATTGACGCCTTTATTTTGAAGGCAGGAAAAGTTGGTTGCTCACGGTTAATTTGTACTCGGGGTTAATGTGCGTTGGCCGTAAATGTTTGTGGAGTTTGAGGCACGTTCACCTCCGCACGTTTGTTGTTTGTCTTTATCAGTGAACTGCGGAGAGTTGAGCGCACACCCAGTGCGATAGACGAGAGAAGGGTGTGTACCTTTCCCGTTCTGAGTGTACGCCAAATTTACACCTTCAAGGATTGATAAGTGAGGCCCCGGGCCGTGTGCTTCGGAGAAGCTTCAAGCAACAGACTTTTTTGTTTGTCCCGTGTGGCCTTAATACAATGTTTATATAGTAATATAATAAATTTAGTTAACGTTAACATAACATGACAAGTGTTAATTTACCTGTTCGAGGCAGGCGTGCTCGCACTTGCGCCCTCTGCCGGTCAAACAGGTGAACAGCTGAGGTGTTTGACCTAAACCACACGCCTGCTTATGTACTGATCGCACACGCGGCGACCTTTGCCTCTGTATGACTTTGGATGCTGTTTTATTTGCACATTAGCTTATTTCGTGTTTTTCCCCCCCCATGTGTCCGCACATACGTGCCTCTCTTGACACACACCCCCCCTCCCCGCCTGGCTGAATGCTGTGTAACCATTCCAGCGTGAGATCACTGTGAGGTACGACTGTTGCCTTTTTATACTACACTTTCTATACCTTTTCTTTCTCTCCTGCTTTTTTTTACATCTGATCAACAACTTGTGCGTGTGTGTGTTCATCCTTTGTGCGGATAAAAACACGTTTGAACGCTCTCAAAGTTCACAAAGACCTCAGAAACCCCCCTTCCCCCCTCTTCAACATCCGGGGGTTGTTTATGGCGAAGCCGCGCGGCTGTAGCTCGAATCTCAGGTGTTTCCTCGGTTTAGTCGGTTGGTTTGAATCCGCTTGGTTTTGAACCTCGATGAAGAGTCGGGGTTCGGTCTCTTCGGCCCTGAAGGCTTCTCGTCTTCTGGTGTTTTTTTTCTCCTCTTGAGCAGACGAAGTAACGAGCGAACTCGAGCGAGGGCGCCTCTAAACGCGTCTCCAGGCGATGCGTTTAGGTGCTCCTCCAGGAAGGTGAACGCTCAGGTGTGCGGCGGGGCGAGGCCGAGGGTCCGCCCCGATTCTGTGGAAGCCCGTCGGCCCTCGGTCCTGGATGAGTGAAGCTCTAATCCCTCTTTTCTCTCCTCCCCCTTCTCGTCTCTCTCTCTAATTCTTCGCCCTGGCCGTCGCCGTCGCCTTCAGAGGAAGCTGCGCTGGGATATGTGAGCCCCGCCCCCCCGCTCGGCGTTCCGACTGAACTACAGTCGTTGCGCTCAAACCGCTTGGGCAGAAGCGAGTCAATCCCAGAACGAGGGTTCGGTTTGTAACATACGGCTTCGTTCTGAGGCGGGTTAGAGCCCACCTGAGACGGGATTATCAGAAGGTGTCTAGTTTCACTAGAAGTCCCTTAATCTGTGGAACCGGTGTCGGGCTTCATCCTGCTGGTGTTGGAGAGATTTGCTCGTTATCTCGACCAGCTCTCCTGCTAATCCCACAGATAATCCCACCAGCGTGTTAGTTCTGTGCCTCCTGACCTGACGCTGCGGCTTCAGATGATCCACAGATTATGTTGTGCTCGCTCGAGCCCTGGCTGTATTTTACAAACTTGCCCTCAAAGTTGGCGCATGGTTTGGAGCCCCGCATGTGGCAGAAGCTCCTCCTTTAGTTTTAAGCACGTGTTCGAGGCCCTTTTCTCTATTCCCTGTCTGCTAATCTCAGATTAGCGGCCCTTGTTTTGTGTGTTGTTGGCAGAGGCTGCTCAGGCTGATCCTCAGATTCTCAGGTGAATCTGTGGTTGGAGCTCCGTGTCCGTTTGCTGTCCGTGTTCCCGTCGTGAAGGTGTGGCTCAATCTCAATCCTCATCCCGTAATCTGAACCACGTCCGTCCCTCTGCGTTCCAGGTCGGCTCTGGCCTCCGCCCACCAGGGCCAGCCCCTCCCCAAAACCCTGAGCGTGATGGAGAGCACGCCACAGGTCCGCGGCATGCACACCATCATCAGGTCTGAGCGCGCGCACACACACTCTCACACACACACACACACACACACACACACTCACTCACACACACACACTCTCACACTCACACACACACACACTCACACACACACACACACTCACTCACACACACACACACAGTCACACACACACACACGCTCCATCTTTGTCTTTGCTCATGACGTCTGTTTACTTCTGCAGGAACAAGGAGACAAACAGAGACGAGTTTATTTTCTACTCTAAGAGATTGATGAGGCTTCTGATCGAGCACGCCCTCTCCTTCCTGCCTCTAAAAGTGTGTGTGTGTGTGTGTGTGTGTGTGTGTGTGCGTGAAGTGATCTGCAGCCTCACTTTTCTCCTCTTCTGCTCTCTCCAGTCTGTTTCCGTGGAGACGCCTCAGGGCGGCGTTTATAGCGGCAAGAGGCTCAGCGGTAAACGAGTGAGTGGACACGAACACGCAGAGCTGCTCCCCCTACCGGTGGGACAGGGGGTCTCACACACACACACACACACACACACACACACACACACACAGAAAAGTTAAACCTGTCCCCCCTCAGTCAGCACGTTTGATCAATAACCTCATTGATGATTACTGGCTTCATCGTGTGTGTGTGTGTGTGTGTGTGTGTGTGTGTGTGTGTGTGTGTGTGTGTGTGTGTGTGTGTAGATCACAGGCGTCTCCATCCTGAGGGCGGGCGAGACGATGGAGCAGGCTCTGATGGCCGTGTGCAAAGACATCCGCCTGGGAAAGATCCTGATCCAGACCAACCACGACACGGGAGAGCCAGAGGTCAGCGGGGGGTCCGCCGAGGTCACGTGACCTTACCGTCTCTCCCACACACACACACACACACGGGATAATCTGGGGTTAGGAAGGTTTAGAAATCTGTAAAAGAACAATTTAAAGGTTTTTTGAGACGTGGGCTCTAATCTGGGTCAAAGGTCAACCTCACCTGCTGGTCCCACAGCCTGTAATCTGGCCTTAATCCCACCGACTGCCCCCCCCCACAGCTCCACTACCTCCGCCTGCCCAAGGACATCAGCGAGGACTACGTCATCCTGATGGACAGCACCGTCTCCACGGGCGCCGCCGCCCTCATGGCCATCCGGGTGCTGCTGGTAGGTCCCGACGTCCGCACGAATCCAGACGTGTGGGGGGGGGGTCGTCGGGGCGCTGAGGTCCACCTCCGCCGTCTCTTCCCGAAGGACCACGACGTGGCGGAGGACAAGATCTTCCTGCTGTCCCTGCTCACGGCCGAGATGGGCGTCCACTCGGTGGCCTACGCCTTCCCCAGGGTCCGCATCATCACCACCGCCGTGGACAAGGAGGTCAACGACCAGTTCCACATCATCCCGGGCATCGGTGAGACGCCTGAGCTTCAGGATTAAATGAGATTAAGATGACGGAAAGATGGGAGGCATACAAACGGGAGTTATTCTGAAAGAATAATCTGAGATTACAGATTATCTGTTTTTGTTCTGACGTTCCCCGTTTGCGTGTTTCCCAAAGGGAACTTCGGGGACCGTTACTTCGGCACCGACGCCCCTTCCGACTGGTGCGAGAGCGACGAGGGGATGGACTACTGAGGGAGCGGCGCCTGGGCGCCGTGGAAACGGGGGGGGCCACAACCCCCCCCCACACACACACACACACACACTACAATAATCCAGACTATTATTCCGGACGCGCGCCACGAGCGCTCCTGTTGCTCCAGGGAGACTTTAATCTTGCAGGATTTTGCACATCTGGAATGACCCCCACACCCCGACTCTTCTTTTGCACAAGCGCGTGAAAACGGTCCTCGGCCCAACGGTCGTCCGTCGCCACGGCAACGGTGGTCCGCCCCGGGGGCCCCGCTTCGCCTCGGCGCGAACGACCGTTTGAGGCGACGCGCCCGTGAAGCCCGAAGCGTTACCTCATCCGAGCGAACAAAAGATTACTACTTGAAGAACGAGCGCCCGCGGCGCGTCCGACCGATGGATACAGGGTGTTTACGTTCAAGCCTTTCAAAATAAGGGCGTTTCCTCGGCGACCTTGAGGCTTTTTTTTTACGTTTTATAGCGACTCGTTTTAATTTAGGTTCACTTTCCCGGCAGCACTTGAACTCAGACTTGATCTTATTCACATCAGCTGAAGTCTTGGCTGCTTATGGACTCTTTTTTTTATCGTATTTATTGTGTTTTTGTCCATAAATTTCACAAACGCCACAGGAAACACCAACTAAACGCTTCCATAAGGTGGAAAAAAAACTTCTGGAAAAGCTTCAAATGTTGAATGAAGAAAGTGTTCTTGCCCGTGAAGGTTGCAGCGATGTAGTCTGTTACGAAAAAAAGAGCGTGGAGGAAAAGCGCAGCCCGAAGGTGTTGGTGCGGTCGAGGTTTGGCCCGATAACTTGAATAAAAGCTTCACTTTCAAACGCCTTCTGACTCAAAACGGTTCTTTCACGTCCAGGAAGAGAGCTTAGACTGGAAGGAGGACAGAGGTGTTGGAGGTAACACGTCTCCATCCGCAGTTTGCTTCACCTTTTGTTGTTTAATCCTCAAACACGAAGCATCCTCGAGTCTGTTGTTGTTGTTGTTCTCTGTTTGACCACCAGGGGGCGCCGCCGGCTCCACGGAGGAAGTGACGCAACTCGCCAGCCTCGTGACGCCTCAGCCGGTCGTCGGAACTTATTAAATCCTCAATTATTGTGCCGTTTTTAACGAGATAAGAAAGCTTTTGCTTTACATTTTAGTAAAATACAGACACAAACGTTTGGGTGGCGATAAACTTCATTTAATTCTTCGCGCCTGACGTTTAAAATTAAGTTTCTGTAGTTTAGTTTTTAGACTAAATTTAGAAAAAAATGCTGTAAATACAAATGTTTATGTGTTAATTAATGACTGTAGTTTTAATTGTGGACTTCTACAAATCAGTCACTAACCTACAGAAACACTGAACAATGAAAGTGTTTAATCTAATATAAACCGGTATGTGGGTTCAAATTCCGACCGTCCGCAGAGCCGTGAAGGCATCATCCTCTGACTGGAGCCGGGACCGTAAACGGGCTCGTTGCGGCTTCAAACGCGAACACTTGTCGAACATCGCGATTTTAAGGGTTTGAAAGCGGTTCGGCGGGTTCGGCGGGTTCGGCCCGGGACGGGGAGCCGCACCTTTACCGTCGGCACGCGAGTTGGCGGTCGAACACAGACGGCAGCAACCAATTAAGACGCCTTCGACGATGCAGTTTGGACTGATTTATTCACTTTGACCTGCAGGTTTGGACGAGAGTTCTGACCCGGTCCAAGGCCTGTCTGACCCGGTTCGGGGCTGCTCTGACCCGGTCCAAGGGCTGTCTGACCCGGTCCAAGGCCTGTCTGACCCGGTTCAAGGGCTGTCTGACCCGGTCCAAAGCCTGTCTGACCCGGTCCAAAGCCTGTCTGACCCGGTCCAAGGACTGTCTGAACCGGTCCAAAGCCTGTCTGACCCGGTTCGGGGAGCCCAACAGTGAGTCCTCGTGCCGCCGGAAGCTTCAAAGCGGGTTTAAACCTCGTGTCGGTCACGCGGCTGAAGACATTTATTGTGTTTATAATGTTGTAAACGAGCGTCGGGTCCTCTTTTATAACCTCCTCTCATTCTACCTGATAAACTAAACGACTCTTATCTCACGTCTTTGTAGTTGATCACAACTATTGATCCGCGGGATCGATTTCCGATGTTTAATTAACGCCGTCGCGGCTCTCGTTAGGTTTTCCTCCGCGGGGGGGCGGGGCCGAGAGGGGGCGGGGCCTGTGAGGGGCGGTGCCTGTTGTCAGGGTAACGCAGGTCCTGATCAGACCTGATCGATCTGACAGGATGGCGGGAGTGTGGAGGGCGTACCAGGCCCTGATGTCCAGGAGCCCCTGGACGGTCCAGATAGTGACGGCAGGTAGGACCCCGACCTCACACATCTGTCCCACATCTGTCCCACACCTGTCCCACATCTGTCCCACACCTGTCCCATATCTGTCAACATCTTCACCCATATCTGTCAACATCTTCACCCACATCTGTCAACATCTTCACCCACATCTGTCCCACATCTGTCTAACATCTGTCTAACATCTTCACCCACGTCTGTCCCACATCTGTCCCACATCTGTCTAACATCTTCACCCACATCTGTCCCACATCTGTCCCACATCTGTCTAACATCTTCACCCACATCTGTCCCACATCTGTCTAACATCTTCACCCACATCTTCACCCACATCTGTCCCACATCTGTCTAACATCTTCACCCACATCTGTCCCACATCTGTCCCACATCTTCACCCACATCTGTCCCACATCTGTCTAACATCTTCACCCACATCTGTCCCACATCTGTCTAACATCTTCACCCACATCTGCCCCACATCTGTCTAACATCTTCACCCACATCTTCACCCACATCTGTCCCACATCTGTCTAACATCTTCACCCACATCTTCACCCACACCTGTCTAACATCTTCACCCACATCTGTCCCACATCTTCACCCACATCTGTCCCACATCTGTCTAACATCTTCACCCACATCTTCACCCACATCTGTCCCACATCTGTCTAACATCTTCACCCACATCTTCACCCACATCTGTCTAACATCTGTCTAACATCTTCACCCACATCTTCACCCACATCTGCCCCACATCTGTCTAACATCTTCACCCACATCTTCACCCACATCTGCCCCACATCTGTCTAACATCTTCACCCACATCTGTCCCACATCTGTCTAACATCTTCACCCACATCTTCACCCACATCTGTCCCACATCTGTCTAACATCTTCACCCACATCTTCACCCACATCTTCACCCACATCTGCCCCACATCTGTCTAACATCTTCACCCACATCTGTCTAACATCTGTCTAACATCTTCACCCACATCTTCACCCACATCTGTCCCACATCTGTCTAACATCTTCACCCACATCTGTCCCACATCTTCACCCACATCTTCACCCACATCTGTCCCACATCTGTCTAACATCTTCACCCACATCTTCACCCACATCTGCCCCACATCTGTCCCACATCTGCCCCACATCTGTCCCACATCTGTCCCACATCTGCCCTGTTCTGAGCGGTGTGTTTGAACGTCAGGCCGTGACCTCGCTTTGTGAAATTTTGAACTTTGAAGTCGGGACTTTGACCCACAGAAGCCCGTTTGGTTCTGATCAGGATCAGTCCGGCCTCAAAGCTCAGGAATAATCAGGAATCATCAGGAATCATCAGGAATCATCAGGAATCATCAGGAATCTGAGTTAGCGGATAAAAAATGACTCCATGAGTCTGATTCTGCTCTTCAGCCTTTACGTCCTCACCACAATTTATTAATGAATTAGAAATTAAAACGAAATAGTTACTTTATAAGTTACTTTTTCTAGAGCAGCACGTGACCCTCGCAGCACGTGACCCTCGCAGCACGTGACCCTCGCAGCTTCTTTCATACGAATATTCATCAGTCTTCATGTTTGTGAGACAAAAGAAGAAATCACAGGATAAAGAACAGATCAAAACCCTCTTGATGTGCAAATAAAAACCCTTCTATCCTTCTCAAAACGTTCAATAAATCATGTAATTAAAATAACCCCCTTAAATTAATATCTAAATCATTATTTTTAAATGTAAATTTACATTTAAAAAAAAAAAATCTTAGCTGTTGCAGTTCCGCCTTGTGGCCGCTAGACGGAGCTGTTGCCCCACAGACGCCTTTATATTTGTATTGATTATTTATCGGTCACGATCTGCTCGGCGGTGGTTATGACGTCATGAGTAACCACCAGCATGTGGTGGCCCTTCTTCGGGGGGGTCACGTGATCTCAGTTTGACCCCTGGGGGCCCGCAGGCTCCCTGGTGGGCGTCGGCGACGTCATCTCCCAGCAGCTGATCGAGAGGCGGGGCCTGGCCCGCCACGACCTGCGGCGCACCGCCAGGATGATGAGCATCGGCTTCTTCTTCGTGGTCAGTCCTTGTCGCCCGCGGCGACGGCTCGCTCTCACGTGTAAGGCCTAAACCCGCCCCCCCCCGTCCAGGGCCCGGTGATCGGCGGCTGGTACAAAGTGTTGGACCGGCTCGTGGTCGGCGGACGCAAAAGCGACGCCATGAAGAAAATGCTGGTCGATCAGGTGAGAGAAGCTCCCGATCGCCCTGATCGATCACGCCCTGATCGATCACCCAGACCCTCGGTCCTCTTGGGGCCTTCCTCGTCTTCGTTTCAACGCCGTCGGGGTTTCGTTTCTCGGCGTTTCCGTTGACCTTCGCCTTCCTCCGCAGCTCTGCTTCGCCCCGTGTTTCCTGGCGGCGTTTTTCTGCGTCTCCGGCGCCCTCAACGGTCTGACGGTGGACGAGAACGTCGGCAAACTCAAGAGGGTGAGCGCCACGCCGGCGGGGGGGGCCGGGTTGGGGTCACGCTTGATTTTGTCAGGGGGGTAAAGCTCCAGAGGCAGCTGAGGGCAGGGGCGGGGCTAACGTGGATTTCCACTTTTAACATGTGGGTCTGAGTGTGTGTGTGTGTGTGTGTGTGTGTGTGTGTGTGTGTGTGTGTGTGTCTGAGTGTGTGTGCATGTCTGTGTGTGTATGAGTGTGTCTGTGTGTGTGTGTGTGTGAGTCTGAGTGTGTGTGTGAGTGTATGTCTGAGTGTGTGAGTGTGTGTGTGTGAGTGTGTGTCTGAGTCTGAGTGTGTGTGTCTGTGTGTGTGAGTGTGTCTGTGTGTGTGTGAGTCTGTGTGTCTGTGTGTGAGTGTATGTCTGAGTGTGTGTGTGTCTGTGAGTGTGTGTCTGAGTGTGTGTGTCTGTGTGTGTATGAGTGTGTCTGTGTGTGTGTGAGTCTGTGTGTCTGTGTGTGAGTGTGTGTGTCTGTGTGAGTCTGAGTGTGTGTATGTGTGTGTCTGTGAGTGTGTGTGTGTGTGTATGAGTGTGTGTGTTTGTGTGTGAGTGTGTGTGTGTATGAGTGTGTGTGTGTGAGTGTGTGTGTGTGTGTGTGAGTGTGTCTGTGTGTGTATGAGTGTGTGTGTGTGAGTGTGTGTTTGTGTGTGTGAGTGTGTGTGTGAGTGTGTGTGAGTGTGTGTGTGTGTGTGTGTGTGTGAGTGTGTTTGTGTGTGTGAGTGTGTGTGTGTGTGTGTGAGTGTGTCTGTGTGTGTATGAGTGTGTGTGTGTGAGTGTGTGTTTGTGTGTGTGAGTGTGTGTGAGTGTGTGTGTGTGTGTGTGTGTGTGTGTGTGTTTGTGTGTGTGAGTGTGTGTGAGTGTGTGTGTGTGTGTGTGTGTGTGTGTGTGTGTGTGTGTGTGTGTGTGTGTGTGTGTGTGTGAGTGTGTGTTTGTGTGTGTGAGTGTGTGAGGGACTTCCCGTTCTTCTTTTGGATGTTAAAAGCGACTTCACCCTCACCATCTCTTTGTTTCGAGCCCCCGGAGCGTCTTTGATCTCCTTTGATGTCTCCTTGTTTCCTCAGGTGAGCCAGAGGTCGCCCACACGACCTCCGGCGCTCGTCCCTCGTTTTTATTATTAGAATCCATTTCCTGCGACGCGGGAGTGAGTCACCTCTTCGCCCGCGTGACGCGCTCGTGGCCGCAAACGGCGAGCGGCGAGCAGCGGCCAGCATGCACCTCGTTTACCCAGCATGCACCTGGGCGCCATCAATTATTAAGCGGAGGCGACGCACGGACTCGAGAGGCCACGCCGGTCGGGAAGGGCGGGAAATAGGCGACGAAGGCGGCGTCACGACATCGGGGACCGCGGGGAAACGTTCCCCGGGGGCCTCTTTGATCGTCCTTTGATGTCTTTGAAGAAGAACCGATCTCTGAGGCGAGGCGCCGCGTTCGCTGGATGTCCCGCCCGGGCCTGGCGAACCGTCGACGTCGCCGCGGCAACGGGCGGCCCCGGTCCGACCAGTAAACCGAGTTCGGACGCTGTAAAAAGTGAACTTAAAGGTTGTGACGTCGCCACGGCGACGATACGGTCCGTAAATTTGACCCGAAAGAGACAAAACCACAAAAAAATCGTATAACTGTTCCTTTTATACGTCGAGACGTGTGCTGACCTTTAGTACTGGGAGTGTGTGTGTGTGTGTGTGTGAGAGTGTGTGTGAGAGTGTGTGTGTGAGTGTGAGAGTGTGTGAGAGTGTGAGTGTGTTTGCTGACCTTCAATACTGGGAGTGTGTGAGTGTGTGTACATGTGTGTATAGGTGTGTGTGTGTGCGTGTGTGAGAGTGTGTGTCTGTGTGACAGTGAGTGTGAGTGTGTGTGTGTGTCTATGTGTGAGTGTGTGTCTATGTGTGAGTGTGAGTGTGTGTGTGAGTGTGTCTGTGTGTGTACATGTGTGTATAGGTGTGTGTGTGTACATGTGTGTGTATAGGTGTGTGTGTACATGTGTTTATAGGTGTGTGTGTACATGTGTGTATAGGTGTATGTGTGTGAGTGTGTCTGTGTGTGTACATGTGTGTATAGGTGTATGTGTGTG
>CAJVRN010000238.1:912500-1062500 GCA_911728415.1 Lagocephalus sceleratus | reverse complement strand
CTGCACCCACAGTCAGCGCCTGTCTGAGTTTAAACTGATCAGATTCACGACAAAACATAAATAAAACTGTTCATTTTGTGAATGTAACATCTAAATAAGGAGCTTCTTGGAGAGTGGGCGTGCCTGGTGGTCTTCTCCCGGTCAGCCGTGGCGGAGGGGCTCACCTGGAAGATGTTGCTGGCGCACTTGCGGCAGAGGTTGTGCTGGCAGGGCAGGATGACCACCGGCTTGGAGAACATCTCCAGGCACACCGGGCAGACCAGCTGCTTCTCCAGGTTGTCCACGGCGGCCCCCCGGGGGGCCCCGGGGCCGGAGCCGCCCGCCGACGGAGGCTTGTAGCCCAGGGCGAAGTTCATGACGGCGAGGGGGGGGGGGTCGCGCTCCTCGGCCTGCTCTGGGCCGCTCGGACCGGTTTGAGAGCTGCGACTGGGATCGAGGCTCGCTCAGGCGGACCCTTCCCAGCTGCTCATCCCTTAATCCCACTGGCTGCGCGTCCGGAGCCCCCCAAACCCCCCCATCCCAGCCCCGCAGCAGCCCCGCTGTTGACTGCTGGTATTTTTAGCTCGGCTGCCGTTGGGGAGGGCTTCGGTTACTCCGGAACTCTGGAAGCTGCTGGAAGAGGTTTTGGGGAGGAATTCACAGCCAAAAGACCCATTTTGGAAAAGGGAGGTTAAAAATAAGAAACTTTTTCTTAAACTAAAGACAGAAGAGCGAGAAAAAATGGGAAAAAAAAGTGAATAAATGTGAAATATTGAGTTTTTTCCCCCAATTTTTTAAAATCTGAGCTTTCAGATTATCGACTTTTTTAGTGAAATATTGAATTTAAAATTGCAAAAACAACATTCTGAGATTCAATATGGGATTACGGGGAACGCCTGGAGCGGATGTGGAGACATTTCCACGTAAATTTGTGGGTTTTTGAGGGTTCTGGGTGAGATGACGCGGGGGGGGATCAGGTCACGGTCACGTGACGCGCCTCCAGACACCCCCGGGGTCCCACGGGCTTCCGTCCGGAGCAGGAATATCGTCAGTCGGGGGGGGGGGTTCGGGTGATTGTTGATATGAAGCCCGATACCCGTGAGGGAGGGGGGGGTCATGAATACAACATCTCTGAGGTCAGCGGCACAAACTGTCCGACTATTTTCTAACTGTGCCACAAGAGCAGCCGAGGTTAGAACACATCAGGAGGGTTTATTAATCCACAAACCTGAGAATAATCCCTCTAAAACTATAAAAACACAGCTGGGACACAAACACACAACCTCTGTAATACCACTGCCCCAACGTGTCCCATTTGAAGGTTCTTATGACCTCATAATTATGATTATTACACCCTCTTCCTCCTTGTGTTACACCCACCCGCCACCAGGGGGCGCCAGACACGCCCCCTCGCCCCTCTGACCCCGCCCCCTCGCCCCTCTGACCCCGCCCTCGCCCCTTGACCTTCAGCCCAAAGACTCGGCACCAAGGTCACCCAAGGGAGAAAGACCCACTTTGCCTCACCAGCGGCTAATCAGACTAAGACCTTAACGAGATTATCGTGCTATTTCGGGGCGCTCGCTCGGTCGGCCCGGCACGAAAACCGACGACGGCCCGAACCAACGAGGCCCGCCGTGTCGGCGCCACGCCGCGGGGGGCCCAGGTAGAAGCCCCCCCTTCAATGCTGGGAGGACCTGGTTCCTCCTGCTGGTCTGAGGGGGCGGGGCTTCGGGGTGGGCGTGGTCACATGACCAGGGAGCGGGTCGAAATCTCAACAGAACCAAGACCGCGAGACGCTCGACGGGGACGAAAAGAAGACGCGAACGTTACGAAAAATCCCCCGTTTTTATTTATTTGGTTGTTTTTTCTTTTCACACATCGTCCACAGGGAACGGGGGGGGGGGGGCAACGAGCCGCCGCCGCCGCCGCCCGCCAACCCGCCCGCCCGGCCGTCGCCGCATGCAGAGTTCACAGACGGAAACGCGGACGTTTAAAATCACGTTTCATTTAAAAAAAAAAAAAAAAAAAAAAAAAAAGAAGCACGTTCAGGTCGGTTTATTTAAAAGAGCTACAAAAATAATAAATAAGTCTTCTTTCAGTCTTCCACAGCGGGGGGTGACCTTTGACCCCGAGGGGGGTCATAGACGGGAACATGCGGGGGCAAAGCCTGAAGCTGGGGGGCGGAGCCTGAAGGGGGGGCGGAGCCTGAAGGGGGGGGCGGCGGCTCCGCTGGTTTTGCAGATTGATGTTGCGTTTCAGAGTCGGGGGAAAAAAACGGAAATCTCGCCGCCCGGTAACCACGGAAACGGGCCGGGCGTGGCTCAGGTGGAGCTCAGGTGCACCTACGTCAAGGGGGGGGTGGGGGGGCCAAGCATGCAACGACACAGACAGGTGAAGGCACGTCAGCGTCGGTGGGGGGCAGTGTGGGGGGCGGGGTCCACCTGGACCCTCCCAGGACCGTCTAAGAAGTCCTGTAAAGTCAGGTGAGTTCTCCAGGTGTGTGTGTGTGTGTGTGGGGGTTGGGGGTGGGGGGCAGGGTGCTGCCTCACGCTTTCAGCTGGTGGGGGGGTCGAAGTGGGGGGCCCACATCTGGACCCGGGCCCTCACGGATGAGGACCACGTGAGTAAAAGTCCCTTAAAGTCTGGACCTGGGGGGTGAGGGGGGGGTCAGGGGGTGAGGGGGGGGGGGGGGGGGGGTCAGAGTGCTGCCTCATGCCTTCAGCTGGGGGGGGTCAACCTCAGGGGCTCCTGCCCCCGGGGTCACGCTCTGTAACAGACGGAGGTCATGTGACATTTATATGTACACGACGTTCAAGTGGGGGGCGGTGGTGCTGGGGGGCGTGGTGCTGGGGGGGGCTCCCGTGAGGAGAAGCAGAGCTGAAGGAAGGAAGACTGGTCCTGGGGGGGCTCGGCCCACCCCGGTTCCCTCCGTACTGGTGTTACTGGGGGGCGGTTCTTCTCCCTCGTGGCTGAACAGACGACGCTCCTCCACCGTGGGGGGGGGGTCACGGTCCAGACGCTGTCCGGTAGGGTCCGTTGGGCTCGGGTGGGGGGGGTGGGATGCGTTTATGGAGCAGCAACTGGGCCGGAGACGTCCCGCCAACCTGGTTCTGATGGTCCGGGAACGCCGAGGAGCTCACTTGCCTGGGGGGGGGGCAGAAGAACACCAGTGAGACCAAGCTCCCACCTCCAGTCCCTTCAGGAGTTCTGCTGGATCCACCAGAAGACCCAGCAGGACCACCAGAACCAGCAGGTCCACTAGAACCAGTAGGACCAGCAGGACCAGCAGGACCAGTAGGACCAGCAGGACCAGCAGATCCACCAGGCCCAGCAGGTCCATCAGGACCAGCAGGACCACCAGGCCCACCAGGCTCAGCAGGTCCACCAGGACCAGTAGGACCAGCAGATCCACCAGGCCCAGCAGGACCAGCAGATCCACCAGGCCCACCAGGACCAGTAGGACCAGCAGATCCACCAGGCCCAGCAGGACCAGTAGATCCACCAGGCCCAGTAGGACCACCATGACCAGTAGATCCACCAGGCCCAGCAGGACCTGTAGATCCACCAGGCCCAGCAGGACCAGTAGGACCAGCAGGACCAGTAGATCCACCAGGCCCAGCAGGACCAGTAGATCCACCAGGCCCACCAGGACCAGTAGATCCACCAGGCCCACCAGGCCCAGCAGGACCAGCAGGACCAGCAGGACCAGCAGGACCAGTAGATCCACCAGGCCCAGTAGACCCACCAGGACCAGCAGGACCAGCAGGACCAGCAGGACCAGTAGATCCACCAGGTCCAGCAGGACCAGCAGGACCAGCAGGACCAGCAGGACCAGTAGATCCACCAGGTCCAGCAGGACCAGCAGGACCAGAAGGTCCACCAGGACCAGCAGGACCAGCAGCACCCTGAAGGGACCGGTCTCTCTAAAGGCCAGCGACCCGGTTCTACACTGGAGCCGTGTTAGTAGATGGAGTGGATGCGGTTAAGTTCAGCCATGCTCCGCCTCTCGGCGATCACGTGACCAGGACGACACGGATGCAGACAGGTGATTGGACGGTGGCGGCGCGGGGGCGGGTCGAGATGGTGGACGAGACGAGGCGAGCACAAGGACGGGACAGGCGGATCGGAGGGGGGGGTCTTACGAGTCACTGGGACTCTGGGGGGGCCTCTCCGGGCTGCTCCGGGCCCGCGTCGCTGCTCGCCGTCTCCGGGGGCGTGGCCACGTCCGGCTGGCCCCGCCCTTCGGGTCCCTCCGGACCCGGGTCAGACGCGGGCTGGCCCGTGACGACTGCAGGCATGAAAACACCCTGAGGACCTCGGCTCCGACACTCCGGGGGGGCATTCTGGGTAATGTAGTTCTAAAACCCCGCCCACCGCTGACATAGCCCCGCCCCCCAGCACAACCCCATACATCACCCAAGCCCCGCCCACTCCCCAAGCCCCGCCCACTGCTTCAGAGAGACTAACTGAGCTCCTCCCCGGGCTCCAAGAACACAAGAGAAGAGGAAGACTTCAGAGGCCCTGGGGGCCCCCGGGGGGGGGTGTGTGGGCCCCCCCGCCCCCCCACTCACCCTCGTCCTGCTCGGCCCTGATCTGGGCCTCCAGGTCCTCGGGGTCCACGTACAGGTAGCTGTCGTCGTCGTCGGGGGGCTTGCACTTGCCGCAGCAGAAGCAGCAGCAGCAGCAGCAGCAGCAGCAGGTGAAGAGGGTGCAGCAGAGGACCAGGCCCTGGGGGGGCACACACACACACACGCATCAGGACACCCCCCGTTACCACGGCAACCCCCCCCCCAAACACCCACCTTGAACCACCACTTGGACATGAGGAAGTAGTACTTGACGCTCTCCTCGCCGAACTGCTCGGACACGTAGAGGCCCATGGAGCCGTACTCGTCGTAGATGCGCCGCTTGGCCTCGTCCGTCAGGATCGAGTTGGCGTTGTTGATCTCCTTGAACTTCTCCGCCGCCTCCGGGTCGTCCGGGTTCTTGTCCGGGTGGTACTTCAGCGCCAGCTTCCTGTTCGAGGGGGGGGGGGGGAGCGAGAGGAACCGTCAAACCCCTGGGACCCGGGGAGGGAAACCCCAATGATTTCAGGATTCGGGGGGGCGGCGATCTCACCTGTACGCCTTCTTGATGTCCTCCGCCGACGCGCCCTTCTCCAGGCCGAGCGCCTTGTACACGCTCTCCCCGGCCGTGGACATCTTCCTCTGGGAACGCGCTGCGTTGGGTTCGGCCATGGCTCGCCTCTGTTGGCGGCTGGGGGGCGGGGTCAGCGCCGGAGCTGGGGGCGGGAAGCTCGGAGCCCCCGGCGGCGGCAGGGGCGGGGCCTGAGGGTGTGGACGCACGGAAGGTTTAGGTCGGACATGGGAACGCCACCGACGATCCGGAGCTGAGGAATCTCCAGAAGAAGAAAGACGGGACGGGTCTGTTCAGCCGGGATTAAAGCAATAATCCCTGAATAAACCAGTGCGACCGCAGCGAGTGTGTGTGTGAGAGTGTGTGTGAGAGTGTGTGTGTGTGTGTGTGTGTGTGTGTGTGTGTGTGTGTGTGTGAGGGCCAGGTACTTGACCACCACCTCTGTGGGCCTCAAACTAACACCAGCTCAATCTGATGAACGAGTGTTTCTGGGCTTATTTTCTTCAGATTATGAACCGTCTTCCGGGTCAATCTCGTCCGCTCAACTTCGTTTTTTCGCTCCGTTTCACGTCCGATTCGACCGAAGATTAAATTTATGACCCAAGAACCGGTTGGGAGCAGATTTAAAGACACCGGAGCAGCCCCAATCGGCACGTTCCCTCAGCCCTCACCCAGGTGGGACCACAGCTCAGAGGTCTGTGGTAACACACACACACACACACACACACACACACACACTCACACACACACACACACACACACACACACACACACACACACACACACACACACACACACACACACACACAACACACCCGGATGTACCAATAATGCTGCGTGGGTCGTTGATTAAAGGAGATTACGTTTTGCTGATCTCACAGATTACAGTCCAAGTCAGAGAGCTGCCCCCCAAAACACACACACACACACACACACACACTCATGCACACATACCCACACCCGGACACACACACCCGGACACACACACACCCAGATACGCACACAAATGTGGTCACAACATGTGATGTAGTCACACGGCCAATATTCTCAAACCACAGTTGAGAAAAACAATCCTTGAGAGAGAGAAATTCCAGTCCAACACCAGTCTAACACCAGTCTAACACCAGTATAACACCAGTCCAACACCAGTCTAACACCCCAACACCAGTCCAACACCAGTATAACACCAGGACAGAACCAGTATAACACCAGTCTAACACCAGTACAGAACCAGTATAACACCAGTCTAACACCAGTCCAACACCAGTATAACACCAGTCTAACACCAGTCTAACACCAGTACAGAACCAGTATAACACCAGTCTAACACCAGTCCAACACCAGTATAACACCAGTCTGACACCAGTCTAACACCAGTACAGAACCAGTATAACACCAGTCTAACACCAGTCCAACACCAGTATAACAAAAGTCTAACACCAGTATAACACCAGTACAGAACCAGTATAACATCAGGACAGAACCAGTATAACACCAGTCTAACACCAGTCCAACACCAGTCTAACACCAGTATAACACCAGTATAACACCAGTACAGAACCAGTATAACACCAGGACAGAACCAGTATAACACCAGTATAACACCAGTCTAACACCAGTCCAACACCAGTATAACACCAGTACAGAACCAGTCTAACACCAGTCTAACACCAGTACAGAACCAGTATAACACCAGGACAGAACCAGTATTACACCAGTCCAACACCAGTCTAACACCACTACAGAACCAGTATAAAACCAGGACAGCACCAGTATGACACCAGTCCAACACCAGGACAGAACCAAAGTCCAAAGTCTAACACCAGTACAGAACTAGTCTAACACCAGTACAGTATCAGTCCAACACCAGTATAACACCAGGACAGCACCAGTACAGAACCAGTCTAACAGCCAAAGTCACAAGTACAAACAGTCTAACACCAGTCCAACACCAGTACACAGAGACCAGCATAAAAGACAAACAGTCCAACACCAGTCCAACACCAGTCCCGTACTGGTCCAGCACCAGTATGATGTTCTGTGCTCCATCAGAACCAGTCTGTCCCGGTCCTCTACTGGTCTGGGGCCGTATTCATACTGGTTAAACTGGTCTGGTGCTGGTACCTCGTCCTCGCCTTCACCGCCTCTTGGTAACGAGATGCTGCGGAGCTTCGCCGTTTCCACGGCAACAGTTTCCAGCAGAGATGCAGAACTCTGGGGCGTTGCCGCGGAAACGGAAACTTTGGTCCAGGTTTAGACTTAAAGAAAAAAAGGTTATTTATAGAAAGTGTGAAGATCTAAAAACACACCTGGCGGACCGGAGGCTCCCAAATAGATCAAAGGGGTTTAATTATAGCGAAGATGAAAGAAACAGAGATCAAAGCCGCTCCAGGAGCCGCACAGGAAAGTAGATCCGGCCGGGCGGAGGGTCCCGTGACCGAGGAGCGCCTCCAGCTGGGACCCCCCCACTGGGGGGTCGGGCCCCCCCCGGGGCCCCTAGTCGAGGGGGGCCCGGGGGGGTCCGGGGGGTCGGGGCCCTGGACCGAAGCCGCGTCACGCGCGTCCTCGCGGCGTCCTAATCCGCCGCTAATCCCTCCGCGCTCGCACTACTTTCCGCTCCCCCGTCACGGGGGCACTCAGGGGCCCCTGGGGCCCCAAACCCCCCCCCTCGACCCCCCTTCCCCCCTTAAACCCACATTTCGGGGACGTTTTCGCCCTTTAAAGACTTCCGGTGACGGAAACGTTGCGTTCCGATGTAGCTACATGCTAACGCTCGCCCCGCCGCACCACCCCCCCGAACCCCCCCCCCGCGTCCGTCAACCGGCGCAGATGAAAGAGCTTCAAAGCCGCCTTTGAATGGCCGGTGCTTTGATCTGGGCCGGTGCTTTGATCTGGGCCGCATCACGCCCCCCCCGGCCCGCAGGTGACCCCCCCCCGGCTCACCTGGGTGGAGAAGACGGCTGCAGGTGCGTCAGCAGGGCGGCGTGGCGCATAGAGGACCCGGTTCTGAGCCGGTTGGGACCCGGTTCTGACCCGGTTCGGACCTTCAGATCCCGTCCCGGAGGCCCATGTCGGCGGAGCGGCGCCGGCTCAGGACCGCGCTGATTGGTCGGCTCCCGCCCGGAAGTGGAGGCGGAAGCCGCGGTGCGTTCACGGTCCGCTCAAAAAAAAAAAAAAAAAAAAAAAAAAATCCCCCACTCCCGAGTAGGGCGCGAAACGAAACAAAAGCGGACGACCGTCTGATTAAAGACCTCTAACTTAAGTCAGATGAAGTAAATCGTTATTGTTCCAACACATAACGGTGGTTTAGGAGTTTAGGGTCGTGCCCGGGCGACGTATGTTTGGCAGATGAGTAACAGTATTATAATTAGGGACTTAGAAATCCAATTTGTGATCCAGAACAGGTCACTGAAACTGTTTAATAGTCTGCAGCGACGCGGGTCCGGCTTGTTCCAGACCTGTCAGCCCAAGCGGGTTTGATGGTTGGACGTGGGGGATGAGGCAAAAGGACCCTTGCACACTAGGAAGGACACACCGCCTCAGACGTTCTGTTCCCTTCTTTATTGTTTTTCCTCCACATTCATCCAAAACCTGCACGACCGTTCCGTCTGTTCTTCAGAGAGATAAAATAAAAAGACAAAAAAACGGCAGATACAGAGAGTACAGCAAGCCTACAGGCATATTGGTCCATTTTCAGGTGTTGATTGTGGGTATGGAAGATGTTACCTTCCCTAAAATAACTGAAAAAAAAAAACAAGTGTGTGGTTCAAACTGATTATGTGAAGGTTTTTTAGTCACAGTGTAGAAAATAGTTCCTGGCCCAGGGTGGAACGAAATGACAAGACGACTACACAAAGCAAAGAGACAATAAAAAAAAAAAAAAAAAAAGGAACACAAGCAGAAGGTCCACAGAGGTGAAACGCTGGTGTGTGCGACACGGCGGCGTCCGCGGCGCCTATCTGCCCAGAACCGTGGCGAGCAGCGCCATTCGGATGTACATGCCGTTCTCCGCCTGACGGAAGTACGCCGCCCTCGGGTCTGTGTCCACTTCCACGCTGGAGAAGGGAGAGAGGACGCGTCAACAAAGACCCCCACTGACACGAGAGCATGGAGACTTAACGTAACACTGCAGCCATTTAGACCAGCGGTCCCCAACCCCCGGGGCGGGGACCAGTACCGGTCCGTGGGTCAATTGGTACCGGTCCACCAAGAAATAATTTATTATTCACGTTGTGTTTACTATCTGCATGATCTTTTATTTTGAAAAACGACCAGATTCTCTCGGTTACATCTCGGTCACTCAAGCACCAAAAGCATCAAAATTAGTAAAAAACAGACGTGGAAGTTTATTTTGAAGGGGAAAAAACCCAGATTTAGATTTAGATTTGACATCTAAACCATCTATGTGTACCCCCCGACGATGATAAAAAGGTCGGGGACCTCCGAGTTAAGAGTTCCAGAACAGTCCCACACTTCCCTCCCAGGTGAGCGGATGCTGCCGACGCCGGCTCACCTGATTTCGTTGACTCGGGGCAGCGGATGCATCACCACCATCTTCTTCTTGGCAACAGTCATGATGTGAGGAGTGAGGATGAACTGGCCAAAGCACTGAGGAAGGACCAGCAGAGGGTCAGATCCACATTCAGCCTCCCGGGGCAGAACGAAGGGAACCAAAACCAGCTTCTCCCTGTCCACCCACACACTGTACAATCACGCGTATCACTAGTATCCCTCGCTGTATCAGATATTATTTTGTGTGTAATTTTTTTTTTTTTTTTTTTACAGCGTACTGTATGAACGTTCAATCCAGCAGTGTGAGCAAGTGCTGTTGTTTTCATGTTCTCTACCCAAAAAGTATTAAGCTTTTAAGTTTTAAGTTTAACCCAAGTAATAATGTCGATGAAACGAACTGCAGGTGAAAAGGCCCCCGATGTTCGCACCCAAAAGGAGGAAGAAGTTTGAACTTTGAGTGTTTAACTGTGAGAGAATGTTAAAGCCTGTGAGAAGAGTGTGTAAAAGTGTGTGTTTAGGGGTTTTACCACCTTAAAACCTGTAAAATAATTGTAAAAATAAAGCCGTTTACTTCGTGGAGTTCGTCTATCGCGGGTCATTTCAAGAACGTGACCCCGATAAACGAGGGTTCACTATAGTAACATTCATAAATTCAGATTCACTCCCGTTGCTCATGCTCTCATCATCTGTACGTAACGCTCCTGCACTTCTGGTTCGACCTCCTTAACCTCCACCTCCGTTTCGTACTTGCGCCTGCAACGGCGTGAAGGTGAATCTGGTCTAGTCCCGCGTGGCCGCAGCTACGTGGAGGTTCACTCACGGCCTTGTACTCCTCCTCGGAGGCGAACCTCTCCTTCTGGATCCTGGTCATGTAGAGCACGTCGGTGTCGGGGAGGGCCTCCTCGATGCTGTCGAACTCCTCCTGCGGGCGGAGGACGAGAACGTCAGGAAGAGGACGCGCGGGGGAGGGGGGGGCGATAACCGCCGCCTTCGCCGCCCTCACCTGTTTGATGCCCTTTGAGGCCACGTAGTTGATGATCTCAGCCGGCATGTGGAGGTTCTTGGGCGCCACGTAGCGCAGCGTGATGCGGTACTGCGTGAGCAGCTTGGCGAGGGAGTGGACGGTGCGTCCGTGCTTCAGGTCCCCCACCATGGTGATCTGTCACAGAGGCGGCGTGAAACGCAAGCCCGTGCGGGGCGGCGCCCCCCCCAGACGTCCCGCGCCCCACCCACCGTCATCCCGTTGACCGTCCCCAGCTCCTCCCTGATGGTGAAGACGTCCAGCAGCGCCTGCGTCGGGTGCTCCCCGACCCCGTCTCCGGCGTTGATCACCGGCTTACGACACTGACGAGAGGCACTCTGGACGCAGGGACAAAAAAAAGTAGAGACACACAAACCCAAAAACACAGATTAAAAAAAATAAGATCAATCATTCAGTTTATAAATCACGAGAAATAAAGTGTGAGCGGATTGAGCGTTAGTTCCATAGTTTGGCCACAAGGGGGCGCCACAGGACCGCACCAACAGTGAACGTGTGGAAGCAGGACTCAATACTCGATCACCAAGGTTCTATTGGTGGATCACCAAGGTTCTGTTGGTGGATCACCAAGATTCTATTGGTGGATCACCAAGGTTCTATTGGTGGATCACCAAGGTACTGTTGGTGGATCACCAAGGGTCTATTGGTGGATCACCAAGGTTCTATTGGTGGATCACCAAGGTACTGTTGGTGGATCACCAAGGGTCTGTTGGTGGATCACCAAGGGTCTGTTGGTGGATCACCAAGGTTCTGTTGGTGGATCACCAAGGGTCTGTTGGTGGATCACCAAGGGTCTGTTGGTGGATCACCAAGGTTCTGTTGGTGGATCACCAAGGTTCTATTGGTGGATCACCAAGGTTCTATTGGCTGATCCGGATCTGATCCAGAAGACGGATTTTATTGAATTTATATAAACTTGGCGGAGGTCTGCGCTCTCCGAGTGCTTTTAGTTTGAAAAGCAGCTCGCAGGTTGAAGACGTGTGAGCGGCCCCGTGTTAGAGGATCAGGTTTGAAAGTGTGTTTGAGCCTCGAGGTTTCAGACGAACCCGATGGGGACCCAGAAGGTGGGACTGACCTCGGCGGCCCCTGGCGTCGGGTGCCGGAGCACCAGCACGTCGGCGTAGCAGCTCATGGTCTGGACCGAGTCGGCCAGGGACTCCCCCTTCTGGGAGGACGAGGTGGCCTCGCTGAAGTGCACCACCGAGCCGCCCAGCCGCTGCATGGCCGCCGAGAAGGAGCTGCTGGTGCGCGTGCTGACCTCGTAGAACATGGAGGCCATCACCTTACCCTGGGGGGGGGGGTCGGGGGGGTCAGGGGGGGGTCAGTACCAGACGGGTGTGAGCCAGAGGCCCTCAGAGCCGACCCACCTTCAGGAGGTCCAGGCTGCGCTCCTTCTGGACCAGCAGGCGCAGCGTGTGCGCCACGTTGAAGAGGTGCGAGATCTGAGGACGAGACGCAGTCAGGGGGGGGGTTCACCTGGGCGGGGCCCACCTGGGCGGGGGCGGGGCCCACCTGGGTGGGGGCGGGGCCCACCTGGGCGGGGGTGGGGCCCACCTGCTCTTTGCTGAACTGGCTGACGGTCAGGACGTGCTGCCCCACCAGGGGGTGCAGCAGCGGGGACGTCTGGAAGTGGGGCGCCTGGCCCAGGGGGGCGGGGCCAGCCCCCGACTGGGGGGACAGCAGCCTGGACAGAGGGGGGGGGTGGCCGTACACGTCGCCCCCCCCCGCCATCACCTGGGACACCGCGAGCATCTCTGAGGAGGACGAGGAAGCGTGAGCGCGACGCCCGAGGACGACCCCCCCCGAGGAAAGGTGGGCGGGGTCTGACCTGGAGGGAGGCCGGGGTCGGAGGAGCGGTGGATGCGGGGGGCGAGGAGGTAGCGGTTCTCCCGGCGAGGGCTGGGAGCTCTGGTCCGGATCAGCGCGTCCCTGGGGGGGGTGGGGCGGGGGCGCTCCGGGGTCTTCGCAGGAGGGGAGACGGGACGTGAGCGGCGAGCGCTCGGGTGGGGGGGGCGAGGCGTCGCGCTTACCCTGGGGGCGTCTTTGACGGGCTCGGGCGGGAGGATGGCCGACGACCACGACTTCACGTCCTCGCCGTAACCCGGGGGGACCAGCACCTGAGGGGGGAGGGGGAGGGGGGGGTCAGGGAGGGGCGTTGCCGTAGACGCGGCGCGCGGAGGCGTCGGGCTCACCTGTCCGTCGATGTAGGCCACCTCCCCGCGCAGGACCACGCGGCGCACCTTGCCCTTGACCTTCAGGCCCTGGAAGGGCGTCCACTTGGACTTGGTGAACTGCATGGCCTGAGGCACCACCCACTCCTGCTCCAGGTCCACCTGGACAGCACGCCGCCGTTACCGCTTCGCCACGCCCCCTCCCGGTCCTGACCACGCCCCCTCCATACCCCGGCCACGCCCCTCCAGCCCCATGGCCCCGCCCCCTACCTCCACGTAGGTGTTCTCCTGCACGGGCAGGTTGAAGATCCTGCGCGGGTTGTCGTACAGGCGCTTCACGATGTCGTCCAGCGTGAGGCGCCCGTCGCTGACGGCGGTCAGCAGCAGCGGCAGCATGGTCTCCAGCCCCGGGTAGCCCGGCGGCGGGCTCTCGCCGCTCTTCTCGTCCACGGAGTGGGGAGCTGCGGAGGGGGGGGGTCAGCGAGAACGTGGGCGGCGCCGCGGGCGGCGGGCGGTCTGACCGTGGTCGGTGGCGAAGCAGTCGATGATGTCCAGGTTGTCCCACAGCGCCTCCATGTCCTCCCGGGACCCCAGCGAGGGGCGCACCTGCGCGCGCCCGCTCCCGATCTTCCCCACGTTGTCCTCGCACAGGAAGAGGTGGTGAGGCGCCACCTCGCACGTCACCTGGATGCCCTTCTGCTTCGCCGCCCGGATGATGGCGATCTGGGGAGGGGGGAGGGGCATCAGGAACTCCCGAACTCACAACCGCGTCGACGTTCATCAGGATCTGGGAATATCGGAATCCACAGATCGAAGCTGGGAGGCCCGGGAACGCGCGGTGGGCCCGTCCCGCGGTCGACGGCGGTCGGGGGGGGCGCCTCGCCGTACCTCCTCCTTCCTCGCCACGTGGCAGATGTGGATGGGCCGCTGGTACAGCTGCGCCACCATCAGGATGGCGGCGACCGTCTGCTTCTCGGCGTGCGCCACGATGGGCATGTGCTTGGGCCACATCTCGAAGTGCTGCGACCGGGAGGAGAGAGGGAGCGTCAGAGCGCCGCGGCGGCGGGCGGGCGGGCGGGTGGCGGCGGCGAGCGGGCGCACCTCCATCCAGAGCGAGACGTTGTCCATCTTGAGGGTGGAGTAGGTGTCGTTCAGGTACATCTTCAGCCCCACCGCCAGGCTGGCGATGGACGGCAGGACGGCGGCGTTGTCGGAGGCGGCGCCCACGTACAGGGCGTAGTCGCAGCGGCTGCCCGCCTTGGCGAGCTGAGGACGACGAGCGCGGTTAAGGTCGTGGAGGGGGCGGGGTCAGAAAAGGAGGGAGGGGGGAGGGCGTGTACCTTCTGGAAGAGCGCCAGCGAGGCGGGGTCGGTGATGGCGGGGGTTGTGTTGGGCATGGCGCACACCATGGTCACGCCCCCGGCCAGGGCCGCCGCCGTGCCCGAGGAGAAGTCCTCCTTGTGCGTGGCGCCGGGCTCGCGCAGGTGCACGTGCACGTCGATCAGACCTGACCAATCGACCCAAGAGTGTGAGCGCATCCCCTCTGACTCTAATGACTTTATTACAAATTTTAAAGTTATTCAAGGACAACAGAACATTTTCCTTTCAAGTTAATTCACTAGTTTGTTGTTTTTATCCTTTAAGAGTCGTAATCTTCCTCCCAAGGACGGAATTTTGAAAATGAGCTTAAAGGAATGTTGATTTTCATCAACATTTATCAGCGTTTGACCTCATTCCTCCTTTAAATGATCAATAGATGGATGGACTCCCCGTCTCAGGTGTGTTTCGAGGACTCACCTGGCAGACGCACGAGCTTCTGAGACGTCATGCTGTCGATGTGCGTCTTGACCGGCGGCGCCCTGCCGATCTGGCGAAGAGCCTGGAAACAGGGATGCAGCGCTCAGGACGAGGGGGGGGGCGAGTGAAGGTGAGGGGGGGATCACCGACCTGCACGAAGAGCTTGGTGCACTTGATGTCGATGATGAGGGGGACGGAGTAGTCCACGGCCATGCGCCTGGTGCGGTAGCCCTTGGTGACGAAGGAGGAGAGGCGGCGCCCGCCGCTGTTCCTCATGGACAGGTTGATGACCAGCTCGAAGTGGTTCTCCTCCAGGTAGTTCATGATGCTGCGCTGCTTCTCCTTCGTCGGGCAGCCGTTGTCGTCCTCCTCGAACGGCCAGTCCACCGCCGTCACCTGGAGCCGCGCAGCTCTCATCAGCTCCTCGCCCAACGAACGCCAGGCCCCGCCCCCGCCCGGCGATGGGGCGGTCCCTTACCTTGACCCCGTGCTCCGTGTAGAAGTCGGCCGTCCCCAGACTGGCGTACAGGTCGTACCCCAGAGACTCCAGCGCCTGGACGGTGGGCAGCAGCTCGCTCTTGTTCTGAGAAACAAAACGCCAAAGGTTTAGTTATCTTAAACTTTACGCATCAGAACACAATCGAAGACGTTGAGTACCGTTACCGATATCATATGTTCACGACGATAAGGCGCACCTCAAAGCCTAGAATATTCTAAAATAATCGATGGTGCCCCTTTTGTGTGGATTAATATCGGTTAACCGCGGCTACCGTAGTCAGAAGGCGTGACCGAAGTAACAGTGGTATGAACGATAACGTGAGCTTCACGTGTTTCTTTACGTTGGCTTATTGTTACTTTGCTCTTGCTTTGCGCTACCTCGAGAGTTACGAGAGTTACATTGTGCTCGCGCTAACCCTTGATTTATCGCAACGGTCTCAGACCAACTCTTTTACGTGTTTTACTGGTCACTACGTGATAAAAACGTCGCACTACCTGTTGTAACTCGCTGCTGTGAAAAGAACGGTGTTGCGTGAAAACACGACGTCACTCTGGAAAAATAACGAAACAGCTGTTTGTTCATGTTGGGAGTGAACGGAGTCGCGAGAACGCCGGTTTGTGTTCTGTTAATAAAGTCTGACTGACTGATCTGTATTAGTGACGTTCCCTTTAGCGCAGCTCCATCTAGTGAATGCATCATATATATCTATCTATATATCTATATATATAGATATCTATATAGATATATATCTATAGATATATATATATATCTAGATATCTATATATATATAGATATATATATATATCTAGATATCTAGATATATATCTATATATCTATATATCTATAGATATATCAGCATATTCTATGTGTCTTATAACGCAGTGCGCCCTGTATGTTCTGAAACAGGCCGTTCATTGAAGGTGCGCCCTAAAACACGGTGCGCCTTACGGTTGTGAGAATATGGTAATCTCGTTTTTTGACACGACGGGGGGGGGGAGCCCCTCTGACCTTGTAGCTGCCGATGGAGAGCAGGATGTTCTTCTTGGGGATCTTGAAGCCCGTGGAGAGCATGGCCTTCAGGTAGGCCTCGTAGCGGTTCTCCCCGAAGCACGCCACCTCCCCGGTGCTGGTCATCTCCACGCCGAGCACCACGTCGGCGCCCGCCAGGCGGGAGAAGGAAAACTGGGGGACCTGGAGAACGGGGGGGGGGTGAGCTCCACGCCGGGTTGAGGGGGGAGGGGGAGGTCCCACCTTGACGCCAACGATGCCCGTTCCCGCCATGAGGCCCAGCGGCTCCACGTCCTCGCCCATGATGGCCTGGGTGGCCATCGCCACCAGGTCCACGCCCAGCGTCTTGGACACGAAGGGGAAGGAGCGGGACACCCGCACGTTGCACTCGATCACCTTCAGCTGGTCGTCCTGGCGGAGAGGAGGAGGCGGGGTCAGCGCCCGGGCGAAGGCGGCGCCGCCTCGCCGTTTGGCGCCCTGCCATGCGCACCTTTGCGATGAGCTGCAGGTTGAACGGCCCCGTGACCTGCAGCTCCTGGCCGATGGCGTGGACGATGGCCTTGATGGTCTCCATCGTCTTCTGGTTGAGGTCCTGGGGCGGCGTCACCAGGGTGGCGTCGCCCGAGTGGACGCCGGCGTTCTCCACGTGCTCCGATATGGCGATGGCCATCACCACCCCGTCGCACGCCACCGCGTCCACGTCGATCTCCTGGGAAAAGGAAACCGGCGTTTTCTCAGAGCGCCGCGGCGGGGCGGGGGCTCCCGAAGTCCCGCCCCCCTCCACGAACCTTGGCCTCCTGGATGAACTTGGAGATGACCACGGGGTGCTCCTTGGACACGGCCACGGCGCTGCTCAGGTACTTCTCCAGGTCGCTGTCGCTGTAGGCGACGTTCATGGCGGCCCCGCTGAGCACGTAGGAGGGGCGCACCAGGCAGGGGTAGCCCACCGTCTCGCAGAACTTCACGGCGGACTGCAACGACACCGGGCGCGGGCTCAGGGGGGAGGCGGCCTGGGCGAGGGGGGGGGCGGGGGGCGGGGCTCACGTCGGTGTCGGAGAGCTCCTTCCACTGCGGCTGGCTGATCCCGATGGTGTCCAGCATGCGGGAGAACTTGAACCTGTTCTCGGCGCTGTCGATGAACTCGGGCGAGGTCCCCAGGATGCGGCACTGCTGGCGGTGCAGAGACATGGCGATGTTGTTGGGCAGCTGGCCCCCCATGGACAGGATGATCCCGTCCGGGTTCTCCCTCTCGTAGATGTCCATCACCACCTGGGAACAGGGAACCCCCTCCTCAAAAAGCCCGCTCCGGCCTCTCGCCCCCCCCCTCCCGGCGCCGAGACGCCGCCTCTCACCTCGAAGGAGATCTCGTCGAAGTAGAGTCGGTCGCACATGTCGTAGTCGGTGCTGACCGTCTCGGGGTTGTAGTTCACCATGATGGTCTTGTAGCCCATCTGAAAGAGGGGGAACAACCTCCGTAAAGCGCCACCAACCCCTCTAGGCGTACCTCAGGGGTCCGCTCTGGGACCTCTCGTTGTTTGGAAACACCGAGATATCGTATGTTCACGACTATAAGGCGCACCTGTCTGTCTGTCTGTCTGTCTGTCTGTCTGTCTGTCTGTCTGTCTCTTAGCAACAGAACTCAAAAAGTTCTGGACCGATTCTGATGAAACGTTCAGGATTTGTTGTAAACGTGAAAAGGAAGAACTGGTTTCATTTTGGGGGTGATCCAGAAGAAATCCTGGATTCTGGATCACTTTAAATGTTCGTTAACATTGTGGTAAACGGGGCCAAACATGTTGTTTCTCAATATCTGTTAATTATTGACCAAACCCCGTGAGGTGTGACTCAAGGATGGACAATGGGATCCTCCATCATATTCCAAAGGCTGATCCGGATCTGATCCAGAAGACGTTATTGATATTTATATAAACTTGGTGGAGCTCTCCGAGTGTTTTCTAGTTCATGTTGGGAGTGTACGGAGTCGTGAGAACGCCGGTTCGTGTTCTGTTAATAAAGTCTGACTGACTTATCTGACTGTTTTATTGACGTTCCCTTTAGCGCAGCCCCATCTAGTGAACGCATCACCGACCCCGACCACGACTGTAGCTTCTGTTCGGTGCGCCTCACGGTGGTGAGAAGACGGTACGTTAGTGAGAAGCGGGGGAGCGCGAGGTCCGGGTAGATACTTCCCAGGAAGTAAAAGTCCTCACTGGTCAAAAGGTTCCTCAAACTCCGTTTTTGTAACCTAAATAAGCGTCAGCCCACGCGGAACGCTCCCCGATGAACCGACCTTCCTGAGCTCAGTGATGCACCCGACGGCGCACCAGTCGAACTCCACGCTGCTGCCGATGCGGTACACGCCGGAGCCGATGACCATCACGTGCTGGTCGTGGAAGCGCAGGTCGTCCTCGGTGCCGTGGTACGTCAGGTACAGGTAGTTGGTGAAGGCGGGCCACTCCGCTGCCACCGTGTCGATCTGCTTCACCACCGGCAGGATGGCGCGGTCGTGCCGCAGCTTCCTCACCACCAGCTCCGTGCTGCGGAAACATCGCCCCGGTCGGGTCAAACCGGAACACCGGGACGTCGGACGAGCCCGAGGGCGGCGACGGAGCCCCCACCTCTGCACGGCGAGCGCGATCTGCTTGTCGGAGAAGCCGAGCTGCTTGGCCTTCAGGATCACCTCCGCCGGGATGGCGCTCTCGTTCTGCCACGGAACACCGGAAACGTTGGAGGGGAACACCGGGAATGGGGTGTGTGTGTGTGGGGGGTGTGTATGTGTGTGTGGGGTGTGTGTGTGTGTGTGGGGGGGGTGTGTGTGTGTGTGTGTGGGGGTGTGTATGTGTGTGGGGGTGTGTGTGTGTGTGTGTGTGTGTGGGGGGGGTGTGTATGTGTGTGGGGGGGTGTGTGTGTGTGGGGGGTGTGTGTGTGTGGGGGGTGTGTGTGTGTGTGTGGGGGTGTGTGTGTGTGTGTGGGTGTGTGGGGGTGTGTGTGTGTGTGTGGGGGGTGTGTGTGTGTGGGGTGTGTGTGTGTGGGGGGTGTGTGTGTGTGTGTGTGTGGGGGTGTGTATGTGTGTGGGGGGTGTGTGTGTGTGTGTGTGTGTGTGTGTGTGTGGGGGTGTGTATGTGTGTGGGGGGGGTGTGTGTGTGGGGGTGTGTGTGTGTGGGGGGGGTGTGTGTGTGTGTGTGGGGGTGTGTATGTGTGTGGGGGGTGTGTGGGTGTGTGGGGGGTGTGTATGTGTGTGGGGGTGTGTGTGTGTGTGTGTGTGTGTGTGTGGGGGGTGTGTATGTGTGTGGGGGTGTGTGTGTGTGGGGGTGTGTGTGTGTGTGGGGGGTGTGTGTGTGTGGGGGGTGTGTGTGTGTGGGGGGGTGTGTGGGTGTGTGGGGGGTGTGTGTGTGTGTGTGGGGGGTGTGTGTGTGTGTGGGGGGTGTGTGTGTGTGTGTGGGGTGTGTGTGTGTGTGGGGGGGTGTGTGTGTGTGTGGGGGGGGTGTGTGTGTGTGGGGGGCTCACCTGGTTGTAGGTCTCCAGCAGACGCTCGTGGTCGGTGATGTTCTTCATCTTGTGCAGGAACCAGCGGTCGATCTTGGTGAGCTGGTACAGCTGGTCCACGGTGTAGCCCGCCCGGAACGCCGCCGCCAGGACGAAGATGCGCTTGTCCGTGGGCGTCTGCAGCTCCTGGGGGGACTGTCCGGTCAGCAAGGGAGCCGCTCGCCGCTCCACGCCCCCATCGGGGAGACGCTCACCTTCTCAGACACGGGCTTGATGGTGTGGTCGAAGCCCACGCAGTTCTCGTCCACCATCCTCAGGGCCTTCTGGAAGGCCTCTTCGAAGCTCCGCCCGATGGCCATCACCTCGCCTGTGTGGGATCAGGACCGACATTCGCGTCAAACGCCCTCCGCTCCCTCAACGGGCGCCCGGCGGCGTCCCCGGCCCATACCGACGCTCTTCATGGAGCTGCCGATCTTGGTGGAGACGCGGAGGAACTTGCTGAGGTCCCAGCGCGGCACCTTCACCACGCAGTAGTCCAGGCTGGGCTCAAAGTTGGCGGTGGTGGAGTTGGTCACGGAGTTCCTGCGCGGGACGGGAAGACGCGTGAGGACGCGCGGAGGGAGACGGGATGGGGGACGGGGACGGGGGGGGGGCGGGGTCCTACTTCAGCTGGGGCAGCGGGATGCCCAGACCCAGCTTGGCCGCCACGTAGGCCAGAGGGTACCCGGTGGCCTTGCTCGCCAGCGCCGAGCTGCGCGACAGGCGGGCGTTGACCTCGATGATGTAGTACTACGGAAACGGGAGAGGACACGTGAAGGCGCCCGGGTGGGGGGAGGGGGGGCGGGGGGCCCGTACCTGCTCAGACTCGGGGTTGAGGGCGTACTGGATGTTGCACTCGCCCACGATGCCCAGGTGCCTGATGACCTTGATGGCCGTGTTCCTCAGCATGTTGTACTCGTGGTCGTTGAGCGTCTGGCTCGGCGCCACCACGATGGACTCGCCCGTGTGGATCCCCAGGGGGTCGATGTTCTCCATGTTGCACACCTGAAGGTGGGGGGCGGCGTTCACTCCCGTCTGCTCCCCGCCCGCCCCACGTCCCCCCCGAGCCCCCGCTCACCGTGACGCAGTTGTCGTAGGCGTCCCGCACCACCTCGTACTCGATCTCCTTCCAGCCCTTCAGCGATTTGTCCACCAGCACCTGGGACGTGTGGGCGAACGCCGACGTCACCAACGACACCAGCTCCTCCCTGTTGTTGGCGAAGCCCGAGCCCAGACCCCCGAGGGCGAACGCCGACCGGACCAGCACGGGGTAGCCCAGGCGCTCGGCGGCGGCCACGGCCTGCGAGGGAGATCGGGGAGAGGGGAGGTGGTCCAGGAGGACGTGGAGGGAGGGATGGGCGGGGGGAGGACACGGCCCGACCCCTCACCTGCTCCACGGAGAGCGCCGCCTCGCTCGGAGCCACGTGCTCGTTGATCTCCTCCATCTTCTCCACGAAGATCTTCCGGTCTTCCGTCATCTCGATGGAGGCCACCGGAGTCCCCAGGACCTTCACCTTGTACTTCTCCAGGACGCCCAGTTTGGTGAGCTCCACGCCGCAGTTCAGGGCCGTCTGGCCCCCGAAGGTCAGCAGCACGCCGTCGGGCCGCTCGTTCTTTATCACCTGGGACAGAAACGATGGGAAGAACGTCAGAACACACACACAAGGTAAGAACACACACGTAAGAACACACATGTAAGAACACACACAGGTAAGAACACACATGTAAGAACACACACACATAAGAACACACACAATAAGAACACACACACATAAGAACACACACACACATAAGAACACACACACGTAAGAACACACACACATAAGAACACACACACATAAGAACACACACACATAAGAGCACACACGTAAGAACACACATGAATAAAGAGGAATACAAAACCCTAACCCCCAAAATCAAGATGTGGAGAGAATCAGTGTGTGTGTGTGTGTGTGTGTGTGTGTGTCCATCCGTACCTGGGCCACATACTCCGGCGTGATGGGCAGGAAGTAGACCTTGTCGGCCAGCCCCTTGGAGGTCTGGACGGTGGCGATGTTGGGGTTGATCAGCACCGTCTGGATGTTCTCCTCCTTCAGAGCTTTGATGGCCTTCACACACACACCACAGTTACCTAAGGGGCCTTCACGTTGGCCCTTCAGGGGGGTCTGGAGGCACCCGGGGGCGTCTCTGATGCAGCCGCAGCGCTCAGATGTTCCCAGCACCAAACACGAGGTTATCTTATCAGAGGGCATTCCAGACGGACCTGGGAGCCGGAGTAGTCAAACTCCCCGGCCTGGCCGATGGACAGCCCCCCCGAGCCCAGGATCAGAACCTTCTTGGGTCGGACGGCCTCGTCAGGGTTGGGGGCCCCCGGGTAAACGAGGTGGTCCATCAGACGCTGCTTCACTGGGGGAGGAAGACCAGAGGCGTGACTTTAAGGTTCCTCGGGTCACAACAAGAGCTTCATATCGGTTCCCTCACGAGGGGGGGGTGGACCCAGCCCACCCCAGGGCCCCCGTCCCACCATTAACCCTTTATACCACTGGACCACAACCCAACGCCATCGGAGGCCTCTGAAGGAGGGACAGTACCAGACTTGGAGACGGCGCCCTCCTTGTGATCCTTCACCGCGTCGAGGAAGACGTCGAACAGGCCGACCAGGTCGGTGGGGCCGGCCTTGTGCTCTGGGTGGAACTGAACACTGTGGGGGGGGGGGGGGTCAGGCTTAACTGAGGACATCAAAGAAGGACCTGCGGGGTGGCGAAGGACACCTGAAGAGGGGCTTGGTCTTGTGGATGATGCCCTCGTTGGTGCGGTCGTTGGCGTTGGTGAACAGGACGTCCCAGTCCTCGGGCAGCGTGTCGGGGTCGACGGCGAAGCCGTGGTTCTGGCTGGTGATGAAGCAGCGGTCCGTCCCCTTGTGCACGCACGGCTGGTTGTGGCCGCGGTTCCCGTACCTGAGCGGGGGGGGACACCGAGGGAAGGCCCGGAGGTCAACGGAGCGCCCGTCCTGAGAATTCCTGGAGGGCGCCGGCGTGACTCAAACACCGGAATCACACCGCATTCCAGCGGGGCGGAGGAAACGGCGTGACCTTCACACCCCGCCTGATAACGCCCCCTGAGCGGAGTCTCAGGGGAACAGCCCCCCCGCGGGCGTGGGCGCGCAGCGAGCCTCTTGTTTGTTTAGTCTCTTTCACAGCGGCCCCAGATTACCCCAGACAGCTGAGGTCAGCGGAAGTCCGGAGTTCGCGCCGCCGCGCTCCCAAAGCTGCCGCTGGCACCGGCGCTCGGCCCGCTGCGGGGTCGGCGGGGGCGTAGTTCAGCCCCGCTCCCAAAAGCCATAAACCAGCCCCGCTTTTCCCCTCCGAGGGCCGGAAGCTCGGATTGGTTCAGACAGGAGATAACGTGATCAGTGTGTGTGTGGGTGTGTGTGTGGGGGTGTGTGTGTGTGCATGTGTTTGTTTGTGCTTGTGAGTGTGTGTGTGTGTGCATGCGTGTGTGTGTCAGTGTGTGTGTGTGTGGGTGTGTGTGTGTGTGTGTGTGTGTGTGTGTGTGTGTGTGTGTGTGTGTGTGAGAGCTGAACCCGTGTTCTGCTCCTGTTCAGATCAACACCACATCACGACCCCGATGAAAAAGTTCCGTCTCACGTTCTTTCGCGTTTCGACCGTCGGCCGATTCTCTTCCCGAACGGATCTCGATGTCGCGCCGCCACTCACTTCATCTTGTAGGTCTTGGACCCGATGACCAGGGACAGCAGCTGGTGGCCGAGGCAGATCCCGAAGAGCGGCTTGGGGCGGTCCGCGCCCACCACCTTCCTCAGGTTGGCGATGGTGGCCTGGCACATCTGGGGGTCCCCGGGGCCGTTGCTGAGGAAGAGGCCGTCGAAGTCTGGGGAGAGAAGAAGTGAGGGAGCTGGGGGAGGGGGGGGGGCTCGGTGGGGGGGGTCTGCTCGGACCTGAGCTGTCCAGCGGGTGGTCCCAGGGTACCACGGTAACGCGGGCCCCCCTCTGAGCCAGGCAGCGGATCTGGTTGTGCTTGACGCCGCAGTCCACCACGGTGATCCTCAGGCTCCCGCTGGGGTTGAAGACCCTGGGCTCCTGTGGGGGGGGGGGGCAGAAGAACCCGAGTCAACGCACCCGCACCGCCCTCACGCCTCACGGAGACGCCTCGGCCCCCCCGGCGGACCTTTATGGAGACCTCCTGGACCAGGTTCCTCTCGTCCGGGTTGTCGAAGGGCACGGCCTCCTCGGGGGTCCCGTCCACCACCAGCTTCCCCAGCATGGTCCCCTTCTCCCGGATCTTCTTGGTCAGGCTGCGCGTGTCGATTCCTGCGGCCCGCCGACACAACGATTCAGGGTCAGTCATCGGTTCGCCCCGCCGGGGGCGCGTGGGGGACGGGCGGGCGACCTTGCAGTCCCGGGACTCCCTGCTCCCGGAGCCACTGGTCCAGGGACCGGACCGAGCTCCAGTGGCTGGGGTTCTCCGACAGCTCCCCGATGATCAGGGCGGTGGTGTAGATCTTGGACGACTCGAACCACTGGGGGAAGAGCGAAGACACTCAGGTCGCCGTTTAAGTCGCGGGGGGGCGAAACCACCCACCTTGCTGAGCCCGAAGTCCCCCTCCTCGTCCGGAGGGACGCCGTAGTTGCCCACCAGCGGGTAGGTGAGGGTCAGCAGCTGGCCGCGGTAGGACGGGTCGGTCAGGGCCTCGGGGTAGCCCACCATGCCCGTCTGAAACACTGCACACACGGGAAAGGCCTTCAGGAAGGTCGTGACCCCCCCCCCCAACAGACGCTCTACGGGCACATCTGTCCTCAGCAGGCCCACCCGCAGACCCAGATGTGCCCCAGCAGGGCTGGAGGTCAGACCCGTGGTGAGGAGCGCTTAGATGATCAGATCAGATCAGACCCACGGTTACCATGGTTACCACGACCTTCCACTTACTTCTGCAGCCAGGTGAAACGCACCTGACCGTGGTGCACCTGGGGAACTGGTTCCAACCCTGTGAGGGCTCACGCGAGGTCTGGCCGCAATTTCAGGAATTCCAGGCACGATTCGTGATTTGTGCAACCCACGTTGCGTTAACGCGCTTTTTTCTTTTTTTTTTTTCGGTGACTCAAATCGACTTCGTCAGCGAAAAACAACTAGTTCGGTTGCCTAATCCCGAAGAGCATCGGGTCAATCTGGCCCCCAAAACCTGCCCACCACCACCAAAGATAATTATGAATATGGTTAAAACGAGCCTATGCACGCCACGTGTATGCACCTTTAAATATAAGTGTGTGTGTGTGTGTGTGTGTGAGCAGATAGAGTTAATAGGATGGGAGAGAACAGTCAACTAAACGAACATCTGGGCGAGTTAATCACGATTTATTGGGGGCAAAAGGAGCCGTGTCGGGATGTTTTCGGGAGAGTTTTGAGCTTAAGAAAGAAATAAAAACCAAAGTGAGAAACTCCGATTGAGGGAAAACCCGAGAAGGACTCACCAACTTCCCCCGACACGGACACGTGTGCCCCGAAAAGGAGGCCCTTGAAAGTCGTCCCGTCCTCCAGGACCAAACTCGCCATTTTCGACATGTTCGAGGGGCCCAACGGGGGGTCGGGGGGGGAGGAGGGGGACGGGTTCGAGGCTCGGAGCGGAACCGGGGGTGGTTCTGGGGCGCCTCCACGTGAGGAGCACGCTGCGCGGGGATGCGGCCCGAAAAGGCCCCTCACGAACCAGGGCCCACCGGGGGGGGCGGGGGTGAATCCGGACCGGGCGAGGGGCAGGCGGGGCCCAGCCGGGGCGCGGGTCGGTGTCGAGCGGGCCGGAGGAAGGGGACGCCGTGTTCCACACGCCGCCAGCAGTGTGGAAGTCGGGCTGCGGCACCACCCCCCCCCCGCGACACCTGAGCTTAGCGCGCACACCTCCGCGCTTCCGCCCCGCCCTTCAAAATAAAAGGCGGGAGACGCTCCCGCCAAGACGGAAAATGTTCGAAAAAGACACTAAACACATCGCGGTAGAGCGTTAAAATATCATAGGAGATACAACATTTATATATATGACATGTTTTATTGGTTTGGGCAAGTGAACTGAACATAAGGCAATATAATAATACAATTTTAAAACGACCATGTAAGTTTGAGAAGATCTTTTGAGGGCTGGTACTCTACTGTTATGCCCTCTCTTATCCACAAAACTTGTATCCACCGTGCCAACCGAGCATCCGTGCAATCCGACTAATTACGACTTAATTTGTAACCAGATTATCGTATTTCCGGTATCACGACTAAAACTTGACGACACTCCAGGATGACGTAGTTCGCCCGGTCGCAATACACGCTGACGTTATAACGCGTTTGTCCTCTATATTATTATGAACATCCTGGTTCTCGGAGGTCCATAAATCTTTCAAATAAACTGGCTTCTAAAATTATACGAACCTAAATCATCTCGTAAGAGAAGTTTACAGTGATTACGGGAAGTAATAGAAAGAGTCTAAAGTGATTTTGTGTATATTCCGCGTCCCGGATGACTGATTCCGGTTCACTGTTGTGATAAATGTTTTATAACGTGACGTCGTCCCCGTTAAGACAAGTGGGGATGTAGCTCAGTGGTAGAGCGCATGCTTTGCATGTATGAGGCCCCGGGTTCAATCCCCGGCATCTCCACCTTTTGCTGCTCTTTAAATTACACAAATTAAACCTAATTCTCTTTTCCAATTTAAGAGCACTGATCCTTATTTTGACATTCAGGCTACGTACTTCCAAAATCTTTTTTTTTTTAATTTCAGCACAGACCGACGTGCGACGTGTCCTACATCCTGTGAACGCGCCGCTAAGCCCCGCCCCCCTGGTGCGTTCAAGGCCCCTCCCTGGCGGTAACTAAGGAGATCTCCATAGTTTACCACAAAGATGTCCTCTTCTGCTGCCGAACACCGAAACATCGGAGCCTAAACACACAGTTATCGGCCCGCAGAGGCCCGTTTTCATCAAAATAATCGCTTCCAAGTGGATCTAGTGAAAATGCAGCTGAAGTACCTTCGGACGCTTTTGCAGCCCCAGGTAAGCTCGGCGGTGAATTAGCCTCTGCTCGCTGTTAATGTAGGATAATATAATGTTATTACTAATAAAAACACGTATTTAACACGTTATTAAGCTGGCTTTGGTGGCCTGTGGACGACTGGGTCCGGACCCACCGCAGTAGAACCGGCGTTGTGAAAGCTACACACTTGGCTAAAGTGTGTTTGGGGGGTTTAATGGAGGTTTGATCAAAGTTGATCCGTGAACTGTGGGTGTCCGAGGGCTCTTGTGCAGGCTGTGCTCAGACCCGTGTCGCCCCCCGGGCCCCCCCTGACTGTGCCTTTGGCCCCTGCAGGATTGTAACGTGTCCAGAGTAACGTGCCTGGCCTGGGCCCCGAGCAGCTGCAGGTTCGCGGTGTGCACGGCCGACAGGGTGGTGCTGCTGTACGACGAGCACGGCGAGAAGAGGGACAAGTTCTCCACCAAGCCCGTGGCCTCCAAGGTACCCCGAGCCCCACGCTCCTGCACGGCGACCAGTGTAGTAATCTGTTACAGGGCTCGTTACTGTAGAGTGATCTGTTACAGGGCTCGTTACTGTAGAGTGATCTGTTACAGGGCTCGTTACTGTAGAGTGATCTGTTACCGGGCTCGTTACTGTAGAGTGATCTGTTACAGGGCTCGTTACTGTAGAGTGATCTGTTACCGGGCTCGTTACTGTAGAGTGATCTGTTACAGGGCTCGTTACTGTAGAGTGATCTGTTACAGGGCTCGTTACTGTAGAGTGATCTGTTACAGGGCTCGTTACTGTAGAGTGATCTGTTACCGGGCTCGTTACTGTAGAGTGATCTGTTACCGGGCTCGTTACTGTAGAGTGATCTGTTACAGGGCTCGTTACTGTAGAGTGATCTGTTACAGGGCTCGTTACCGTAGAGTGATCTGTTACAGGGCTCGTTACTGCAGAGTAATCTGTTACAGGGCTCGTTACTGTAGAGTGATCTGTTACAGGGCTCGTTACTGTAGAGTGATCTGTTACAGGGCTCGTTACTGCAGAGTGATCTGTTACCGGGCTCGTTACTGTAGAGTGATCTGTTACAGGGCTCGTTACTGTAGAGTGATCTGTTACCGGGCTCGTTACTGTAGAGTGATCTGTTACCGGGCTCGTTACTGTAGAGTGATCTGTTACTGGGCTCGTTACTGTAGAGTGATCTGTTACCGGGCTCGTTACTGCTGCGTTACTTATACGTCCTATACGTCCTGTTCCAGTACGGGAAGCAGAGCTACGTGGTCACGGCCATGGCGTTCTCCCCAGACTCCACCAAAATCGCCGTGGGCCAGTCCGACTGCGTCATCTTCGTCTATCGGATCGGCGAGGAGTGGTAAACGTCCGCGGGGCCCCACGTTGGGTCGATCGGTCGGTCGCTGTAAAAGCTTTCTTCTCCTTCAGGGGCGACAAGAAAACCATCTGCAACAAGTTCGTCCAGACGGTGAGTCGACCTGGGGGGGCGAGGGGGGGGTGAGGGGAGGGGTCTGGGAACGCAGACGTTTTCCCGTTGACGACGTTCCCGATGTTTCTTCCCACCCGTCTTCCAGACCGCCGTGACCTGCCTCCTGTGGCCGTCGGACACCGGGATTGTTTACGGGCTGGTGGAAGGAAAGGTACGTCTCTTTGGGGGGGTCAGAGGTCACCGAGGGGTCAGACTAACCCCCCCCCCATCCCACGCCCCCCCAAAGGTCCGTCTGGCCAACACGCACACCAACAAGTCGTCCAGCGTCTACACCACCGAGTCGTGCGTCGTCTCCCTGGCTTCAAAGTAAATCCTCCTTTGATCTTCATCACCAATGCCCCCCCCGTGCCCCCCCCAACAGGTCATGTGACCTTTTCTTTTCCTGTCCAGCGTCTCCGGTAAAGGCTTCCTCGCCGGCCACGCCGACGGCCGAGTCGTGCGGTACTTCTTCGACAGCGAGGGATCGAGGGAGTCGCAGGTACTGGGGGGGTCGGTGGGGGGTCGGTGGACCCTGGGTTCCCTCTGGAGTGTGTGAGCGCGGTGTGTGTGGGCCCAGGGGGAGCTGCTGAGGCACCCGTGCCCCCCCTACGCGCTGGCCTGGGGCTCCAACAGCGTGGTGGTGGGGGGCTGCGACAAGAAGGTGGTGGCCTACGGCCGCGACGGGCGCCTCCTCCAGACGTTCGACTACAGCCGCGAGCCCGGCGAGAGGGAGTTCGGCGTGGCGTGCGCCAGCCCCAGCGGGCAGTCGGTGGTGGTGGGCAGCTTCGACAGGCTGCGGGTGTACAACTGGGCCCCCCGCCGGGGCGTGTGGGACGAGGCCAGGCCCAAGGAGATCCCCAACCTCTACACCATCACCGGGCTGAGCTGGAAGAGGGACGGCTCCCGCCTCTGCGCTGTAAGAACACACACACACACACCTACACACACACACACACTCACGTCGCATTCCTCGCCTCAGGGAACGCTGTGCGGGGGGGTGGAGGTCTTCGACTGCTGCCTGCGGAGGACCAACTACAAGAACAAGTTTGAGATCACCTACGTCAGCCTGAACCAGGTTGGAGAACACGCCCGAACACACAGGCCACGCCCTCCACAGGCCACGCCCACCACATCTTAAAGGAACAAATATTTGTGCACATATAAGTGTACATATAATATAAATGCTGTTGAATCGGAGATCTTTACACTGATTTTGTGAATATTTATTAATGTTCCTTAACTGATTCTTCCCAAACGCTGCATCAGGTGCGTTTCTTTGTGCGCACAACACACACACGGTTGTTTAGAGACAACAAGCGTCATCTCTTTGCGTCTCCCTTTCCCACTTCTGGCTGGAGCGCCCCCCACCCCCTCTTTAGCCCGGAACGATCCACCGATGAGCAGCGTCGGTGTTCAAGAAAGGGCTCAAAGAGCGGGAAGAATCAATAATCAATGATCACAAAAGAATCAGTAAATAAGTTTGAACTCAAGCTTTCAACAAGATAACCTTTGATGAATCAGGTCACAGTTAAACAAAAATCCTCTTGATAATGAAGTGTTCTGGTCCAAAACACACCAAACCCTCCTCTCACCCCCTGAAACTCCACCAAGTCCGTCCTGTAGAATTCCGACATCCAGGAAAAGGAAACAACGTTCCTTTCTTCAGGAAATCCAAAAAAGATCCAACCAGGATAACGGAGCAGGACGTTCCTCTTCCTCCTCCAGCAGCCTGGCCGCTCCAGTCGAAACTCCCCAGGTGTCCCAAACATTGTGATTAACCCCGCCCACAGCTCACCTGGGCGTGGGCGGGGTTTCTCAGTGATTGACTGTTGCCATAGCAACGCTGCCTTCTCACATCACATGGTCCAGAGGACGAATCTCGGCGTCTCAGGGACCGCCAGGCTGTTGTCCATCATGACGAGGGGTGTTGGCACAGGTGGAAGGAGAGAGCTCCGCCTGTGGGGAGGGGAAGGTGACTCTACCTGTGCTCCTGCGCTCCCCGCAGGTCCTGGTGAAGAACCTGTCCACGGGGACACGGGTGGTCCTCAAGTCCTTCTACGGGTACGAGATAGAGGAGGTGAAGGTCATGGGGCGGGACTGCTACCTGGTGGCTCACACCTCCGACACGCTGCTGCTGGGGGACCTGCTGAGCAACAAGCTGAGCGAGGTGGGCCCCCCCCGTCACGACCCCCCCGACAGAGGGGATCCCCTGACCCTTGATCCCCTCCTGCAGGTCTCCTGGCCCGGCTCGGGGGGAAACGAGAAGTTTTACTTCGACAACGAGACGGTGAGTGCGCGGGTCGGCCGTCTAACCCGGCTGGGGCTCACCTGTGGCGTGGCCCTCACCTGTGGCGTGGCCCTCACCTGTGGCGTGGCCCTCAGGTGTGCATGATCTTTAACGCCGGGGAGCTGAGCCTGGTGGAGTACGGCAGCAACGAGATCCTGGGCTCGGTCCGGACGGAATTCATGAACCCTCACCTCATCAGGTGGGTCCGCAACAGCGAGGAGCGCGCTCAGAAGCGGGATTCTACCGTCCTCGCTCCTGAAGTGAGACCTCACATTTGTGATTCCTTAATGAACTAGGGCTCCTCCGGTATTCCCGGTATTCCCGGTCGTTCCACCCGCGGCCGCTAGGTGGCGCTGCGCACCCGGGCTGGGTCACCGGGGGCCTCGGGGGCAGGTAGCGGCCTGTCACCGCTGTCAGGACGCATCAGGGTTCGAGATCTCCGGCGCTGTCGGGGACAGAAGTTTGACAACTTCCCGACGTCGCCTCGCTTCCCCGGCGCTTCTGCGCGCGGCCGGGGCCGACCTCCGACCTCCGGCCCGACCTCTGACCCCTGACGCGGTGTGTGTGTGCGTTCCAGCGTGCGCCTGAACGAGAGGAGGCAGCGGGGCGTGGAGGACAACAAGAAGATCGCCTACCTGATCGACCTGAAGACCGTCGCCATCGGTGAGACTCACACGCCTCTGAGCGCTCACACACACACACACACACACACGGTTAGAGGGACCTAATCTGGGATTATAATCTGCCCCCCCCTCGGTGTCTTGTGTCCTCAGTGGACCTGGTCAAGGGCCTCAACCTGGGGACCGTCGGCCACGACTCCAAGATCGACTGGCTGGAGCTGAGCGAGACCGGGACCAAGCTGCTGTTCAGGGACAAGAAGCAGCGGGTGAGGGGGGGGGGCAGATGTGGGCAGATGTTGTCCTGGGGGGGCGGGTGTGGAAGGAAGCCGCTGTCAGCCGTGGGGGGTGAAGGTGATGTCCCAGCCCCCCCCTCGAGGGTCTCGTGAGGGTCTGACGGTGCTGCGCTGCTGTCTGTTGGTGTTATTGGGGGGGGCAGGGGGGGTAACGTCGCTTAAAGAGTCGGTCGGCGTCACGGTCGGCGCTGGATCGGCGCTCACCTCCATCGACGGGTCGGCCTTTATTAAAAACACACTCAGATGAGCTCCAGGGGGAAACTAGAGATGGAGCAGCTTTATTAAACAGGGAGGCTGCTGGGGGGGGGTGTGTGTGAGTGTGTGTGTGTGTGTGTGTGAGTGTGTGTGTGAGTGTGTGTGTGTGTGTGTGAGTGTGTGTGTGTGTGTGTGTGTGTGTGGGATGTGTGAGTGTGTGTGTGAGTGTGTGTGAGTGTGTGTGTGTGTGTGAGTGTGTGTGTGGGATGTGTGAGTGTGTGTGTGTGTGGGATGTGTGAGTGTGTGTGTTTGTGTGTGAGTGTGTGGGATGTGTGTGTGTGTGGGATGTGTGTGTGTGTGATTGTGTGTGTGTGTCTGTGGGATGTGTGTGAGTGTGTGTGTGTCTGGAGGATGTGTGTGTCTGGGGTGTGTGTGTGTCTGAGGGATGTGTGTGTGTGTGTTAATGCAGATGATTGCAGCAGTGGGGGGTCAAGCGCAACAGCATCTCAACACAACGTCCTGAGGCTGAACTTCTCAGTCTGTGTTTGGTTACCTGGAGGCTGATGAGTGTCTCTGCCCCCCCCCCTCTGCCCCCCCCTGCCCCCCCAGCTCCACCTGTACGACGTCAGGAGCGGCGTGAAGGCCACGCTGCTCAGCTTCTGCTCGTACGTCCAGTGGGTCCCGGGCAGCGACGTGGTGGTGGCCCAGAACAGAAGCAGCCTGTGTGTGTGGTACAGCATCGACAGTCCTGAGAGTGTCACCATGGTCCCTGTCAAGGTGGACACACACACATACTCACACACTCATACACACACACACACACACACACACACACACTCACACACACACACACTCACACACACACACTCACACACACACACACACACACACACACTCACACTCACACACACACACACACACACACACACACACATACTCACACACTCATACACTCACACACACACACTCACACACTCATACACTCACACACACTCACACACATACTCACACACTCATACACACACACACACTCACACACACACACACTCACACACACACACACATACTCACTCACACTCACACACACTCACCCCCCGCGTCTCCTCACCTGACCCCGCCCCCTCAGGGCGACATCGTGGACCTCCAGAGGGCCGACGGGAAGACCACCGTGATGGTGGCGGAGGGCGTGGCCACCACGCCGTACACGCTCGACGAGGGTCTGATCGAGTTCGGCACGGCGGTCGACGACGGCGATTACAGCAGGTGGGTTTGTGAGCGCCGCCCCGGTGGTGGGGGGGTGGGGGGGGACCAGATGTCCTTTTATCACGCCGCTTCCTCCAGCAGCCCCTCGAGGGCCCCCCCGCCTGGGGGGGTTGAGGGGGGGTGTTCGTGGGGGGGCCCTCGCCCCGTTGTGGTCTCAACGCTTCGGGAAGACGCTCGAGCGTGGAGGAGCGGCAGCTGAGCTCTTCAGCGCCGCGACCCCCCCCCGATGAATGCGCCCTCGCTCGCCATCGCCACTTAGCAGAGCCCTGCGGGTCTGACGTGTGTGTGTGTGCGTGCGTGTGTGTGTGTGTGTGTGTCTGTGTGTGTGTGTGTGTGTGTGTGTGTGTGTGTGTGTGTCTGTGTGTGTGTGTGTGTGTTCACAGAGCTGTCATTTTCCTGGAGACTCTGGAGGCCTCGCCGGAGTCTGAGGCCATGTGGAAGACCCTGAGCAGGTTGGCTCTGGAGGCTCAGCAGCTGCACATCGCAGAGAGGCGAGTTGCACACACACACACACACACACACACACACACACACACACACACACACATCCTTGTACTTCTGTCTTTGTGAGGACCTTCCACCCCATGACCTCTGACCTCTCCTGACCCAGTTCTGACCTGGGCTGTGATGTTAATGGGGGGAGGTGTGTGTGTGTGTGTGTGTGTGTATGTGTGTGAGTGTGTGGGCCAGCGATTGCCTGTTGGCTTCCCGACCCTTAAACGGGCACGTTCGCCCCCCCTCCAGACCCCCCCCCCCCCTAGACCCCCCCTCGTGCGCCGCCTCACTCGCGACTCTCGTCTGCCCGCAGGTGTTTCGCTGCGTTGGGCGACGTTTCGACGCTGCGGTTCCTCCAGCAGGCGAACAGGATCGCCGAGAGAGCCTCAGAGGGAGTGGTGTGTACACACACACACACACACACACACACACACACACACACACACACACACACACGCGTGCGCGCTGGATAATTGTGTGTCTGTCAAACGTTTGCGCTCCTATTTGAGCGTACGCTCACAGCGTTCCCCAACTCTCCTCCAGACTTTTACTTTGAAAGTCCTCACAAACAGTTTCCCAGTCATGAGGAGCCAAGGCGTCCTCGCTTCTCTCGTGAAACTCTGAAGGCCCAGCGGAGTCCGAGCGTGTTTACCCGCACTTTTCTGGGCTTGTGCTTCACGTCTGTCCCCGTGTGTCTTTCCTCCGCGGGCGTTCCTGCCAGGGAGGAGGCGGGACGGCCTCGTTTGAAGTCCGCGCCCACTTGGCCATGCTGAACGGGGACTTTAAGCTGGCTGAGATGCACTACCTGGAACAGGTTGGCGTCCCGTCCTCTCTACCGCCGCCAGGCTCCTCTTCCGTTCTCGTCATGTGACGCACACGTGAGGTCTTTTAAAGGTTACGTAACCGCGCCCCGGCCCTGGCGCCGGCTCCTGTTTCGCAGAACGCGGTCGACGAGGTGATCGAGATGTACCTGGAGCTGCACATGTGGGACGAGTGCATCGCCGTGGCGGAGGCCAAGGTAACGGCTCTGCTCCTCCCTCTCTCGCCCGTCCCGAGGAAACGACGCTCTCTTCAGCGCCGACTCAAACTTTATAAAAAAAGTCTGTAATGTAGCAGCGGTGTGGCAGGGGCGTGCTTTTATTCTGAAGGGACTCAGAACATCAGCACTATTTCAGGCTCACCCAAAAGCACCTCTGGTCCGTTACGCTGGAGAACACCGATCCACGAAGACCTCCGGTCCAGATGTTAGTGCTGAATGTGGGCTACAGGAGACCTCCTGTCCTGGTCCTGGGGCCCCACGAGGGCCCAGAGCGGGGCAGCTCAACCAGGAGGGACCCCTGACCCTCCTGCTGATGGGGGGGGTCCCTCCTGGAGGTCCGTCTCCAACGGTGCCGTCCTCTGCCCCCCCCAGGCCCACCCCGAGCTGGAGAACCTGCGCAGGAACTACTTCGAGTGGTTGACCCAGACGGGCCAGTACGACAAGGCCGGCGCGGTGAGGGAGGCCCGGGGGGACTTCGCGGGGGCCGTCAGCCTCTACCTGAAGGCCGGGCTGCCCACCAAGGCGGCTCGGCTCGCCCTCGAGCAGCCCGAGATCAGCGGCAACGCCGACAGCGTCGCCCGCATCGCCGCCAGCCTCGTCAAGGGAGAGTTTTACGAGCGGGTGAGCGCCCCCCCCTCCTCACCCCCCTGCAGACCTCATCTGATGCTGGAGCAGATCAGATCTTTGATCCCCCAGGTCTTGGTTCGGAGGGAGGAGTCATTGATTCGGTCTCAAACGGACCAATCAGAGTGCCTCCCTCCTCCTTCTGCGCGACTAACCCAAACGTGCCCCCACCGTCCCCCCCCCCCCGTCCCCCCAGGCCGGAGATCTCTACGAGAAGACCCGCAACTACGAGAGGGCCTTGGATTACTACTGCAGAGGGGGCGCCTTCAGGAAAGGTGGGTGCTGCTGGGGGGGGCTGAAGGGACCCTGAGGGACCAGGGGATGGAGCTGACCTCTGACCCCCCCCTTAGCTGTGGAGCTGGCCCGCGCCGCCTTCCCCGCCGAGGTGGTGAGGCTGGAGGAGGCGTGGGGGGACTACCTGGTCCAGCAGAAGCAGACGGACGCCGCCATCAACCACTTCATTGAAGCCGGGTGTGTGTGGACGGGGGGGTACGGGGGGGGGGGGGGGGACTGGGGGGGACAGATGGAGGGATGAGGCGGGAACAGGAAGACAGAGAGCGCCGCTCGCCAAACGGGGGGATGAGAGGAGATATGTTTAGACGTGATGTGAGGAGGGTCAGGACAGGGACCACCGAGCTGGACCCTTTGGTCCTCCTGTCCTTTGGACCGTTGGTCCGACCGTAGACGCTGTGTGAGGCTCTAACCCCCCCCCTCCCCCCCCCCAGCTGCTCTCTCAAAGCCATCGAGGCGGCGGTCGCTGCTCGTCAGTGGAAGAAGGCCGTGCACCTGCTGGAGCTGCAGGAGGACGCCTCGGCGGCGGCGTACTGCGTGAGGATCGCGCAGCACTACGCCTCCGTGAAGGAGCACGAGGTAGGACGCCGCCGCCATCGCGCCATCAGGAGCCGCCGCCGCCGCGCGTTCGCCCAGTTCTGATGAGCTCAGCTGAGCCAAACAGCCTCCTAAAATAGCAGCGCGCCTCGCTCTGTTCGCTCGACCGCCGCGTTCGCCGAAAGCAATTAAGATAACGGGCCCTCCGCCGCCCGACCGCGGGGGAGTCCAGGCGAAGGTACGAAAGTCAAACAAGAGGAAGGCGCTCGCACCTGCAGCACAACAGGCCCCGCCTCCCGCTACTGAGGCCCTGAGGGGCCAACGCCGCTTCTGGAGCACAAAGACTCACACACACACACACACACACACCACTCACACACACACACACACACACACTCACACACACACACACACACACACACACACTCACACACACACACACACACACACACACACACACACTCACACACACACACACACACACACACACACACACACACACACACACACACACACGCCACAGCCCCCCTCATGGTTCTTCATGTGTTGCAGATGGCGGAGCAACTGTTCGTCAAGGGGGGCCACATCAAAGACGCCATCGACATGTACACGGCGGCGGGGAGCTGGGAGCGGGCGCACAAGGTCAGGGCGAGCGTGCAACCCCCCCTGCCCCCACCGTCGGGGTGGCTCGAGTGAAACGGGGGGGTTTCTGTGTTGTGGCGTTCGCAGCTGGCGGTCACGTGCATGACCATGGAGGAGGTGTCCCACCTGTACGTGAGCAGGGCGCAGGAGATGGAGGCAGACGGGAAGTACAAGGAGGCAGAGAGGTAGGCCCCGCCCACCCCGCCCGCCCTGCCCTGCCTCAGCACCGATGTGAGCCTGTGTGTGTGTGTGTGTGTGTGTGTGTGTGTGTGTGTGTGTAGGCTCTTCACGGTGGTCAAGAAGATAGACCTCGCCATCACCATGTACAAGAAGAACCGCATGTTCGATGATGTCATCCGCCTGGTGGCCAACTACCACCCCGAGTTCCTCAAGGAGACGCACGTGCACCTGGCCAAGGTACGCCCCGGCCCCGCCCCCTGGCCCTGGCCCCGCCCCACGCTCACCCAGCGTCCGTTGCAGGAGCTGGAGAACGAGTCCAGGTTCTCTGAGGCCGAGTACCACCTGATGGAGGCCGAGGAGTGGAGGGCTGCGGTCCACATGTACGGCACCAAGGAGATGTGGGAGGACGCTCACCGGGTACACACACACACACACCAAACACACACACAACAAACACACACACACCAAACACACACACAAACACACACACACACACAAGTGTTCCATCTGAAAGAAAGTGTTTGTGAAGCATTCCAGGAGAATATCTCATATTGTTTAACCCGTCAATAAGCAACCTGTGTGTGTGTGTGTGTGCGTGTGTGTGTGTGTGTGTGTGTGTGTGTGTGTGTGTGTGTGTCTCAGGTGGCTAAGAGTCACGGGGACGCGGAGGCCCAGAAGCGTGTGGCGTACCTGTGGGCCCACAGCCTGGGGGGGGAGGCGGCTGTCAAGCTGCTCAACAAGTTCGGCCTCCTGGAGTTCGCCATCGAAACGGCGTCAAACAAATAGTGAGCTGCACACTGCCGCCGCCGATGTCCCGCCCCCCCCGTCTCTCATCGTCTGCGGTCTCCCTATAGCTTGTTCAGCTTTGCCTTCGACCTGGCTCGTCTGGCGTGTAAGGAGAAGATCCCCGAGGTCCACCTGAAACACGCCATGTACCTGGAGGACCAGGTGCGCCCCCACGCCCTCACACGAGCAGCAGTAACGCTCACAACATGTAACGCTCACACAACATGTAACCCTCACAGCATGTAACCCTCACACAACATGTAACCCTCACACAACACGTAACGCTCACACAACACGTAACGCTCACACAACATGTAACCCTCACAACACGTAACCCTCACACAACATGTAACGCTCACACAACATGTAACCCTCACACAACATGTAACCCTCACACAACATGTAACCCTCACACAACATGTAACCCTCACACAACATGTAACCCTCACACAACATGTAACGCTCACACAACATGTAACCCTCACACAACATGTAACCCTCACACAACACGTAACGCTCACACAACACGTAACGCTCACACAACACGTAACGCTCACAACACGTAACGCTCACACAACATGTAACGCTCACACAACATGTAACCCCTCACACAACATGTAACCCTCACACAACATGTAACGCTCACACAACATGTAACCCTCACACAACATGTAACCCTCACACAACATGTAACGCTCACACAACATGTAACCCTCACACAACATGTAACCCTCACACAACATGTAACCCTCACACAACATGTAACGCTCACACAACATGTAACCCTCACACAACATGTAACCCTCACACAACATGTAACGCTCACACAACACGTCCTTCCTCCAGGGAAACTTCCCCGAAGCCGAGCTGGAGTTCATCAAAGCGGGAAAACCCAAAGAGGCAGTTCTGATGTGAGGAGAGCTACGAGTGAGGACCACCAAGGACCAAGACCGTGCTCCTAACGTGTGCGTATGTGTGTGTGCGTGTGTGCGTGTGAGTGCTTGTGCGTGTATGCCTGTGAGTGCTTGTGTGGGTGTGTGTGTGTGTGTGTGCATGCGTGTGTGTATGTGTGTATGCATGTGTGTGCTTGTGTGTGTGTATGCCTGTGTGTGCGTGCGTGTGTGTGTGTGTGTGTTCCAGGCATGTCCACAACAAGGACTGGGCCGGGGCCCAGCGGGTGGCCGAAGGTCACGACCCTGAGAGCGTGTGTGACGTGCTGGTGGAGCAGGCCAAGTTCTGCTTCAAACAGGACGAGTTCCAGAAGTCCGAAGCTCTCCTGCTGCGGGCGCAGAGGCCCGAGCTCGCCGTGCAGTTCTACAAGGTGGGTCCGCCCCTCCCCCCAACCTCCCCCGACCTCCCCCATACCTCCCCCGGCCTCCCCGGGCCTCTCACCCTCCCCTCGTGTCCCGGCGGCGAACAGGAGGCGGGCATGTGGAGCGACGCCATCCGGATCTGCAAGGAGTACCTGGGCAGCAAGCTGTCGGCGCTCCAGGAGGAGTACGAGAAGGAGACGTCCAGGAAGGGCCTGAGGTGAGGTCGAAAGCGAGGTCGGGGGTCGGGGCTTTATCGGGACCGCGGCGGTGGGAGGAGCAGCTCGCTGTGGGGGGGCAGCGGCGTTCCTCGGCTGTGAGGACTTCAGAGACGCGGGTCTCAGAGCGATGAACTCGGGGGACGCCGGTTTGCCCCAGATGTGCGGATGAGGGGGACACACAGATGTGGGGGTCACCAGATGTGGGGGGGTCACCAGATGTGGGGGTCACCAGATGTGGGGGAGTCACCAGGCTGTGTGTGGGTCCAGGGGGGCCGAGGGGCTCCTGGAGCAGGCCCGCGAGTGGGAGCAGTCCTGCGAGTACTCGCGGGCAGTGGAGTGTTACCTGAGGGTGAAGGACGACTCTGATGGAGCGCTGCTGGAGAAGTGCTGGATGAAGGTGAGGCCGCCGTCGCCGTGGTGACAGGTCGGGACTTTGACCCCCTTTTGACCCCCTTTTGACCCCCCCCCCGGGGCCTCTCGCAGGCGGCAGATCTGTCCATCAAGTTCCTCGGAAGAGACCAGGCGGTGGAGGTGGTGAGGGCGGTCGCACCTCGTATGGTGGGGCGGAGCAAGCACGGAGATGTGAGGGCCTGCACACACACACACACACACACACACACACACACACACGCACACACACACACACACACACACATGCTCACACACAGACATACACACACACACACAGACACACTCACACACTCACACACACACACACACACACACACACACACACACACACACACGTCCCCACCGTTGCGTCCCTTCCAGGCCGCTGACCTCTACCTGAGCGTGGATCTCATCAAGGAGGCCATCGACGTCTTCATCGACGGCGAGGAGTGGAACAAAGCCAAGAGGGTCGCCAAGGAGCTGGAGCCCAGGTGAGGCCCCTCCCCCTCCCCCCTCCCCCCTGCCCCGCCCATCTCACCCCTGCTGTCCTGCAGGTACGAGGACTACGTGGACCACAGGTACAAGGAGTACCTGAAGAACCAGGGCAAGGTGGACTTTGTGAGTGCGCCGACCCGTCATCAGCCCGCCGCGGGCGGCGCCGATGATCCCGCTGACGGTCTCCTTCCCTCAGCTGGTGGACGTGGACGTCATGGCGGCGCTGGACATGTACGCAGAGAGGGGACAGTGGGACAAGTGCCTGGAGACGGCGTACAACCAGGTAGAGGACCCGCTCCGGTCGGGGGGGGGTTCTGGCCGGCGGAAGCCTGACCCGACTCTCGTGGCTCCTCCCAGAACTACCAGGTGCTCCACAAGTACGTGGCCCTCTACGCCTCGCACCTCATCAAGGAGGAGGAGCCTCTGAAGGCGCTGCAGCTGTACAAGCAGTACGGAGCGCCCCCTAACCCTCAGGTGCTGCAGCTGCACCCACACCCTGACCACGCCCCCACAAACACCCTGACCACGCCCCCACAAACACCCTGACCACGCCCCCACAAACACTCTGACCACGCCCCCACAAACACCCTGACCACGCCCCCACAAACATACTGACCCTGCCCTTACATACAAGCTGACACCACCCCCATGGGTTCTAAACCCCGCCCCCACATACACGCTGACCCCGCCCCATGGATGCTAAACCACGCCCCCACAAACATACTGACTCCGCCCCAAATACACACCGACCCCACCCCATGAGAGCTAAACCCCCACCCCACATACACACTGACCCCGCCCCCAGAAACACTGACCCCCACCCCACATACACGCTGACCCCGCCCCCACGGATGCTAAACCACGCCCCCACAAACACACTGACTCCGCCCCAAATACACACCGACCCCACCCCATGAGAGCTAAACCCCCACCCCACATACACGCTGACCCCGCCCCCAGAAACACTGACCTCCACCCCACATACACGCTGACCCCGCCCCCAGAAACACTGACCTCCACCCCACATACACACTGACCCCGCCCCCACAAACGCTGACCCCGCCCCCACGGATGCTAAACCCCGCCCCCAACACAAGCGTGATTCTCTCCCTCCAGAACTTTAACATCTACAAGCGTCTCTTCCTGGACGTGATCAACCTCCCGAACACGGACGGACCCGAGTGTTACCGGATGTGGGCCGACCTCCGCAACTTCCTGCTGCAGCTGGTAGAGCTCCGCCCACGCTCCGGCGTTCCCGGTGGGGGGGTGGAGTTTGTTGTTCCCACAACGGTCCCGTCTCCAGAGCCAGAACCTGTCCGGGTCGGCCGAGGCCAGCTCCCCCGCTCACGAGGACTTCGACCAGATGCTGCTGGTGGCTCACTACTACGCCGCCAGGGCCGCCGCCGCGGGGGTCGAGCAGCTGGTACGGGAGGGGGGGGCGGGACCCTTCGCCTTCCCGGGCTCCTCCCTCACGCTCTGTGCTTTCAGGTCGTCATAGCGACCAAGCTGTCGGTGTCGCTCCTGCGCCACACCGCGCTCGTCCCCGCCGACCGGGCCTTCTACGAGGCCGGGCTCGCCTGCAAGGTCAGACAGGACGCCGCCGCCCCCCCTCGCCGCCCCCGTTTAAAACGATCTCGTGTCCCGACAGGCCGTCGGCTGGGAGAACATGGCCTTCGTCTTCCTCAACCACTTCCTGGACCTGTGTGACGTGAGTAGACCCCGCCCTCTCCGCCTGACCGCCGCGGCGCCCGGCGGGACCTCAGCTCACCCCCCCGATCTTGTCCCCAGGCCATCGACGAGGGGACGCTGGACACCATGGACCACTCTGACTTCACAGGGACCGACATCCCCTTCGAAGTCCCCCTCCCCACCAAACTCTGCGTCACGGTGAGGCCTCGGCGAGCGCCGGGCGCCATCGGGCGCGCGAGGAGTGTGTCACTGTGTGTGTGTGTGTGTGTGTGTGTGTGTGTGTGTGTGTGTGTGTCAGGACGCCCAGCGGGAGGAGATCCGGGACTGGGTGCTGATGGTGTCCATGGACAATCGTCTGGAGCAGGTCCTCCCGCAGGACGAGAGGAAGTCGTACGAGGCCTCGCTGGTGGACGCCAACACCGGCTTCAGCTCGCCGCCCTGCATCATCACCGGTAACACACACACACACACTCACACACACACGCTCACACACTCGGTGTGTTTTCTGACCTTCCTCCGCGCGCTCAGGTTACCCGGTCCTGAGGAACAAGGTGGACCTGAGCTCTGCAGCGGCCAACAAAGAAGACTGGAACAAGTTCGTCATGACCTCCAAGGTGAGCGCCGGGAACCTTCGGGAGGAAACGTCCTTAAAATTAAATTAAAAGCGTAAATCATCAACGTTTAAAGGTGAATTATTCATACCTGTTGTATTCCCGGGGCAATAGAAGCAAGCCTAGCGGGCTCTGATAGGCCGCTGACCCGCCGCGGTACGGTAGATAGCGCTCTCGTCTGATTGGCCGGTGCTTGTGTCCGTCTCCCCCGCAGACCAATCACATCACGGAGTGTCAGGACGTCCTGGACTTCATCGGCCAATGGTGCGGCGGCCTGCCGGCGTCCCGATTCTCCTTCGACTGAACGTCGTTAATCGTTTTTTGAGTTTGTACATTTAATGTGAAAAGTTTCGGATTGAAGAGGATAAATGTTTTTATAGCGATCAAATGATTTTGTGTCCTACTTTTCTCAGAATATAAACTATTTATCCACCCAGCGACTGATGACGTTTCAATATTTCACCGTGTTTGTGTCTTTTTTCATAAATGATGAATATGTTGACGCGTTTTTTTTTTTTTTTTCACAAATCAAACAGGAAGACTTTTGAAAGTTTTATCCACATTAATTATGAAATGTGTTTTTTTAGTGGGAAAATTTGAACCATTTTGATATTCAAGATCACTGAACAAAGTTCTCACACCAAGTCTGTAAAGAATCTTTATTTATTGATCCATACAAGATAAAATTACTGGAGAAAAAAACACATTAATAACATCAATATTTAACCAGAACAATTATTTATTGAGAAAATCCTTCAGTGCAGTGTCTGTTACAACCAGTATTGTGTCTAAAATCTTTACAGAAGCCCGTTTAATTCATAAATATCAGTTACAGTTGTTTACTTCCACATACATTACACTGTAACGTCGTATTTGACTAAAATATTCACTCCAACATTGATTTAAATACACTGTATTGTGAGTGAATCCGATGATTCAGTCTTTTAAGCAGCGAGAGGATGAATCATAACGTATAATTTCTGATATTTAGACTCTATTTCGTCTTTGTTTAACCCAGGTCTGAGGGAATCCGGTGCTCCAGATCCGCGATCCGGCCGGGTTTTGTGACCTACCCGGTGGAAATCGCTCCGGTGAAGCCGGTTTTCCACCTGGGAGGACCGAAAACCCGGCCGGATCACGGCCCCGGAGGACCGGACTCCGACCCCCTGGGTCTTTAACGCTTAACAGGTGCACGTCACGGAACTTCAGTATTTAAACAATGTTCGTCCATATTAAACCCCGAAAATTCTGACCCACTAAAATGAATCTAAGGCGCGTTTAAATTCTACGTCAAAGCAGCAAATTAACGCGAACAACAAAAGATTATTTAAAATTCAGCCTAAAAAAGTGGGGGCGAAGCCGCGCCCCCTGGCGGCCGTTAGCGGTACTGCACCAGACTCGAGACGTTCCCTTCCTCACAGGAATAAAAATAATAATGATTATAATTAAAATGACGATGAAAATGATGATAAATAACGACCAGGGAGGTGTGGAAGACGACGCGCTGTCCATCAGCTGCTCTCTTGGCATTCACCGCGTGCCTTAATTGTATGGACATTTAAATCAAGGTCCGCTGTGAACACGAGGAGAGCCCAGCCTCCGTCCCGGTGTCCGAACCGGACCGCCTCCTCCTCCTCCGGACCTGCTCCCCGACACCAGCCCTGACCCCCCCCCGGAGGCCGGGCCCCGGCCCGAACATCATGTTCCCCGGCCCCGCAGCCTCCTGTCAAGCCTTGTGCAGGCACGGAAGGCTCTCGTGCGCGCGCCTGCGAGCGCGTGCGCGACGAACCTGCCTCCCGCTGACCTCCAAGGACAAAACCCGCAGAGACCAGAGCCCAAGGTTCGGTCCAAGGTCCGGTTCCGAAGACGGTTACAAAAATAAAAGCCGCGGCGTGAACGCGGAGGGTCGGATGCGTGCGGGAGAAAGTGGAGCCGTCCGGGGCTTCTGGGGGGGGTGAAGAGGAGGACAGTGATTTAAAGTGATGCAAAGACGCAGCTTTCGGGCGGGGGTGGGAGGATGGGTGGGGGGGGGGGCGTGGGGGGGGGGCACCGGCATGCTCCTCCAGGCAGCACTGCAGACCATTAAAGCATTAGCCTCCATTACCAGCAGCAGCTGCAGCTGCAGCGCTGCATTAAGGACACATGCGGCCGCTGCAGCTGGAGGTGACGCTTCAGCCCACCGAGGCCGCACCCCCCCCCCCGACAACCCCCCCCAACACAACCCCCCCAGAACACCCCAGAACACCCGCTCAGACCCCTCCACCTTCGGAGCTCAGGTGGTGCTCAGCGGCTCCCCGGCAGACCCGGACCCGTCTGCAGAGATGATAATGACCCAGATAGTGTGTGTGTGTGTGTGTGTGTGTGTGTGTGTGTGTGTGTGTGTGTGTGTGGAGGGGGGGGTGTTGAGGGGGGGGGTGCCTTTGTGGGGGTCGTGCACGAGTTCGGATCGAATATGGATTTCAGCGCAGCACCGCCGGTCGGTGCTTTGTGTGATCAAGGTTGAAATAACACAACGCGTGTGTGTGTGTGTGTGTGTGTGTGTGTGTGTGTGTGTGTGTGTGTGTGTGTGTGTGACAGGGTGTGTTTCCTGACCACCCGAGACGGAGGATGGAGCGCGGAGGAGAGAGGCTGTGATGCACTGCGGCTGCTGCAGGAGCGGGTTCGGCGCGCGCGACAGAGGCCCCGAATAATCCGGGATTAGACGGAGAACCCGGGATTAGAGGAACGACAGACGACGCACAATACCTGTCTGCGGCGGGTGCAGCACGAATGGCGCAGCTTTTCGGGGGGCTTTTTTTTTTTTTTTTTTTTTCCTCCTCCTCCGAGACAAAAACGACGCGCCGAGGCGGGACGTCGGCCGCGGCCGCCCGAGGAGCGCCGCGGGCCGGCTGGGCGCGGGGCCGCGGGCCGGTCCTCTGGAGCTCCTGCTGGAGGATGCTGGGGGACGACGCGGAGGTCGAGCCGTCCTTCCTCCCGAGGGAAAGGGCTGGGGGGGGTTGGGGGGGGGTGAAGGGGGGTGTGTGGGGGGGGATAGTCCCAAAATCCTGGAGAGGGTCGAGGGTCCCAAAAAACCTGGAAAACCGGCGGCGTGCGCGCGACTGGGTGCAGACGGGAGGGATACGGGAGCGGAATGATGGAGGGAAGTTGGGCGCAGTCAGAGGGAGACGGGGGGGGAGGAGGGGAGGGGAGGTCCGCCGAAGGGAGGGAGGGGGGAGGAGGACGGAGGGGGTCGTCTTTATTTATTTATTTGTTTGTTCCTTCATCCTCGGCTCGTCTGGTGGTGACGCGGGAGCGGGTCCGCTCCAGCCGCCTCCAGATGTGGGGGGTGGTGAGGGGTGAGGGGGGTCGTCTTCCCAGGGCTCCACGCACGTCCCCCCCAACACGCACGTCCCCCCCCGACACGCACGCTCACGCCCGTTTCTGCACACCTGGCCAGATGCTGAGACGACGGGGCCCTTTCAAAATAAAGCTCCGACGCTCGTCTCCGTCCCGTCGCGCTAACGCGGCCGCGGGTTCTGAACCGGGCGTGTTGGGCCCAGTTGACGCCCCGACGGGCCCGAACCGGTCCCCAGGAACCGGATTTGGTCTTCATGACGCCGCTGGAAGTGTTTCCAACCCGAACATTAAAGGAGGGAGAAGCAAACGAACGCGTTCATTTCTGTCTTTATTCCGATTTCCCGCTTCTCAGTTTACCCGAATCTCAGTTTAGACCCGGGGGGGGGGCTCCTGTTTGTTTGTTTTTGTTTTGTTTACCGGGGGGGGGCGTCGTGCACGCGCAGAACCTGCCGCCTCGTGCACGCGCCCCCCCTGCCTTTCGATGCTGCGCAGCTCGTCCGCGCTCGCCCCCGCCGGCCTCCCCCTCCTCCTCGGGCTGCTCCCCCGCCGCATGGGAGACATGTCGTCCAAGGCCAGGCTGCCCACCCCGGGGACGGCCCTCCCCGGCCGGGCCGAGCCCATCAGGGTCCCCGGTAAGAGCCCCCCCCCTCCCCCGGCTAACCTTAGCCTAGCGACGGCGGCACCGACGTACGTCAATTGCGTAGCGGGAGCGCGTAAAGCTCGTGTTTTTAACCGCGTTTTTACGTCCTTCCGCGGTGCTCGGGGTGTTAAAAGCACCGCCCGTCGTGCGTAACTCTGATAAACGCGTCTTTAAAGTCGGGTTTGGGTCGTTCGGGGCAGGTTTAGGTAACTGACATCTTACGTAAATGTCCGGGAATAGCCGAGAGGGTTGCGAAACACAAGTCACGTGGTCTCAACGGCCCGAACCAGTGCGCCTTATTCTCAGAAGTGCCGAGTTTTAGCGGTGCACTTCGGCCCAAAACCGACAAAAGGCGGGATTCGAGACGCTCCTGGAAGTTTGTGGGGGTCTCCAGATGTCAGCAGCTGGATCCACAAGACCCCGGGTCCAGTTTCAGGACCCGAGGCAGGGCTTGGCAGCCCGGGGCGCTTGGCACCGGCGACCCTCTTGACTGAGACTGGCACACGATGAACAGACACACACACACACACACACACTCACACACACATGCACACACATGCACACACACACACTCACACACACACACACTCACACACACTCACAGTCACACACACACACACACACACACTCACACACACACACACACACACTCACACACACACACACACACACACACACAGTCACACACACTCACACACTCACACACACACACACACACACACACACTCACAGTCACAGTCACACACACATGCACACACATGCACACACACACACACACACACACACACACACTCACAGTCACACACACACACTCACACACACATGCACACACATGCACACACACACACTCACATGCACACTCACACACACACACACACACACACACACACACACACACACACACACACACACACACACACACACTCACAGTCACACACGCACACTCACACACACATGCACACACATGCACACACACACACTCACACACATGCACACTCACACACACACACACTCACACACACACACACACACACACACACACACACACACACACACTCTTCCAAAACATCGACTCGAAGAAGGTGCGAAAAATGTCCGCGCGCACGAAGGGGACGGGTTTATTTGAGAGGTTTGAAATGTCAGTGTGTCCAGAATGTCTTTTTTTTGGGGGGGGGTCCACACACACACACACACACACACACACACACACACACACACACACACACACACACACTCACACACACGGAAGCACCAGACACCCTGGAGCATCGCCAAAGACCGCGGGAGCGCCGACAGGAGCGGAGGGGGCGCGGCCTCGGTTCGGGGAGCTGGCAGGGTTCCCCGTCCTTTGTCGGGGTGGATCGGGGCTGCGGCGCCGCGACCCGGCGGGCTGGCGGCGGCGTGCTTCGGGGGGAGGGACGGGAGGAAGGGCGGCGTGGAGGGAGGGAGAACCACCCTGAAAAGGACAGAGAGGCAGAACCGGGTCAGATCTTCGGGAGCGGCGTTCTGCCTCGGACCCGAGCGGCTGGATGACCCGGGAACGCCGCCGCCGCCGCCGTCCCAGAGGTGTGTGAGCGTTGTTGTTGTTGTTGAGCTAATCCAGAGGGTCTAGTCTGGGGTTAATCCGACTTCAGGGCGGTTTGTGCACCTCCGCAGCCGCTTCACGGCATCCGTACGAGAGCGAAAATTCACCGACAAACTTAATCTGAAGGTCTTTGTGCGGCGTTTGTCTCAGATTATCGGGCTGCTGCGACGTCGGTAGATTACAGATTATGGGCGGCAGAATAAATTCCAGGTGACCCCGGCTGTCCTCGCGTCTGCGCCCTCGCCCTCATGTCCAGCTCGGTGCCCGAAGGCGGGGTGGGGGGCAAAGGTCGCTCACGCGGACGTCCGGTTGAAGATAATCTCCCCGTTGTCTTCGAACGGTCGTCGGTTAGGGTTAGGGTTAGGGTTAACCCTAACGGCGAAGGTTCCCACGCCGTGGGAGCTCGTCTGACCTCTGCCTGACCTCTGAGGCATTGCGCGTCCCCCTTCGTCACGCTTTAGGTCATGATTCAGGCCTTCGCCGACCAGCGCTCAACTTCATCTTAATCCCTAGTGCTGGGATTATATCTGGAGAGCAAGTTTTCTCTGTAATCCAGACTATATCTGGCTCCAGATTATCTGTGGAAAGGTCCGCTCAACAACCCGGGCTCTCGAAGGACCCCCCCGTTGAACAATAACGTTGACGCTGATGGACCGAAATAATAAGAAAACGAAAACGAGGATGGCAATCACCGACGCTGATTGAGGGGCTCAGATGGTGGGAGGAGGGGGAGGGGGGAGGAGGGGGAGGAAGAGGAGGGGGAGGAAGAAAGCAGGCAATCAGAGGCAGAGACGCTGAAGGAGGGTGGAGGGAGCTTACTTTGTAGATCTAATTGCAGAGCAGGTGAAGCAATTTCTTCTGTGTGTGTGTGTGTGTGCGTGAGTGAGTGTGTGTGTGTGTGTGTGTGAGTGTGTGTGTGTGCGTGAGTGAGTGTGTGTGTGTGTGTAAACTGTTCAATATCCCCCATCCACACATTAGCTGCATCCCTTCATTTATCACTGTCAGCTCTGGAGCTCTGGGGTGTGTGTGTGTGTGTGTGTGTGTGTGTATAGGGGGGGGTCTACCAGATTATAATCTCCAGGAGGGGAGCGGGACAAAAACACTCAGCACCTGCTGACTGGGGAGACGGGGTGGACCCTCAGATTGGTCAAGGTGCCTTGGCTCCTCCTCCTTCGCCGTTCCTCACTCCGGTTTCCCGGTGAAACATTAAAACGTCATAAAGGGCAGAGGATGAAACAGCAGGCTGACGTCACACGTGTAGGCCTGAACCGAAATAGAGCAGCACTAATGGAGGCGCGTGTGTGTGTGTCCGCGCATGAGTGTGTGTGTGAGTGTGTGTGTGTGTGCGCACGCGCGCATGTCACAGATGTCGTCCTGGATAAAGGCCTGTTCTGTGGTCGAGCTTATTATTCTGACAGGATTTAGGGACTGGGAGGGTGGCTGGTTTTAAACACACACACACACACACGTGCACACACACACACACGTGCACACGCACGCACACACACTTTGATGTGAAGTGTCCTGAAGTGTTTTCTAACCTCTTTCGCTGCTGTTACTGCCAAATAAAAGAAAATTAATTTGGCGGACAGACGAGGGGACGGAGGGACGGGCAGGTTGTGTGTGTGTGTGTGTGTGTGTGTGTGTGTGTGTGTGTGTGAGAGAGAGAGAGACCAGCTCTCCAACAGAACGTGTGTGTTTCCTCCCCTGACGTCGTCGCCCGAGAGGCGCCCGGTGTGTCTGAGTGTGTACGAACAGACCCGGTTCATCAACAGGAGGTTTTTATGGTTCCGGTCCGATAAGGGCTCCAGTCGAAGGTGTCTCCCGGTCTGATAACGACTCCGCGCGTCCGCCGCGTCACAACGTGTTTGTGCGAAAGCGAAGATAACCGCAGCGCGTTAACGGGGGCTCCTGCTGCGGCGTGGGTTGTTCGCCGCCCGTCTTGAGCGAGCGCACGTTTACACGCCCGTGCTCGCTTCTGTCGGGCTTCAGAGGCGCGCAACGAAGGAGGACCCGCGCTCCGCCCGCTGGACGCCGTTAATTTTGGTCTCGTTCCGTCTCGGCCTCCATTCGCTCCCTCGCGTGCCGTCGGGTCGTGGGCACCGCCGAGAGGGAGATAATGAACGAAGATACGGGACGGTACGGACGCTTTGTGAGGATGTTTAGGTTCAGTTTGGGCAAATTCACACACACGGTGGGTGTGGTGAAGGCCTCAGAGTGTGTGTGTGTGTGTGTGTGTGTGTGTGTGAGTGTGTGTGAGTGGGGGGGTACAGAGGGAGCTGGGGGATTCCAGCTGTTGGGTTCATTCTCATTCCACCTCATCTCATTTATTTTAAACCGTTTCCCTCCCCCACAGCATCATTGTACATGCAGCCATCTGTAGGCACACACACACACACCTAACCCGGTGTGTGTGTGTGTGTCTGAGCAGCTCACGTTACGTGTTTGGAACTGAACCCCGAAGCGTTTAACCTACCTGGGGGGGGGGTCATCTGGGGTCGTGGATGACGGTGATGACCTGATGGTCTCGTCTCTCGTCCCCTCGCAGCCAAACACGACGTCAACGGCAACAGCACCCTTCCGCCTTTTCCAGAGGGAACAGAGATGGTCATGTTCGGTACGTGCCCCCCCCCCCCCCGCCCCCCAGAGCCCCCTGATCATGTTAGATGTCCTTCTAACAGGTATGGGCTGTTTCTGGGGAGCAGAGAGGAAGCTCTGGACCCAAAAGGGCGTTTATTCCACCCAGGTGGGATACTCCGGAGGCTTCACGCCCAACCCCACCTACAAGGAAGTCTGCACAGGTAGGGGCTCCCACCGCAGTCAGGCCCAGCGCGGCGCTCCTGCCCCCCCCCACATGATTTATTGTGCCATTATCATACTGAATTCCTGCATCTGTAATGAGGGGGACGCTTCATTACCTCGGTTTTCCAGCGCTGGTGGAGATTCATCCGTCCTGGAGAGCCTCGTGTGTGTGTGTGTGTCTGAGGAACACACACACGGTTAGAGACGTCACAACACGCTACACACACGTGAAAGTACAGCTGTTATATTTAAACCACCATCACACGTGTCTATGTGCGTGTGTGTGTGTGTGGGGGGGGGGGCAGACACACACACCCGGAACACTGGACCAACTGCTTCCACACGAGCACTCTGATCTGAGGGGGTTCTGGTTCTGATGTCCCAGATGTTGTGACAGGTCTGCCCCAGCCTCCCTCCCCCCTCCTCCCCCTCCTCCCCCCTCCAGGCCTTCATTTAATACCGAGTGAGGCTGTCTCAGCCCAGTGATATCCGCCGTGAGCATCCAGAGCTCTTTTGGGGGGGGGGTCAAACCTGTGCGCCCCCCACGCGTGACGCTCCAGATGTTGTGTGTCTCCAGGCATGACGGGACACACGGAGGTGGTCAGAGTCGTCTTCTACCCCGACGACGTCAGCTTCGCCAGCCTGCTCAAGGTCTTCTGGGAGAGCCACGACCCGACTCAAGGTACCCCCCCCCCGCGGATGCAGGTCCAGACCTGAGGGCGGTCAGAGGTCAGCGCCTCAAAGCCCCACGCCGACCCCTGACCCCCCTCAGGACCGGGGTTCAAACCCACGACAATTGCGGCTGACGCTGGCGTGGGTCCTCCCCGCGGGGCGAGGCTGGTCCCGCTGGAGGTTTGGGCCTGTTAAAGGCAGCGTCGTTGGCCGAGGAGCAGACGAGGATAAAAACACCAAAACAAGTCGCAGCTCTGCCAACAGAGCCGCAGAAGCTGTTTGGAAGCATCGCCAGCTGTTGTTTTTAGATGTTTTCCCACCAAGAGAAGACTGAAACCTGCGTGTGTGTGTGTGTGTGTGTGTGTGTGTGTGTGTGTTCAGGGATGCGGCAGGGGAACGACGTGGGGACCACGTATCGCTCCGCCATCTACACCTACACGAAGGAGCAGCTGGAGGAAGCCCTGGCCTCCAAGGATCAGTTCCAGAAGGTGCCCTCACCCCCCTCCACCCCCCCACACATCTGACTACATTTCCCAGCATCCCCCGGTCGCCCACGCACGTGCACACGAACGTTCGCACGGGTCGCGTCTCTCCTGCTGAGGCTTCTGCACCGCCAACCCACCAACAGAGCCGTTACCATAGAAACTGAGGAGGTTTCTCTTTTATTCTCTACTCTCTCCGCGTCTGTCCAAAGAATAACGAAGTCTCCTCACCCCTCGCTTCCTCAGCCGGGAACCATCCCACGGAACAAAAGAAATTGCTTTTATGCATTTAAAAACGTGTTAAACCGCCCGGGTATCAGTAACTCAACACAAGAGAAGGCGTTCAGTCGTCCAGTCGGCGATGACCTTCATCCCCCTGATCTGAAAACTTCCATCGATCAACCGAAGTGATCAGATACCTCCAGCAGCCAGAGCGCGCCCCCTGGTGGAGAGCCGCGGTGGGACACCTCCCTCCGCTTTGAAAGGGTTACATTTGATTTGCCCCTCAGATGGCAACGAGGTGTGTGTGTGTGTCTGTGCGTGTGCGTGTGTGTGTGTGTGTGTGTGTGCTCTTCCCTTCTTTCATCTGTGATGTTCTGTTCAGAGATACAGTCGATAGTTTCTTTATTTTTCTAGGTTTGGTTTCCTCAGTCGTATTTTTTCCTCACCAGATTGTCTCCCCCCCACCCTCTCCCATCTGTGTGTGTGTGTGTGTGTGTGTGGTTGGCCTGTAGCAAACACACTCCATGCCAAACCATCTGGGCCTCAAATCTGTCTTCTGCTAAAATCGCTTTAGTTGCAAACTCGCTTGCTTTCACGTTAAGCGTTCTCTTACACCAACAACAGGAGCGGTAACGTCTTTAAAAACGGGACAATTCTCCCAAAAACAAAGTCCTCGTGTTAACATCAGTGTGTTCACTGGAGCCTTCTCTCTGCTCCTGTGTGTGTGTGTGAGTGTGAGGAGGGATGGAGGGAGTGATGGATGATCTTACGCCGCGCCGTCTTCGCCATCAGCCCGGACTGCGACGTTGTCCTCCGGGACACCCTCACCCCTCCGCCGTAGCTGTACGTGTTGTCGTCCTTGTCAGCGGGAAGACGGACGGCGTTAATACGAATGTTTTAAAAGTGGGGGGGAGAGAGAGAGAGAGAGGGGGGAGAGAGAGGGGGGTGAAGTGAGGGAGAGAGAGGTGGTTAATGTGGTGTCAGAGTATTGATGAGCTTCACTGAGCTGCCTGGCTTGATTGTATTGTTCAGAGTGTTTTGGGAATCTAGAGTGTGTGTGTGTGTGTGTGCGTGCGTGTGTGTGTGTGTGCCTGTGTGTGTGTGTGCGGTACAACACATTACCTCGTAGCCGTCTGCTGGTTTCCGCCCTTCTCTTCTTTTGCCTTCTCATCATTAGAGTGAGAACTGCATCTGAATTGACAGGTGGAGGTAAAAGAGAGTGTGTGTGTGTGTGTGTGTGTGTGCTCACTGCTCTGGCACCCCCCCGAAAAGCTTCTTTCTCTCCCGTCTGCTCATTGTTTTCCTCCTCTTTTGTCTGGCTCCAGTATTTCTGAAGGTGTCACTTTCCTCCCTGTTTAAACACTTCCTCCCCTCGCGGGTGCTTATCGGCCCTCCCGCTCCGCCGCTGCAGTCGGGCTGTTTTGCATTTCAAATGAGGATTCTACGTCTCTGACATGCAAATGAACGGCTGTAAATTATGCATTTATGGCAGCCTGCTAACGCGGCCGCCCTGCGCGAGCGAGGAGATGCCTTCAGAACGCCGGAAAACTGGCGGTTTGGGCCGGAATCCTCCATTCACGACCTGGAATGTTCTCAAGGAGGTCCTGGAAGGCCTTGGGCAGGTGACAGAGGACCTGACGTCGCTCAAGTCACAGCGTTACAAACGTCAAGGCTCAAAATTAGATTCTTTTCCCTGTGAGGTCAGCACAGGAAGCGAGGGGAGTGTGTGTGTGTGTGTGTGTGTGTGTGCCCCTGATGAGCGAGTTGCCTAATGGGGCTCTTGTGTTTCCTCACACAGCATCTCTGACTCATCAGCTGTTTACTAACGCCCCCCCCCCAACTAACGAGTTTCGAGCGCGACGTCAGTGAAGTTTGAGCGCCCGTCTTCACCATCGGAGGCATCCGTGTGTGTGTGTGTGTGTGTGTGTGTGTGTGTGTGTGTGTGTGTGTGTGTGTGTGTGTGTGTGTGATCGTGCAGCAGCAGCACCTCCGGCCCTCGTCGCGCGTCTATAAATAACCCCCCCAGCTTTGTGGCGCTCCTTCCACCGTGCGTTCGCCGTGCTGCCGACGCTCCCGCGTTCGAAGCGGACCCCCAGTAAAGGCGGGTCCAGACCAGAACCGGGTCCTGGTCCCAGTGGGAGCAGCTGAGAACAGAACCATCACCCCATTAAGCGTGCTCCACCACCGTTATGAGGGCCACACGTGCACCACGGGAGGGTCAGAAGGTCACAGTAACACGCACCCACAACACCCGGACACACTGGGGATACTGGGAGGACTTACTGGGAATGGTGGAGAGGACGAAGTTTATGGTCGGAGCTGTGGGAGATGGAGGGCGGTGTTGGTTGGTGAGGGGCGCCCCCCAGCGGGAGGACGGGGGAGTGCAGGGAGACGTGCACGGTTAGACATCGCAGGGAGGAGGAAGAGGAGGAGGAGGTGGAGGAGGAAGAGGAGGTGGTGGAGGAGGAAGAGGAGGTGGTGGAGGAGGAAGAGGAGGAGGTGGTGGAAGAGGAGGAGGAGGAGGAAGAGGAGGTGGTGGAGGAGGAAGAGGAGGTGGAGGAGGAAGAGGAGGAGGAGGAGGAAGAGGAGGTGGTGGAGGAGGAGGAAGAGGAGGAGGTGGTGGTGGAGGAGGAGAGGAGGAGGAGGTGGAAGAGGAGGAGGAGGTGGAAGAGGAGGAGGAGGTGGTGGAGGAGGAGGAGGAGGAGGAGGTGGTGGTGGAGGAGGAAGAGGAGGAGGAGGTGGAGGAGGAAGAGGAGGTGGTGGAGGAAGAGGAGGAGGTGGTGGAAGAGGAAGGGAGGTGGTGGTGGAAGAGGAGGAGGGAGGTGGAGGAGGAAGAGGAGGAGGTGGTGGAAGAGGAGGAGGAGGTGGTGGAGGAGGAAGAGGAGGAGGTGGTGGTGGAGGAGGAAGAGGAGGAGGAGGAAGAGGAGGTGGTGGAGGAGGAAGAGGAGGAGGTGGTGGTGGAGGAGGAAGAGGAGGAGGAGGAAGAGGAGGTGGTGGAGGAGGAAGAGGAGGTGGAGGAAGAGGAGGTGGAGGAGGAGGAAGAGGGAGGTGGAGGAGGAAGAGGAGGAGGTGGTGGTGGAGGAGGTGTGACCCTCGACCTCCTCTGGTGGGGCCTCGTGAAACAGGATCCATCAGGAGTTGATCAGAAACATGAAAGTTCTGCAGGATGGAGACGCCTGAGAGTGTTCTGGTCTGGTTCAGGGCCCACCGTGTGGACCTTCGGGGGGGAGGAAGAGTGGAGGAGGAAGAGGAGAAGAAGGGGGGAGGGAGAGGAAGAGGGGGGAGAGGAGGAGGAGGAGGTGAGGAGAGGGAGGGGGAGAGGAGGGGAAGAGAGGGGGAGGAAGAAAGGAGGAGAAAAAGGAGGGGGGAGAGGAGGAGGCGCTGCCAACATGTTCCTGTAGGACTTGGAATATTTACTATTCAATATTGACCTTGACCTCTGCCCCCCCCTTGACCTCTGCCCCCCCCCTTGACCTCTGCCCCCCCCCCTTGACCTCTGCCCCCCCAGGTCCTGACGGAGCGCAGCTTCGGGCCCATCACCACGGAGATCACAGAGGCCAAGACCTTCTACTACGCTGAGGACTACCACCAGCAGTACCTGCACAAGGTGCCTGAGGGCTACTGCGGCCTGAGGGGCACGGGGGTGTCCTGCCCCCCCTCAGGACCTGAGCCCCCCCAGGACCTGAGACCCCTCAGGACCTGAGACCCCCCCAGGACCTGAGACCCCCCCAGGACCTGAGACCCCTCCAGGACCTGAGACCCTCCAGCCTCAGGACACCTGAGAGCCTCCAGGTCCTAAGCCCCCCCCAGGTCCTGACCCCCCCAGGTCCTGACCCCCCCCAGGTCCTAAGCCCCCCCCAGGTCCTGACCCCCCCAGGTCCTGACCCCCCCAGGTCCCTCTCTCCCCTTCTGGATAACAAGAACACACTTCATCGTGCTCCAACGTCCAGATTAGGATCGTCTGTACATTAAATTATCGTTAATCTGGTCATCGTCCCTTCACCTGGGGGGGTCCACCGTGTCGTCATGACGACTGTTCACCTGGGGGGGTCCACCGTGTCGTCATGACGACTGTTCACCTGGTTTCAGCTGAATAAAGACGAAGGTCACGTCTGGTGGAAGCTTCATTTGAACCATCAAAGAGAGAGGCGGCTTTGATCTGGTGTGAGATCAAACATCTGGAAGGTGGAGGAGGGGGGTGAGGGGGGGCCTCAGGAGGAGTGTGTGAGGGGGGCTCAGGAGGAGTGTGTGTGTGTGAGTAGGGGGCTCAGGAGGAGTGTGTGTGTGTAAGGGGGGGCCTCAGGAGGAGTGTGTGAGGGGGGGCTCAGGAGGAGTGTGTGTGGGGGGCTCAGGAGGAGTGTGTGTGTGTGAGGGGGGGGCTCAGGAGGAGTGTGTGTGTGTGGGGGGGGCCTCAGGAGGGTGTGTGTGGGGCCAGGGGGGTGGGGGGGCCCGGGGTGTGTGGGGCCAGGGGTGTGGGGGGGGTGTGTGTGTGAGGGGGGCTCAGGAGGAGTGTGTGTGTGTGAGGGGGGCCTCAGGAGGAGTGTGTGAGGGGGGGCTCAGGAGGAGTGTGTGAGTGTGGGGGGGGGCTCAGGAGGAGTGTGTGAGGGGGGGCTCAGGAGGAGTGTGTGTGTGTGAGGGGGCCTCAGGAGGAGTGTGTGAGGGGGGGGGCCTCAGGAGGAGTGTGTGAGGGGGGCTCAGGAGGAGTGTGTGGGGGGGCTCAGGAGGGTGTGTGAGGGGGGGGCCTCAGGAGGAGTGTGTGTGTGTGAGGGGGGCCTCAGGAGGAGTGTGTGTGGGGGGCCTCAGGAGGAGTGTGTGAGGGGGGCCTCAGGAGGAGTGTGTGTGTGAGGGGGCCTCAGGAGGAGTGTGTGTGTGAGGGGGGCTCAGGAGGAGTGTGTGAGGGGGGCTCAGGAGGAGTGTGTGTGTGTGTGGGGGGCTCAGGAGGAGTGTGTGAAGGGGGCCTCAGGAGGAGTGTGTGAGGGGCACCTCTGGGGGGGGCCTCCTCCTCCTCTCTGGGGGGGGCCTCCTCCTGCGGGGGGTGTCCTGCCCTCAGGGGGTTCTCTCAGGGGCGTGTCCCCCCCTTGAGGGGGTCGTCCTCCCCTGGGGGGGCACTCCTGGGGGGTCCTCAGCAGGAACACACACTCCCACTTCCTTAAGAAAACACCTTTAATCTGACTCTGAACACACACACACACAGTCAGTGGAACCGGGCGCCGTCTGGCCCCGCCCACATCCGGGGGGGGGGGGGCGGTCTCCGTGGAGACGTCGCTTCTCGAGGCCTCGCCGCCGTAAACGCCACGATCCTCGTCTGGACGGGGGGAGCGGCGCGAGGTCCGTACCCGGGGGCCCCATCGGGAGGCCCCGCCCCCCCCCCCGGGGGAGGAGCGGCGTTCCCGAACCCCCGGCGAGGCTCAGAGGAGCGCGGCGGTCCTGATCCGACTCTCCTCCAGGGTCAGGAAGCGGGACCGGTCCTCCGGGCCCGAGCCCAGCTCGCAGGTCAGGACGCTGATGGGCGCCTGGGTCGCCCTCAGCTGCACCTGCACGCTCTCCTGCGGCGAGAGGAGGGGTGAGGGGGGGGGCGGGGCAGGAGGGGGCGGGGCTCACCTCGGTGGGCGCCGGGATCTCCAGCTTGGTCTCCTCCGGGGCTCGGACCACGATGACCGTCTGGTCCTGGAAGGTCCGGAGGAGCCGGACGTCGTCGTGGGTGACGTACGCCCACGTGGGGGCGGTTAAGGAAAACGAGGGGGCGGGGCCAGGGGGTAGGGGGCGGGGCCAAGGGCCAGGGGGCGGGGCCAAGGATATGCGGCGTACTTGGCGTCCTCGGTCATGTCGAAGAGCTGCTGCGCGCAGGTCCGGATGAGGCGGTCCAGCGAGGCCTCCGCCCTCGCCAGCCGCTCCAGCTCCCGCCGCTGGTTGGACAGGAACACCGGGATGGGACACGCCCCCTGGGGGGGAGGGGGGTCAGGGCGCCGCCGGGGGCGAGGGGGGACGAGGGGGCGGCGGGGGGGGACTCACGTCCAGCGGACCCGGTTCTTCGCCTCCTTCTCGATGACCTGGACGCCGAAGAGCGCGTTGGTGATGTCGTAGAGGCGGCGCCGCTTGGTCTGCAGCCGGGCGGAGGCGTGGCTGAGGTCCACGCAGCCGCCGGGCGCCTCCTGCATCAGGCGCAGGAAGCGGCGCGTCAGCAGGTGCAGCGACGCTCCTGATGGGGGGGGCGGGATTAGGAGAGTTGGATTAGGAGAGGGATAAGGAGAGGGATTAGGAGAGTGGGATTAAGAGAGTTGGATTAGGAGAGTGGGATTAGGAGAGCTGTATTAGGAGAGCGGGATTAGGAGAGGGATAAGGAGAGGGATTAGGAGAGTGGGATTAAGAGAGTTGGATTAAGAGAGTGGGATTAGGAGAGCTGTATTAGGAGATTAGGAGAGGGATAAGGAGAGGGATTAGGAGAGTGGGATTAAGAGAGTTGGATTAGGAGAGTGGGATTAGGAGAGCTGGATTAGGAGAGGGATAAAGAGAGGGATTAGGAGAGCTGGATTAGGAGAGGGATTAGGAGAGGGATTAGGAGAGTGGGATTAGGAGAGTGGGATTAGGAGAGTGGGATTAGGAGAGGGATTATGAGAGCTGGATTAGGAGAGTGGGATTAGGAGAGTGGGATTAGGAGAGTTGGATTAGGAGAGTTGGATTAGGAGAGTGGGATTAGGAGAGTGGGATTAGGAGAGGATGGGTAGGAGTTGGATTAGGAGAGTGGGATTAGGAGAGTGGGATTAGGAGAGTTGGATTAGGAGAGTGGGATTAGGAGAGTGGGATTAGGAGAGTTGGATGGGGGGGCGTGACGTCACGGGAGGAGGGCTGTGACGTCACGGGAGGGGGCCGTGACGTCACGGGAGTTGAGGAGGGCCGTGACGTCACGGGAGGAGGGCTGTGACGTCACGGGGCTCACCTGATCTGGACAACCTCTTCGTCGTCGTTCCAGAGGGAGCGCTGGGATTAGATTATCACAGATTATCGGACCTGAGGATGACGGCGGCGGTGGTGAAGCCCCGCCCTCTTACCTGTCTGTGGGGGCCTTCACGAGCACCTGGGGGAGCAGAGGCAGTCAAAGGCAGTCGAGCACAGATCCGCATCTGTGCTCGGGGGGGGGGCGCGTGCCGGGACTCACCTGAGGCCCAGGTGAGCCCGCGCCTTCCTCCTTGTCCTCCTCACCCTCCTCTTCCTCGGAGGACTCGGACCTGAGGCTCAGCGGGGGTCCGGGCGCGTCCATGGCGGCCCGATCGATCCCCTGATCGATCCCCGATCGATCCCCGATCGATCGATCGCCCCCAAACGCGGCTCGAGGATAATCCGGGATTACCTGCCGGTCCTCACATGTTCGGGCTGACCTGCGGGCGCGGATTAACCCCGGATTAAACCCGGATTACCCTCAAATTAATCCTCGCGCGCACGTGCGTCCTCGCGCGTTTGTTTATACGGAAGCTCCAGACCGGAAATACCTGCGTGGGGTCCGGAAGTTCAAACCTGGAGGGCTTTTTTTTTTTTTTTTTTTTTTTGGCCATAAACTTCACCAGTCAGAATCACAAACACTAAAACCGTCGCGGGAAACACAAATCACAAATTTATAATCCTAATTTGTTGCTCTTAGCTCTCAATCCTGAGGCGATTTGTGACGTTCTTGGGCACCGCCTTCTTCTTCGTCGGTGCTTTGATGTCTCACTACCGCCACCAGCTGGTGGAGTGTGGAAGCGACCGGGATTATTTTTATAATTTAGCGTCGAATTCACGTCGTGACCCGCAGATTGCGGCTTTCATGTACCAGAGACGGTATAATCCGTTTAATAAAAATCAGAAAGATCGAGTAAAGAAGGTAGAAATCGAGTTAATTAAAGTTTGAGGTTTATGTGGTGCTGCGACGATCGTCCACCAGGTGGCAGTGTTCGACAACGATCCCTAATCTCTAATCCCAATCCTCGAGGACAGCATTTATTACGTAAAAGGCAAAAGAAAAACAAAACAAACGTGAAATAAGCGACAACACAATCAAATGCAGTTATTTTTTCAGGTAAATAAAGTATTTAATAAAATAAATATAAAATACATGTGGCGTTGCTCGGAGTGAGACGGGGGTGGAGGTGCGGTGTTCGGACAAGCGCGTCAGTGAATTATTGCTGCGGTTCGGGCGTCGCTCTTCCGTCGTCTGCACGCTTACTTTACAAAAACAAACAAACAAACAAAAAACCTCGGGGGTCGCGAAAAGCGACGAGGTCGACGAGACGAGAGGCCGGGACGGAGCGCGCTCGCCTCGCGGTGCTTTTACGCTCCGTCGGAGTTCTTTTGTCCCTTCGGGAACATTCTGCAAGTAAAAGAGCGGAAAGCTGTGAAATGATCCGACGAGCACGTCCTGGGGGGGGGCCCTGGAGGGGGGCCCTCAAGGGGGGGCGGGGGGCCCTGGAGGGGGCCCTCAAGGGGGCGGGGGCCTGCGGGGGGGCCCTCAGGTCCTCAGCTTCAGTCCATCTCAGCTCCGTTTGAACGTACTCTGGTTCCTCCTCGTCCACCTGTCGGGCCTCCTCTTCCTCACCACGTCCTTCTGACCCCTGGAAGAACGACCCTGTTTAATCCAGCTGTGTGTGTGTGTGTGTGTGTGTGTGTGTGTGTGTGTGTGTGTGTGTGTGTGTGCGTCCTCACTCTGGTTGGGCGGAGCAGAAGCTCCGACACTCGGGGTCCTCGGCGCGGGCGCACAGGCAGCGTCCGAGGTTCCTCCTGAGTCGGACCGAGCCGAATCCGTAGGGAACGACGTGGCTGAAACGGGAACGCCGCCGTCAGAGACGTTGACAGTTTGCGCGTTTCGGGGGTTTCGCGCCCCCCCCCCCCTTTCGACCAAACATCTGGAGCTCGTCAGGAGAGCTTGGACACCAACAGCAACTGATCAGAATATCAGAATATCTTCTCGTTCTAATCTTAATCCGGGATTATCTGAATCGTTAAAAGAATGGGGGGGGGCTGCACCGTTGTCGCCGAGCGGTCCTGGAAGCGGGTTTTACGAGGGAGGCGGGGCCTTACCAGACGGCTAAGTTTAGACTAAAAACCAACAATCTGGAAGTAGGTGAGACGCTCCGGGACCGCAGGGACTATTTCTGGATCGTGTCTGGAAGCGATTGGAGCAACGCCCCCGAGTTAACGGATTTAGGATTCCCTGTTATCACGGCGAGGCTTTGACCACCTCCCCGACGTCGGAGGTGAATCTCCGACCCCCACCGTGCGGGAAACCGCGTTCCCGTCTTTGGAGGGTTAAAACGAGAACTTCCGGAAAACGTGGCAGATTAAAGGTGGCCTTCCTCATTAGAGCCACCGCGGGTTACCCTAATCCAGTTTGGCCCCGCCCACCCTCACGGGGCCGAACGGGGGGAGCGCGGGGTCGGGGGACGGACCTCGGCGTGTTGACCCAGACGATCCCGATGTGGCAGAAGAAGATGCACTCCTTGTCCTTCTGGTTCTCGCAGGAGCAGCGCTTTTCCCGCCGCGGGGCCCCGGGGGCCAGCGCCGGGGGCCCGTCCTCCGCCGGGGGGCCGTCCTCCGCCGGGGGCCGTCCTCCGCTGGGGGCCCCGCCGTGGAGACGCAGGAAGCTGGAAGAGAGAAGAAGAAGAACGTTAAACACTGATACACACCAGGGGGCGTGGCCAAGCAGGAAGGTTCTCAGAGCTCCAGGTCATGATCTTCCTCCTGATCCTGATCCTGGTCTTGCTGATCTTCCTCCTGATCCTGATCTTCCTGATCCTGATCCTCCTGATCCTGGTCTTGCTGATCTTCCTCCTGATCCTGATCTTCCTGATCCTGATCCTCCTGATCCTGGTCTTGCTGATCTTCCTCCTGATCCTGATCCTGGTCTTGCTGATCTTCCTCCTGATCCTGATCCTGGTCTTGGTCCTCCTGATCCTCCTGGTCCTAATGATCCTGGTCTTGGTCCTCCTGATCCTGATCTTGGTCTTCATGATCCTGATCCTCCTGATCCTGGTCTTGGTCCTCCTGATCCTGGTCTTCCTGATCCTCCTGATCCTAATGATCCTGGTCCTAATGATCCTGGTCCTGGTCCTCCTGGTCCAGGTCCATGAGATGAGATCTGAGGTTTAAAAACTTCCCATTTGGGATCCCAACACGTCTCCTCACTGTAAACGTTCCTGGATCAGGAGTTCCCTCCCAGAGTAGTTTTCCAGAGATGAAGACAGCGGAACGTCGCGGGCCATCAAACCTCCCCGTCTGGAATGCGATGGGAACGCGAGAAGGAGCCGGGGTCGTTAATCAGTCCCTCCGGATAAACATCCCAGAGGTCAGAGGTCACGTGGAACACCTTCTCCCCGAGGATCAATCACGGATCGTTCACCCGGAGACCCGAATCGATGCACCCCGGGCCGTCCGGGAGCTGACGGATGTCCCGGTCCGGGTCGGGAGGACGTCCTTCGGGAGGCCATCCATTGTCCAGATGTTGTGGGGAGTCCTCACGGCGCCGCGGCGCTCCGGGCCGGACCGGATCCAGGCGAGTCCCCAGGGGTCCGATCGGGAGATCAATGACGTCGATAAACGATGATATCGGACCCGAGCTCGAACCCAAAAGCCTCCGGAGCAGCTGGCAGGTGTGAGGCGCCAACGTCTGGAGCGGACAGACTTCACATTCTTGACCCTCAGCATTCCTCGGATTTGATTTGTGTTGATTTATGCACGCACACACACACACACACACACACACACGCATGCACACACACACCCAGACGTACACTCACACACACACTCACACACAAACATGTACACTCTCTCTCTCACACACACACACACACACACCCAGACGTACACACGCATGCACACACACACCCAGACGTACACTCACACACACACACTCACACACGTACACTCACACACACACACATGCACACTCACACACACGTACACACACACGTACACACACACACACAAGCACACTCACACACACTCACACACGTACGTGCACACTCTCTCTCACTCTCACACACACACACACTCAAACACACTCATACACACACACACACACATACACACACACACACACACACACACACACACACACACACACACACACACACACACACACACACACACACTCACACACGTACACTCACACACACACGTGCACACTCTCTCTCTCTCACACACACACACGTACACACACACACACACACACATACACACGTACACACACACACACACACGTACACACACACACACACACACACACACACACCCTTCAGGACAAAACTAACATGTGGACCCAGAAGAGCCCGGGGTCGTTGGAGACTCCGGAGTCGGGCCTGGATCCGCCGGGTCGGAGATCCAGACGGTTCCGTGGACCCTCCGAAGGTCACAGTCGTGAATGTCCCCTCCGGTCACCAGGAACCGGGTCGGTTGGAACGCCGCTGCTCCGACGACCCTTTACTCAGACCCACGCGTAACCATGGAGACCTGGCGATGGTTCCGTGTTCCGGCTCAAACGGGCTGAAGGCCCCGAAACCGGAAGTTCACCCGTGGCCACGCCTGCATCCCGATCCCTGCCGGGATCCGGAACGATGGCTCCGTGCTCAGTCGGTCCCGGTGTGGACGGGAACGTCTCGGACCGGAGCTCCGTGACAAAAGCGCTCATCGGCTCCAGCTGGGGTTTATTTTTATTCCGCTTTGTTCCCGGCAGCGGAGCAGATCCAGCTGGAATCCTCGCCCTCCCTCCAACCCCCGAACGCCAGCGATCATCCGTGTTTGGGAACGTCGAGGTGGAGCGGGAAGGCGGTCAAACCAAACTCGAGACCACGAGAAAACAGAACCAGGAGAGCGAACCTGAGCGGGATCGGATCGCGTCCGGGAACCCCGTCAAACATTTGAGGGACGCAGGTGGGATCGGGATGAGGTCGGAGCCGAGGGACCGTCGGGGAGGCGTTCGGGGAGCTCCACCCCGCCGGGAAGACCTCCTGGAGACGGGTTCACCTGAGGGGCTTTCGGAAAAGTCGGATCCCTCCCTTTGTTACGGAGGAAAAAGCCAAAATGTTCGGAACGTTTTAACAACCGATGGAGGCAATTACAGCTTGTGCGTTCATAAATGTGTTTACGGACGACTAACCGCGTTCCCACGCTGCTGTGCCCGCTTTGATCTCCAGGGACGGGGGGCTTTGATCCCCCTTGTTTGAAGGACGCTCGTCCCGCAGGCGCATTCGGGGCGGAGACAACGTGATGTTCTCCAGCGCCACCGCTAATCGTCCTCAGATGTCGGACCGGACCGCGGAAAAACGGGGAGAGAACGCCGAGCGAGGGACGACGAAAGAGGGAGACTTCCCAACTTCTGGAATCACGACACGGAAAAACAACAACGGTGAGAGTTGAATGTGCTGGATAGGACGGTACTGGTCCCTCTACTGGTCCCTCTACTGGTTCCTCTACTGGTCCCTCTACTGGTCCCTCTACTGGTCTACTGGCTCCTCTACTGGTCTACTGGTTCCTGTACTGGTTCCTGTACTGGTCCCTCTACTGGTCCCTCTACTGGTTCCTGTAGTGGTCTACTGGTTCCTGCACTCGTTCCTCTACTGGTCTACTGGTTCCTCTACTGGTCTACTGGTTCCTGTACTGGTTCCTGTACTGGTCCCTCTACTGGTTCCTGTACTGGTCCCTCTACTGGTTCCTGTACTGGTCTACTGGTTCCTGCACTGGTTCGTCTACTGGTTCCTGTACTGGTTCCTGTACTGGTCCCTCTACTGGTTCCTGTACTGGTCCCTGTACTGGTCCCTCTACTGGTTCCTGTAGTGGTCCCTCTACTGGTTCCTGTACTGGTCCCTCTACTGGTTCCTGTACTGGTTCCTCTAGTGGTCTACTGGTTCCTGCACTGGTTCGTCTACTGGTCTACTGGTTCCTGTACTGGTTCCTGTACTGGTCCCTCTACTGGTTCCTGTACTGGTCCCTGTACTGGTCCCTCTACTGGTCCCTCTACTGGTTCCTGTACTGGTCCCTGTACTGGTCCCTGTACTGGTCTACTGGTCCCTCTAATGGTCTACTGGTCCCTCTACTGGTCCCTGTACTGGGTGTGGTCTAATAAGTGGGGGAAGCAGAGGAAGCAGAAGGAATGTGCTTCAGCGATGCGCCACAGGGAATGTCTGGAATACGCTGGGATCATCTGTTTTGGACCCGGGCTGGTTTTGAACTGGTGGAACTGGGAGAACTGGGGGTTTACGTGCCAGCAGGGGGCAGGAGAGGACTGGGTTCACTGGTGGAACCAGAACAGAAACAGAAACAAACCCCTCGGGTTCCTCTTCATCACCGCAAAGATGATGAAGTCGTTCCCGGTGGGATTATCATCAGATTAAAATTAGAGCTGAAACTGGTTAATCTGCCCAGTTAACCAAACCGAACAGGTGAGAGCTGGAGGGGAGAGGTGACCCGGATTAAACGGACATCGAGTTCCGAGGACCCCCGCGTGTGTGAGTGTGAGTGAGTGTGAGTGTTTGTGTGTGAGTGAGTGTGTGTGAGTGTGTGAGCTTGTGTGAGTGTTTGTGTGCGTGTGTGAGTGTTTGTGTGTGAGCGAGTGTGTGTGTGAGTGTGTGTGTGTGTGAGCGAGTGTGTGTGTGAGTGTGTGAGCTTGTGTGAGTGTTTGTGTGTGAGCGAGTGTGTGTGTGAGCGAGTGTGTGTGTGTGTGTGTAAATGTTTGTGTGTGAGTGTGTGAGCTTGTGAGTGTTTGTGTTTGTGTGTGTGCGTGAGTGTTTGTGTGTGTGCGTGAGTGTTTGTGTGCGTGTGTGAGTGTTTGTGTGTGAGCGAGTGTGTGTGTGAGTGTGTGTGTGTGTGAGCGAGTGTGTGTGTGAGTGTGTGAGCTTGTGTGAGTGTTTGTGTGTGAGCGAGTGTGTGTGTGAGCGAGTGTGTGTGTGTGTGTAAATGTTTGTGTGTGAGTGTGTGAGCTTGTGAGTGTTTGTGTTTGTGTGTGTGCGTGAGTGTTTGTGTGTGCGTGTGAGTGTTTGTGTGTGTGAGAGAGCGAGTGAGCGTGCGCGTGTGTGTGTGTGAGCGGCGTGTTTGTGTGTGTAAATGTTTGTGTGTGAGTGTGTGAGCTTGTGAGTGTTTGTGTTTGTGTGCGTGAGTGTTTGTGTGTGTGAGAGAGCGAGTGAGCGTGCGCGTGTGTGTGTGTGAGCGGCGTGTTTGTGTGTGTATAACCAGCCTTTTAATCTATTTCCCGTTTTAATCCTGTAATCTCGCGACTTTTTTTTTTCTTTTTCGACCGATAACGTTGATTGACAAACTGATCAGAACAATAATTGTCTGATCAAACAAAACCACGTGTCCTCCTTGTTATCGATCATTTCAGACACACACCCCAAACGAAGCCTGAACAAAAACGCTTTAAACATCTGTCGTAATCCGCTTGCGGCGGCTGTAATCGGATTACCTTGGTGCAGATGGATGAGCGTGAGCGTCGCGGCGAGGAGGCAGAGGTGTCCCGCGTCCATGCCGGCGTCCTGGGGGGGTCGAGAGCGCGTCTGGGCGGCTGGAGGGTGAGCTGGGGCTCCCGGTCCGGGGCCGGCAGGTGCCGAGTCTGAGTCCGGGCGGAGTGCGCCGAGAGCGGCCGCGCGGCGGGAGGACGGCCGGGGCGGCGCGGGGGGCGGAGCCCGGCGGAGGAGCGCCGCATCACGCCCCCTCCTCCCCCCTCCTCCTCCAACCAGGAGTCACGAGCGGGCCCCTGTACTGGGGCTACTGGTCCCAGTTTGGTTCCTGGGGTCCTCCTGAAGGTTCCTGATGCTCAGGAGCCGCGAGGCCTCTGGAGGTGTGGTCCTGGTGACCCCACAAGGATGGCTGAACCGTGTGTGTTTGGGGGCTGGGCCCAGGTGACCCCCACCAGTATGAGGGTCCAGTTTGGCCCCAGTGGGACCGGTAGGGTGCGTGCTGGGAGACCTGGACTCCTGTAACATCTGTACCAAACATGGACGGGGAACGCTGAGGGAACGCCGCCGAGGCGGCGTGGAGGCGTTCCAACCATCCAGACGTTCTCTGCTGCTTTGATCCGCCCTTTGATCTCGGCCGCCTGGCTCTCCTCTGGAAGCAGCTCCAGCTCGGAATCATCCCGGAGGTCAAACGCAACGCGCTTAAGCGAGTGTGCGGCGCGGCGGGGTAAAAGGCGGGGAGCGCGCGGGACCCCGGGAGGAGGTCAGACGGGCCGACGCCAGGCCCGCTCTCCGTATCCACGGCAACGGACTGGGCACACAGGAAGCATCGGCTCTGAAACTGGAGCGGAATGCCGTCAGGTAGGTTAGACGCTCCAAATCTGTGGAATGCATGGCCACAGGAAAACAGACGATGGCACACACACACACGCACACACACACACACACACACACACAAACACTTAAACACATATGCACACACACACACACACTTAAACACACTCGCTGCTAAAGGGAACGTGGAGCCGGAGATTTTCCAGGGTTTGTTCTTGTTGTTGATGTTCTCTCAGGTCTCTAAATTCCCACGAAGATTCCTCACAATGAACTCAGGAGTTCTCCGTTACGACGACCTTCTCCAACCGCACAAAGTCCCGCCTCAAAAACACTTTTGTTTCAGAGTTTGCTACACAGGTGACCTACAGGACCACAGGTGACCTACAGGACCACAGGAGAACGTCAAGGAACACAGGGGAACCTCCAGGACCACAGGTGACTTCCAGGACTACAGGTGAACCTCCAGACCACAGGAGAACCTGCAGGACCACAGGTGAATTATCTGTTCCTCGTACATGTTTTACGTCTTTTCTGGTTGCCCAGGGGCATCGTTCCTGATCCGTGGTTCCTGATCCGTGGTTCCTGATCCGTGGTTCCTGATCTGTGGCTCCTGGCCTGTGGTTCCTGATCCGTGGTTCCTGATCCGTGGTTCCTGATCTGTGGCTCCTGGTCTGTGGTTCCTGATCTGTGGCTCCTGGCCTGTGGTTCCTGATCCGTGGTTCCTGATCCGTGGTTCCTGATCTGTGGCTCCTGGTCTGTGGTTCCTGATCCGTGGTTCCTGATTTGTGGTTCCTGATCTGTGGCTCCTGGTCTGTGGTTCCTGATCCGTGGTTCCTGATTTGTGGTTCCTGATCTGTGGCTCCTGGTCTGTGGTTCCTGATCCGTGGTTCCTGATCTGTGGCTCCTGGTCTGTGGTTCCTGATCCATAGTTCCTGATACATGGTTCCTGGTCTGTCTTGTTGGAAGATTATTGACGATCAGTAAGTTCAAAGAAACACAAGTGGATTCTTGATGGTTCCAGAACTTCAGCTCCTCGTGGAGGAATGATTTGGACCGGTGAAGGATCTCTGACTTTTCCCTGATTCAGCGGGAAGAATGTTTTCACCCAGCGAACAACACCGACAGACGGGAGCGATTTATGATCGCAGCTTGAATCACGGTCGTTTTTTTTTTCTACCTAGAACGATAACTCTTCACCTCCGGTCGGTCAGAAGAACCGGAACATTCTCGGAGGTTTAGACGTCTTCAACCTTTAATCGTTTAAACTCCAAAAGAAAATATCGATTCATTCGCTGACGAAGCCTCATTTTATCTTCAAGGTTCCCAAGAACGAAGGCCCAAATCTGAACTTCCGTATCCTCCTCCGTCTGTCTGGAGCGGCGTTCCCGAGGCCACCCGATAAAACATGAACTCATGAGGCCTTCAGGGAACGTCTCCCTGGGGCAGGGTTCCAGGAACCATCCCGCAGGGACCCCCACGTGTTCCCGGTGGTGGTGGGGGGGGTCCGAGGACTCCTCGCGCCCGTTCCCTACCCGACAGCCTGCAAACCACATCTTCTCCGGGTCTAATTGGAAACACAGGTTAGGAAAAATCCAGAGCAGATCCGCGGTCGTCTCGCTCCATCTGGACTTTGGTAATTAGCCGTGAGTGTTCGAGCCATACGTGCCGATCCGGGAAGTGCTCCTTCCCGTTTCTGGCTTTGTAGTTGAAGTTTCAAAGCGGAGGGGATCCCGCCGCCACATCCCACGTCTGCTGCTGGGATAACTCGCTCATTCCCATAAAAGCGCGCCGACTTCCCCGAGCGGGAGCGACAAGCAGCTGCCGGGACCCGTTGAGGGTTCCCTCTGAACGTCAGAGAAACTGGGCCCGATCCCGGGAACGCTGCCATCGAGCACCCGGTAGCTGAACATTCCCGATGCAGGTTTTGGTTCCCAGAAGATTCCCAGAGCTGTGATTGGAGGGAACCGATGTTCAGAACCATCTGAGGCCCAGAACCTCGTGGGTCTGATTGTCGGTCGAAACGCGATTCCCGAATGAGGAGGAACTCGGGATCCAAATTCCGCCCTCCAACGTCTGCGAAGGCCGGAACCAAAAAGTCCAAGCAGACTTTCAGCCAGACCGGATCCCGTAGACTTCCGTAGACGGCTCCGGTCGCCTGAGCTCCACGTCTATCCGCTTCCTTCCGACCGTGGTTTTCCAGATTTTACGAGCGTGGCGCTCCGAACCTCAGCCTTCCTCCCTCTTTTATGGCAGCTTGGTGTTGGTTTGAACTCTGACACGGAGGAAAATAAAACAACACAGCGGGAAAACCGGGAGGTCATGTGACTCTTCCCAACACCGGCTGAAGGTCAGCTGACCCGTCCCCCTCGACTCAAATAAACTGTTAAGACTTCTGCTATGGTCGAGTTTGTTTCTGGGAGGGAGAGAAAGGAGTCTGCACATCAAAGAAACAACCCGGAATTCTTTGCTGATGTTACAGATCAAAGGTTTGGGACAGAGAGCTTTCATTTGCATCTGTTTTTCTCTCTCCTCGTCTTCTTTTATCGTCTTTATGAAGCCTTCATGGGACTTCTTCCAGCCTGGGCCAAGCGTCTATCATCCACAGATGCTCCGCTCTTCCACGTTGTTCCCGCCTTAGGTCATCTCGTCACGTTCAAAGGCTCTCTGACGGAATTCTCCCCTTTCTGGAGGATCTTCAGATGTTTGGGTGACGGCGGAGAGGCACTGAAAGGCGACTCCGCTCACGATCCGGACTGAGGCAGGATAGAAAACAGAAGTCTTCATCCTCAGCGTGGAGCGTTGATCTGGAACGCCGACCTGGACGATCCAAGCCGGGATCAGAAGTAAGCTCCTCAGCGTGGAGGTCTTGGCTCGCTGGAGGAGGTGAAGAGGAGCGAAGCCCCAAAGGTCCTCACGAGCACTGGGAAGCAAGTTTTTTGGGAACATCAGAACTGCCTGAACGGTCCAACAGGAATGTCGACCTGCTCCGATGTTGTGACATCAGCTGGGAGTCGGCGGAGGCTCAAGCATTCCAGATTTCCCTTCCCTGTTTTCCTCTGAAGGAAATGAAGCCTGTCATGTGACCTGGACCATTCCGGACCCCTGAGACGACGTCCATCCACCTCATGTTGATTCATGATTCCCCGGATGAAATGGGATTAATTTCAGACAAATATCCCGTCTATAATCCCAATCCTTTATTAAAGATTATGAACTCCGCTCTTACAGTTTGGGGATTTTCATGGATCCCCCGTCAGGTTGAAGAGTTCAGCTGGATCCGTTCCAGAGGAGCGCAGAAGAATAACGGCTGCCGACGCTCCCAGGCTGATGTTTCCTTGATGGATACTTTTTTGGGAACGGTTTGTGAGCAGACAGACATGAAGACAGGAGGAAGCTGGTCGAACGGTGGGCGGGACAACCTGAGGAGGAATGCTACACATCTGTCCGTCTTCTGGATGGAAATGAAAAATAATCAGTTATCAGGTTGGAGCTGCTGTTTCCATGTCAGGAGTCTGTTCTCACTGACCTGGGATCAGTCTGGGATCAGCCGAGATGCCATCCGGGAAGCAGACCGCCGAAACCTATTTTTGTTCTTCGGGAAGAAAAAAACAGACAGATGAAAACGAGGAAACGATCCAGAAGATCCTGGTTGACACCTCAACGCTGTTGAAGGTCCAAAATCACAACACTGGATCAAAATGTTCAAATATTCCAGATTTGGCTGCAAAAATCTGGAAAATAAAGAGAGACCAGAGGGATGAGTACCAGTATAACCAGTCCTCTACCCTCTCTGTCCCAGTATAACCAGTCCTCTACCCTCTCTGTCCCAGTATAACCATTCCTCTACCCTCTCTGTCCCAGTATAACCAGTCATCTACCCTCTCTGTCCCAGTATAACCAGTCCTCTACCCTCTCTGTCCCAGTATAACCAGTCCTCTACCTTCTGTCCCAGTATAACCAGTCCTCTACCCTCTCTGTCCCAGTATAACCAGTCCTCTACCCCCTCTGTCCCAGTATAACCAGTCCTCTACCCCCTCTGTCCCAGTATAACCAGTCCTCTACCCTCTCTGTCCCAGTATAACCAGTCCTCTACCCTCTCTGTCCCAGTATAACCAGTCCCTCTCTGTCCCAGTATAACCAGTCCTCTACCCTCTCTGCCCCAGTATAACCAGTCCTCTACCCCCTCTGTCCCAGTATAACCAGTCCTCTACCCCCTCTGTCCCAGTATAACCAGTCCTCTACCCTCTCTGTCCCAGTATAACCAGTCCTCTACCCCCTCTGTCCCAGTATAACCAGTCCTCTACCCTCTCGTCCCAGTATAACCAGTCTATGCTGGTTTTTAAACTGGTATCACACTGCTGTAGTTTTTTTAACTTCATTTCCCATCATGCATCACGTTTTCCTCCCAGGACCTCGTTGGTTCCCAGTCAGAATCATTTTAGGGATCGCGTCTAAACGAACATCTGGATTAACGTGATCATGTGACATGTATGACGCAACAACCAGCCGGAAACAGCAGATTATTGACAACAAACATCCACTTTATTAAATAAGATTAAACATTTGAATCTAAACTAAAGAAACTGATAAAATAGTTACAGTTCAGCTCCAGATGTGCTGATCAGATCGGATTCAGGATCATTTACATCCATGCTCCAAACCTGGAAAAACTCCAGACACATCAAATCCAGATTACTGCAGATTAAAGGAAGAAAATCTGCTGCAGCTTCATGGACATTCAGATATTTGTGAACATTAAAAACCTCAAGAAAATACAAAAAGCTCCTGTGCCCATAATTCCTTAATTTTCCAGATTGTCAGGAATTCTGTCAGAGATGACTTTCCTGTTTGTGATTGGCTCCCGTGAATCATGTGACCTTGCGGAGTCCAGAGAATGACACGTGAGAATAGAGAGAATATTTACACAGGAAGCTGCTGCACACACGCCGTTACACTCGTCACAGTTTCAGGAAAGTTCGGAATCACTCCCTTCCCCATCCCACTTCCTGTTTCTTTGGTCCATCAGATCAGCTGGTTCAGTCCCGCCTGGATTCTCCAGCAGGCGCTACGAGACGGAACATGACGGGAGTAAAGTTCCCAGCTGGGAAAGATCCGGAACGTCAGTGTTCATGTTCTACTGTTGACTGGGAACGTACACGACTGGAAGTTTCTCCTCCGAGACGTTCCAAAATGTTGAAGGGTCGGTGGCGCGCCAGAACCTTTCTTGTGGGAATTCTCGGGGGAGCACGAGGTTCTCCTGGTCGGACAGGTTCCGGGAAGGTCCTCCACCCTCCAGGTTGGTCCAGGGAGACAAGCGACTGGCTGGAATTCCGTGAGCATTCCACCTCGGGGAACGGCGAGAAGTCCTAGAACTTGGTGCTGTGGGTGAAGCTGTCGGACATGATGATGTTCTTGTAGAAATTGTCGGAGCGCGTGGAACAGTAGTCCTTCACCTTGTCGATCATCTGGCTGACGGGAAGGATGGAGGAGGAGTTGGGCTGGACTTCCGGGGAGGACGCGGACGAGGATTTGGGGCTTGTTTGGCTGGAGGAGCGTTTATCTGTAACCAGGCAACAGAGAAGGAGAAGAAGGATTACGGCACAGTCAGCATCAGCCGCCGGAATCTCGGTGTTTGATCTCCATCCTCTCCGATTTAATTTAATAAGCAGGAAAGATCAAAGGAATCAAAGTGGGAAAAATCATTCAAAACAAAAGTGCAGATGAAAACATTAAAGAAGCTGCTGCCCACTAACAACAAACCAGGAGATAAATCAATCCCAAATAATCCTCACGATTGCTGATCGGCTTCTTCTCTAGACGGTCCTGATCCGCCAAAGAAGGCACTGATCCCTGGAATGGTGGGAATGAGCCAAATGCAGAAGTTGGAAGAGCCGGCAAATTTTTTTTTGGATTCTGAGATCAAAGAACGCCAATAATATAATATACACTAAGGAATGAACCAATAAAAGCTTCCAGATCGTGGAATCATTCCCAGGAGGACAGAGGCGGGAGCAGCCAGCATATCTGGACGCTTCCATCCCAGACCAAACAAGACAGGTGAGTTCCTGCTCGTCCATGTTCGGCCGGATTAACCAGGTCAGATTACTGGTAATAATTCTGCCGCCACCTCCCGGAGAAGTTCTGCCAACCCGCTCCACAAACCCTTGGAACACCGGCGCTCCGCTCCGGAACGCCTCTGCAGGAAATTAAAGTCAGCTGCTGGTAGAGGACGGAGCGGAGCGCCGAGCGACGGTCCCCTCTGGAGAGGAAACGAGGCAGGAAGAGCGGGAGGAATTACTGGGATTATATTCCGTATCTGAACAGGCTGGGCTCTGAGGCCGCTACAGTTTAGAACGTTCCCGCAGAGAACATCGGAGATCCCTCAGCTTACGCCTGATCCCAGTTAAACCTGTAAACACACGGATTTACACCTGCCTGGTGTCGATCCCGATCCGGCTCTGGGTTTTGCTTCTAATCCTTTAAAGCCTTCCTTCATTTTTTACGTTTTTTTGTTCGGGCGTGTTGTCCACGTGAAGTCGGCCGTTGGACGGATGATTCCTGAAACCGTTTTTAACACACCCGCTGAGAAGAATTCCCTCTCCTCACATCTGTCAGGATCATTATTGGGATCTCAGGGAATCACTTCCAGATGTTTGACATCAGATCTTTCCAAAAGTCGTTGGTTCGTCTTCAGGTGTCTTTGACGTGAGCTTCACGGATCTTTTTTTAACTTTCATGAGTCAGACGCGCGACCTTCGACCTCTGGCTCTGTTTCCGCGTCCGTGCGGGATGAGGTTCGGAGCATTCGGATGCTTTTGGGACTCACAGACTGTCGCGTGTTTGCGTCTCGTTGCAGGACGCCGGCGTACGGAGACCAGCAGCCTACGATGGTGTCGCCATGGAAACCACTTAGGCCACGCCCACTCCTGGACCTGGGTTTATTCTTTTACAGCTTTCTATGGCCGGAGGTGACGGATTAAATATTCCAGTCACATATGGATTTAGTGGAGCATTCCGAGGTCATTCCAGAATCCATAATTTATGTTTAATCTGGCCGCGTTTGTAGGGAATGTTGTGGATAAATACAGTACGGAGAACGTGCCGTGTTTTTCATAATCCGTGTTCTACATGGAAATGTAGGAATGTTGTTGGTCACACGGGGGGGAGGAACGTCTGGCTCATAACTTTCCCGTATGGTCCCGCGTGTCCCAGAGAGCAACATGACATCAGGAATCTGGAGGAGCTTCTGCAGGAGATAAAGCTTCTCAGGGTCCACACACGTGTTTTCCTTTAGAGGTTACGGGATCGGGATCATATTCCTCACCAGAGCCGGGAGCGAGTGCTCCGGGATTCATTAATGGGGGTGGGGGGTGGGGGGGTCAGCGTTAGCGTAGCCATTACTCTACGTGTTAGCTCGGCTGCTGCTCGCCGAGTGGGCGGAGCCACTTTTGGACACGGACCAATCGGGTGGAGGCTCCGCCCACTCGGCTGGACATGGCGTGAACGTACGGCATCACAGTGACCCGGCCAATCACAGCACGCGGTGGCTGTTTTCCCAAAATGTCTGACGGTCGTGAGCTTCTCTGCGTTTTAAACCAGGACGTCTTCGCCTGGTTTTCGGGTTCGGCGGATTTTCTTTGGGGCTTTTTGTCGCAAACATGTTGGGAAAACTCGAGAGGAAGGCGCGGTCGCTGAAGCAGCCAATCAGCATTACCTCCTTGGGGCGTCCTCTCTCGCTATTGGTCGGAGGAGTCCTCTACACACCAAACAAAGAGGCAGAGACGTGAAGGTCGACAGCAACAACAACGACGTCGGGCGTTTTCCGAAAACGGAAGGAGCGAGGAACGTCGCCTCGCTCGTTCGACTTGACCCGGAAATTCATTAAAACTGTTACGTTTGCTTTCTATAAAACAAGTTAACGGTTACAGACATCGACTTTTATCCCAACACTGAGGTGGCCCCGCCCCCTCACCTGCGTGGGCGTGTCTCTTGCTGAAGGGGTTGAGGGTGGCCTTGGCCTTGCTGGTCCAGCTGGGAGCGCTGGAGCCGCAGGAGCTGGAGGACACCGACTTTCCCAGGTTGTCCGAGCTCACCTTCTTGGTGTTGTTGGTGGCCGTCTTACTCCAGTCTGCAACACAGCAACGGCCAATCAGATCGCCCCGTCTCAGCCCCCCCTCAGCAAAACATGGAATGTGTTGATGGGAATAATCCGGAACAGATGTTCGGACCTGGACTCAGAACAACCTCAAACCTTCACAAACAGGATTATTTTAACAGTTAAAATTCAAATGTTTGGAATTTATTTCAGAATTCTGCTGAAGAAAGCATTTTCTTTTGTTTGTTTGAGTTTTAATCCGTGATTAGTTTATCCTGGCCGTTCCAGTGTAACCAGTCAGGCTAATGGAGTATTCCCACTTCCCGATTTTGTTGACCTTCTCAGATTTTTACTCCTCGGCGTTCCTGGCTGCTCGATTCCTTTCCTTCCTTCTCTCCTCGGATACCTTTTCCAAACAAACCCTTGTGGCATCCTGGTGGAGCAGGGTGTTGTTCTGAGGAAATCCGTGCCAGGGCTGACCTCGGTTGTTCCCGTGCCGAGCCTCAGCTCCGGGCAAGATCGGCCTCGGTGGTCTCCGCGGCGCCGCTCGCAGGATTATCGTTCCCGGTTGGATAAAGTGAGGTTCCACGCAGACGTTCCAGCGGGTCAAACTTCAGACTGGTGAAAAACTTGATACCTGGATGCAGTCGCGCGTGTGGGAATACCACTGGATTAGGCAAATTATAATCCTCTTGAGTGAGATAATCTTGGATGATGGAATGTTTAAACTGTAAATTGAGACATGTTGAACTGGACCAAATTAGTTCCCCTCAGGTCTTTAAATGGGAACTCTGACCTCCGACCTGGAGAAGCTGTTCCTGATGTTCTCCCGTTCCAGTGAGACTCCATTTGGAAACGTACACCTCACCACCGTCATCCCGCTGCTCCGGGGTCACACAACAAGGCCCAGTTTTACGAAGCGGGAAACGGGAATTTGTCGGCCAAAGAAAAGGGGAAGAGCCTCTGCTTCGGGTCGTACACCATTCCGTGTTCTTCGGATCTCCGACAAGTGTCTTCAGGAGCAGCGGAACTTGTGGTAATGAACTCAGGGCCCGTGTATAATCCCACATTCCACCTCGGAGCTGAGGGAATCTTCCGTAAATTAGATTCGGTAAACCCTACACCGTTAGGCGTGCTTGGAGTGTGATCCTGGGTTCACTCAGGAATCACAGAAGAAGTGGACCCGGACGTCTGGAGTGAACATCCTGGTCCACTTTCACCTGGAACGCCAGGAATGAAAACACGGACGTTCCTGCAGCACAAACCGGCGCGCGGGCTCGCCGACCAATCGTACTGTTTTATGAGTTTATGAAGCATTAAGCGGAGCTCTCCGCGGTTTACGTTTTAATAAAGCTTTCCTCTGCAGCTCCGGGAAGCTGGCCGGAATCCCGCAGACAGACTGGAACCAGTCTTCCATTGGGAAGTGAGCGGACGTACCGGAGTTCTCCGACAGCCGGAAGCGTCCGCAGCAGAGGTACCGCCTCCACTGCTTCTGCACGTTCTCCTTCAGGGCGCAGTGGAAGATGAAGATGAAGAGGCCTGCGCAGAGATCAAAGACAAGGCCTTGATGTTCCCTCCAATCCCAGAGCTCCTGCTTGGGCGGGTCGGGGGGGGTCGGGCTTACCCTGCAGCGAGTTGAAGATGGAGAACAGGTACACGAAGGCGAGGCTGACGGGCCCCCAGGCGAACAGGGCGAAGCCCCACGTCATTCCCAGCAGGAAGGTCAGGCTCACCACGCTCCGCAGGTTCCGCAGCACCTGAGATCAAAGCGCGTTAGATCAAAGCCGCCTCCGTTCCCTCCCCAACGCCGCCACGATCCCCGGGGCCCCCCCCCGCCCACCTCCTCCCGCAGCGTGCGGTTGCTGCGCTTCCCGTTGCGGCCGCAGATCTGCAGCATGACGACGATGAACATGGCGACGTTGAGGAGGAAGACGAGGCAGAAGTATCCCACGCAGGTGGTGTAGAAGACCAGCGGCGTCTGGATCCAGCAGCTGCACACAGGCTCGGATTATAATCCGGATTACCGGGCGGGCGGCCCAGACGCCTCCTGAACTCACAACTCCGACGCGGTGGAGGGCGGCGCTCCGTACGGCTGCAGGCCGTACGAGTTCTTATCCGAAGCCACGACGATCCCGACCAGCAGGGCCGGAAGTCCTGGAAGAGGGACACGGAGCCTCAGCGCGGGCCGACGCCCCGGCGCTCCGGGTCGGGCCTTACCCCAGCCGACGATGCAGAACTTGAGGATGTATCTGCGTATGTAGGTGTTGAAGACCTTGACCAGGGCGATGTACATGTGGATGGACTCCAGGCCCATCCAGGTGAAGGAGGTCAGCAGGAAGTAGTGCAGCAGCACGGCCACGGCCAGGCACAGCCGGCCCACGTGGAGGCTCGCCAGCCAGCCGTCCAGCAGGAACACCAGGTTGAGGAACAGCAGCGACGTGCTCAGGTTCATCAGGATCTTGGACGGGTAGTCGCGCCGCAGCTTCCTGGGGGGGGGCAGACACAAGCTGAACCAGGAAGAACCAGGAGATGCAGGGAGAACTGGGAAGAACTGAGGAGAACCAGGGAGAACTGGGAAGAACTGAGGAGAACCAGGGAGAACTGGGAAGAACTGAGGAGAACCAGGGAGAACTGGGAAGAACTGAGGAGAACCAGGGAGAACTGGGAAGAACTGAGGAGAACCAGGGAGAACTGGAAGAACTGAGGAGAACCAGGGAGAACTGGGAAGAACTGAGGAGAACCAGGGAGAACTGGAAGAACTGAGGAGAACCAGGGAGAACTGGGAAGAACTGAGGAGAACCAGGGAGAACTGGGAAGAACTGAGGAGAACCAGGGAGAACTGGGAAGAACTGAGGAGTACCAGGGAGAACTGGGAAGAACTAAGGAGAACCAGGGAGAACTGGAAGAACTGGGAAGAACCAGGAGATCCAGGGAGAACTGGGAAGAACTGAGGAGAACCAGGGAGAACTGGGAAGAACTGAGGAGAACCAGGGAGAACTGGAAGAACTGGGAAGAAATGAGGAGAACCAGGGAGAACTGGAAGAACTGGGAAGAAATGAGGAGAACCAGGGAGAACTGGAAGAACTGGGAAGAAACAAGGAGAACTTGGAGAACTGGGAAGAACTGGGAAGAACTGAGGAGATCCAGGGAGAACTGGGAAGAACTGGGAAGAACTGAGGAGATCCAGGGAGAACTGGAAGAACTGGGAAGAAACAAGGAGAACTGGGAGAACTAGAAGAAATGAGGAGAATCGGGAAGAAGTGGGAAGAACTGAGGAGATCCAGGGAGAACTGGGAAGAACTGGGAAGAACTGAGGAGAACCAGGGAGAACTGGAAGAACTGGGAAGAAATGAGGAGAACCAGGGAGAACTGGGAAGAACTGAGGAGAACCAGGGAGAACTGGAAGAACTGGGAAGAAATGAGGAAAACCAGGGAGAACTGGGAAGAACTGGGAAGAAACGAGGAGAACCAGGGAGAACTGGGAAGAACTGAGGAGATCAAAAGAACCTGAGTGACCAAGTGTCGCCAGACCAGGATCAAAGACACGGATCAAAGCCCTGGGACTCACTCGAAGGCGATGTAGGTGAGCAGCGTGGCGGCGGAGAAGATGGTGGAGATGCCACAGCCGATGTAGGTGATGAAGGTCAGGATCCTCTTGTTCTTCTCGTCGATGGACGGGGAGGTCCCAGAGATGTCCTGGACAGACGGAGAACGTTTAGAACCTCCGCCGGTCTGAGCGCCCAGATGTTCCGCTCGGCCTCTGAAGGCTGAACATCTGGCGCCCCCTGCTGGAGGCCCCTCAGACCCTGATATTTGCGTCAGAACCGAGGGGAACCCAACCGGATCAACATCTGGATCGGGACCACGGGGCCCATTGAGGGTCCCGTGGGTGGGGGAGGGGGGGGTGACGTCACTGGCTCACCAAGAGGATCCCGAAGTGGGTCAGGTGGTCGCACAGGCAGACGGTTCTGTTGGAGCTGAACTTTTCCGAGACCCTGCAGCCGGCCCTGTTCCAGCCCCCCGCGCCCCCTGGAGGCGGAGCGCGGCGTTACGCCTCAGTGACGCGACGGGAAGTGACGCGGGCGGGACTCACCGCTCATCCTGAAGTCCCAGAACATGCAGAGGGCCGGCCTGCCCGGCCGGTCCGCCTGGTCGGGCAGGTGAGCGATCTCGATCTGGACCGGTTCCGTCAGGTTGCTGATGGAGACGTTGCCCACGCTGCTCGCCACCACGTAGCTGACGAGGGCGCGGCCGGCCTGCTCGCTCTGAGGACGCCAGACACAGCGCGTCAGCCGGGCCGGGCCGGGCCGGGCCGGGCGGAACCGGGCCGGGGGGGACCCACCTGGAACAGGCCGGTGCTGCCGAAGAACATGAAGTTGATCCTGGAGAGGGAGGCGAGCTCCGCCTCCGTCAGGGCGGCGGCGGACAGCAGCGAGGCCGGGAGGGTCACCTGGGCCAGCGGGTCGGTCCGGCCCGACTCGAAGTGGACCTGGGGGGCGAGAGGGCGGGGTCAGGCGGGACCGGGCCGGCGGGCGGCGTCCTCGGAGGGGGGTCGCACCTGGGGCTCCGAGGCGTTGGGCGCCAGGAAGGCGGTGAAGGAGGTCCCGTTGAAGGTGGCGGCGTGGAGGGAGGACACGCCCACCGACAGGTGGCGGGACGTGATGCTGATGGACGGGCCCTCGAACTCCACCTTCTGGACCAGCTCGTCCATCGTCCTCAGAGCCCTGGGGGGACACGAGCGACGTCAGTGGGCCGGGGGCCGGGGCGGGGCGGGAACGGCGAGCGGGCGGGGCCACGCACGTCTCCGAGGTGGGGGCGAGCGCCGTCTCGGAGCTGCCCAGCACGTTGGAGATGATGGTGACCACCGTGGACGCCAGCGCGCTGCTGATGTTGGCCACGCCCACCAGCTGCTTCAGCTTCAACACCACCTTGGACACCTGAGGGGGAAGACGGGGAAGACGGGTTACGCCCTCGCCGCCGCCGCCGCGCCCGCCGCGCCGACGACGGCCCCTACCTCCTCATCGGTCAGCTCGTTGTTGGTGATGTCGGCGAGCTGGACCGCCACCTCGGCGGCGTTCTCTGCGCAGGGAAACAGCCAATCAGATCAGCCAGGGGGCGGGGCCCTGGCCTTGGGGGCGGGGCCCTGGCCTTGGGGGCGGGGCCCTGGGGTGGGGGCGGGGCCTTGGGGACGTACCTGCGGACACCTCGATGGTGTCGATGTCCGTGCAGTTACCGAGGTCTGCAGCCGACCAATAGGAGGTGAGGGTGAGGGGGTCGATCAGGCTGGGGGGGCACGGAGAAATATTGATTATTGATCGATGAGTGAGAGCTGCTCCAGCAGCTGAGGGACTGGGTCAAATGGAACCAGTGCTGGTTCTGGTCCTGGTCTTAGCTCTGTTCTGGTTCTAGTCTTGGTTTTGTTCTTGTTCTGGTTCTATGCTGGTTCTGGGTCTGGTTCTATGCTGGTTCTGGGTCTGGTTTTGTTCAGCTCTGGTTCTGATCCTGGCTCTGTTCTGTTCTGTTCTAGTTCTGGTTCTGTTCTGATCCTGGTCCTGGCTCTGTTCTGTTCTGGTTCTGCTCTGGTTCTGTTCTGGCTCTGGTCCTGGCTCTGGTCCTGGGTCTGTCCTGTTCTGGTTCTCACCAGGTTCTGGAGGCGCTCTGGTCCTTGTTGGGGAAGCAGGGCAGGTTCTGGGTGACGGTGGGTCGGCTCTCGGGCCAGTGGTAGTGCAGCGGCGCCTCCTCGCCGCAGGGCTCTGGGGGCCGACGGGGGCGTGGTTAGAGGAGGGGGGAGGGGTCACGTGACCGGTCACCTGACCCGGGTTCTCACCCATCGGCGTGACCTCGGCGGACCGGAGCTGCAGGCCCGACCCGATCTGGCCGGCGCTGGCGAGCATCCTGTCGTACGCGGCGGCGGCGGTCAGGCTCTGGCTGTCGGTGAAGTGATGAAGCAGCAGCGCCTGACAGTCATACCTGGGGAGGGGTCAAAGGTCAGGGGGGGCGGGGGCAGAGGTCGGGGGGGGCGGGGCCAGAGGCCAGTGGGCCGAACTCACCGGGTCGGACTCTGCGACTGGACCCTGAGGAGACAAACGCAGCGTAAATAATCCCAGATAATATGAGCGGCACCGGGGGGGTTCTGACCCGGACAGATGTTACCTGATGTGGTCCAGGGTCACGGCGGGAGTCCAGTCCTGGAAGGTCTGGTTCAGCTGGAAGGAGAGACCCGGAACCCTCAGATTAAAGGAGATCAAAGGGGATAGGCGGAACCGGACGGTTCTGCTCACCCAGGCGACCATGGCCTGCTCCACGTCGGCGTGTGTCGTCGCCACGGCAACGTCCACCGTGAAGGAGATACGGTAGAAGGACCCCTCTGGAGAGAAGAGAGGGACATCAGGGTCGGAACCGGGGAGGGAGGAAGAGAACCGGGACGGGAACAGAACCAGGGAAAGAGGACCAGAACCGGAGCTGGAGGACCTCAAACTTCCTCCTCAGATGGACCCAAACTGTTTGTTCATCTGAGATCAAAGCAGCAGAACCTTTGGTGTTCTGTGGAGAATTCTGGGAAACTTTGGGTCACAGTGTTCTGGTTCCGTTCTGGTTCCTGAGGGCCCAGCGGCAGACCCGGGCTCTCAGTCCTCCTGCACCGCCCCAGACTGGCCGCTAGGTGTCAGTCAGCGATCTTTGTTGATGTGGTCCAGGCGGTTCGGCCCTGTGCAGGGGCCCAGAACCGCCACAGAACCTCGACCCAGAACCACCACAGGGAGAGACGTTTACAGCAGATCTTCTAATGATGAAGAGTCGGGATGGGCACTACAGAACCTCCAGAACCCCCCTGGAACTCACTAGAACCCCACAGAAACCCTCAGAACCTTCTAGAATGCCCTCAGAACCCTCCAGAACCTTCTAGAATGTCCTCAGGACCCTCCAGAACCCTTCATAACTACAACTATAGGATTCAACTCTGATTCGACACCAAACCCACCACCAAGGTCATGTGATCACCCCAGAACCATCAGAATCATCAGAACCACCAGAATCATCAGAATCATCAGAACCATCAGAATCATCAGAATCATCAGAATCATCAGAACCACCAGAATCATCAGAATCATCAGAACCATCAGAATCATCTCCACGAGGCCGAAAGTCTGAGGACACTGAACGCCGTCTTGTTGACGGTTGGCGGGCCTCCGCTGTCTGGACCGACCCGGACGGCGATGGCGTCGAGGGTGTCCGCACACTTGAGGCCCGGTTTACTGCCGACACCGGGACCGCCCGCCTTCACCGCTACTTCTACTCGCCGTCTTTGGCGGTTTGCCACGTACTGTTGCCCGGCGACGGGCGGCAGTGACACGGCGAGCGCGGTTTACACGGGCACGCCGGCGACTGCTTGGCCGTCCCGGGTCCGATCACAGGGGGCGCCGTGTCCTTCCCGAAACCGCCTCCGCCAACCGTCTTGACCGGCGCCGGGGGGACGCTGGACTTTGTTGGACTGCGTTCGTCCCTGATGGGACCGCCAGGAGGGTCAGGTGACCCGGTCGGCGATGGTCTGGCGGTCGCAGTGGGTCGTGGCGCTGGGTTGGTGCTCCCAGGAGATGGGAGGGGCCTAAACACGGAAACGCCACGGGTTGGGAGTCCGGATCCTGGAGCGGCGGGGGCGTGTCCCGTTCCAGCCGGCGTGGGGTCGGGCAACGACCGAGCAGGGGCGGCGTCCAGAGTCACGTGACCAGTTAGAGGGCGAGAAGGCGTGAAGAAGGAAGAGAGAGGGGGGAGGAGTGGGGGAGGCAAGGAAGGCGCAATGGAAGGGGTGAGGAGTGTCTGGGGAGGGGGGCGTGGCTGGGTCACATGACCAGGGGGCCTCAGCGCTGATTGGTCCACACCTGCGGGAGGCCGGGGTCACCCGCCTGATACCCTGAGGTCATCGAGGACGGGTCTGAGGGGTCAGCAAGGTCAAACCAGGTCGGGGTCACGGCCACAGCTGACAAGAGCGAAGACGCATCGCCCGTGGAGGTCGGCGGGGTTTCGCCGGCAGAGGTCGGGAGGTCGGGGGCCCAAACGGCAGTGACGGCGAGGACGGACCCCACAAACACTGAGCCGGGCGAGGCCTCTGGTTGGACGGGGGATTCTGATTGGACGACGAAGTCTGATTGGACGGGGGATTCTGATTGGACGAGGAACTCTGATTGGACGGGGGATTCTGATTGGACGGGGAACTCTGATTGGACGGGGAACTCTGATTGGACGGGGGATTCTGATTGGACGAGGAACTCTGATTGGACGGGGAACTCTGATTGGACGGGGGATTCTGATTGGACGAGGAACTCTGATTGGACGGGGGAATTCTGATTGGACGGGGATTCTGATTGGACGGGGGCTCCCGAGAACTTCTGAAGTTCTGCTTCGGCGCCGGGAAACTCAACCAGCGCCGGGGACAGAGACGACCCCACGAAGGTCGTGAGGTTCTGAGGGATTACCCAGGACGGGTCGAGCCCTCCTGGCTCCAGAAGGACGTGTCCGGGTCTGTCCTGTGGCCCGATGGTTCCCGGGTCGGGACGTCCTCGGGGGACGGCGGTGGGTTCCCCCGAGGGGGCGGTGAACTTGCGGTAGCCAAACCGGCTCAGGTTGAAGACCAGAGACGGATCCATTGATTCGATAGAGTCCATCAAGTCCATCGAGTCCGTACGAGTCCAGAGTCCACCGTCCGCCGTCCGGTTCTCCAGGAACCGGTCTGGTAGAGTCGGGTTCTTCTTTCGGGGGCCTACTGCAGGCACCGCCTCCCCTGACCCCTGTGACCCCTGACCCAAGGCCCCCGAGTCGTCGGTGGGCTCGCGGGTCGGCCTGGTGCTGGGTTTGGTGACCCGGTCCGCCCGTCTGGTCGTCGCCACGGCGGTCGTCGGGCGACTTCCTCTGATCGGCCTCTTCCTCCCCGGCCAGATCAAAGGTGTGGAGATGAACCCTAAAGAGGACCCGGAGCTCCGGGAGCCCGAGGCCCCGACCGGAGGGTCAGGGGGTCCGGACTGAATCGGTTCTGGAGGGGGGAGGGGTCTGGGCTTGGAGGGGAGGCTCATGTGCCGTGAGGCTTTTCCGGGTGGGAATACGGTCCTGGCGGGGGTCCAAACACCCAGAGGCCCGGAAGAATCCCGGCGTCTCCGGTCGGCTCCAGGTTTGGGCCCAGATGTTGGAAGAGGCTCGGGAATGTGGCCCCCCACTGCTGTCGGCCCCGCCCCCACCGACGGCGTCGTGGTTAAAACAGAGTCGGTTAAAAAAAAGGTGCAACAATCAAATCAGTAAAATGCAGACAAAGGAAGACAGTGGTCTCCCAGTCCAACCAGTCCAACCAGTCAAACCAGTTCAGGTGGAGTGCCTCTGTGGGACAGAAATAACTGAAACTTGGTGATTTTTAGGATGAAATTTGAGGATTTGGGCTCAACGTCACCTAAAAGGGAAGAATAAAGGAAAAGAAGGGAACGACTGAGAGGACTGAGGGAGGTGTGGGGAAGGGGGCGGGGCTAACATCGTTAATCTGAGTGGAAGACAAGATTCAATAAAGAGATAAATGTCTCATCAGCGCCGAGCCGTCATCTCATGGTTTAACGTCTAACAACATTAAAGTATCATTTAACTGGACGCAGACGCCGATCAATCTAATCTGGTCTAATCTGATTTGATCTAATCTGATCGGTGGAATTAATAAAGAAACAAATCAGTTTTCAGATTGATTGGATTCGACACTGGAGACAGACGATCAGTTAGGAAAGATGATTGGAATGAGACCGCGAGGAAATGGAGGGATGAGGATGAACTGATGGATGGGTAGGATGGATGGGTGGTGGTGAATGGGTGAGGATGGATGGGTGGTGGTGAATGGGTGAGGATGGATGGGTGAGGGATGAGGATGAATTGATTGATGGTTGATGGATGAGTGAGGATGGGTGAGGGTGAATGGGTGAGGATGGATGGGTGAGGATGGATGGACGAGGATGAATTGATGGATGGGTGATGGACGGATGGGTAAGGGTGGGTGAGGATGGGTAAGGGTGGGTGAGGATGGGTGAGGGTGGGTAAGGGTGGATGAGGATGGGTGAGGGTGGGTGAGGGTGGGTGAGGATGGGTAAGGGTGGGTGAGGATGGGTAAGGGTGGGTGAGGATGGGTGAGGATGGGTGAGGGTGGGTAAGGGTGGGTGAGGATGGGTAAGGGTGGGTGAGGATGGGTGAGGGTGGGTAAGGGTGGGTGAGGATGGGTGAGGGTGGGTAAGGGTGGGTGAGGATGGGTGAGGGTGGGTGAGGATGGGTAAGGGTGGGTGAGGGTGGGTGAGGATGGGTAAGGGTGGGTGAGGATGGGTGAGGGTGGGTGAGGGTGGATGGGTAAGGATGGGTGAGGGTGGGTGAGGATGGGTGAGGGTGGATGGGTAAGGATGGGTGAGGGTGGGTGAGGATGGGTGAGGATGGGTGAGGGTGGGTGAGGGTGGATCGGTAAGGGTGGGTGAGGGTGGATGGGTAAGGATGGGTGAGGGTGGGTGAGGATGGGTGAGGATGGGTGAGGGTGGGTGAGGGTGGATGGGTAAGGATGGGTGAGGGTGGGTGAGGGTGGGTGAGGGTGGGTGAGGGTGGGTGAGGGCCTTACCGTGCGTGCTGAGGTTAGTTGCGTTAGTAGCGGTGGGCGTAGCCGTGGTGGGGCTGCTCGACGTCTGCCGAGCTACAGGGATTAATCAACCACAGATAACCAGATTAACGGGCGCCGCAGGCGGGAAAACGAGTCAGATCAAAGAAGAGCAGCAGAGAAACCAGCAGGCGGAGGCCCGAGGAGCCGCACCCTTCCGGACCCCGGAGTTCCGGTGCCACGGACTCGGATCTTACCGGGGACGCTTACCGGAGGAGGAGCTTGTGCTGGTGGGCGGGGTTAGTGACATGGTGGAGGTGACAGGTGAGATGATAGAGGGATGAACTGGAGACAGAGGAAGAGTAGAACTGACGGAAAAAACGCCACGGACATCAGGGATGAAGCCGCTCGGGGCTAATCCCTCCGTGCTAGGCTACGTAGCATTTTAGCCAATAATCTCTCCTGTAAAGAGAGATTATATCAGTATCATATCAGATTATATCAAATTAACAGATTAAGGAAGGAGGATGGAGTGATGGTTTATCGTCGTTAGACGGAACTTTTCCTTTTTTAAAATGTGTGATTTTTGTTTACTTTTTTAGCGGGTGAGCTCGCTGAGATTACCAGATTAGGATTAAATTATCTTCTAAAGATCAACAGCAAGAAGGAGGGATGAGAAGCGGAGCGGGAGCGGAGGCTGAGGATGGAGGAGGAGGCTTCTTACCGTGGCTGACGGCGTTAGTAGTGTGGATGGTGTTAGTGGAGGCGGTGGATGAAGCGGCTGCGGGGTCGATGGAGGGATGAGAGAGAAAGACGGAGGTGAGGATGACGGAGGTGAGGATGACGTTGGAGGACCCACGGTTTCCGACCGCCACGGATCACCGGCCTCAGCCGAGGAGCTCTGGGCCCCGGATAAACCAATAAAAGCTTAGGCTGTGGGCGGGGCCTCATTGTATGTGGGCGGGGCATCACAGTCTAGAGGCGGGGTTGGGTACATGTGGGCAGGGCCTCACTGTCTGTGGGTGGGACATCACTGCCTAGAGGTGGGGCTCACTGTATATGGGCGGGGCATCTGTGTGTGGGCGGGGCCTCACTGTCTATAGGTGGGGCATCGCTGTCTAGGGGCGGGGTTGGGTACATATAGGCGGGGCTCGGTTCATGTGGGCGGGGCCTCCTGAGCTTCACGCTACGTTATATTCTGGCCGACTCGGGAGCCGGTGCAGCGCCGGTTTTACGACGGTGACCTTTAGAGGAACGACGTTCGGGGGCGTCCGACCTTTACAGGGGGCGGAGCCACAGCGACATGTGACCTTACCGCACAGTGATGTAATGGTTCTACTGGGACAGGGGGGACACCTGGAGGACACATGGACTGGGTGGGTGAGGGTGGGTGAGGGTGGGTGAGGATGGGTGAGGGTGGGTGAGGGCCTTACCGTGCGTGCTGAGGTTAGTTGCGTTAGTAGCGGTGGGCGTAGCCGTGGTGGGGCTGCTCGACGTCTGCCGAGCTACAGGGATTAATCAACCACAGATAACCAGATTAACGGGCGCCGCAGGCGGGAAAACGAGTCAGATCAAAGAAGAGCAGCAGAGAAACCAGCAGGCGGAGGCCCGAGGAGCCGCACCCTTCCGGACCCCGGAGTTCCGGTGCCACGGACCAGTGTCGCCAACTCGCCGATCTTGTCGCTAGATTTAGCGACTTTTCAGACCCCTTTAACGACTTTTTTTTTTTTTTTTTCAAAAAAGCGACGAGCGACAAATCTAGCGACTTTTTCTGGTGTTAGTGGAGTTTTCTGGGGTTTCGGAGACTGGCGTGTGAACGTGTCGTTCCGCAGCTACTGTCCTCAACGGGCGCTCTGGTAAGCCCCTCCCCCCTCCCCAGGGCGTCCCACGCCTCGCAGCCTCGCGCAGCAGGCGAAGTGGGCGCGCGCAAAGCCGCTTTCGGCGGGAACGTTCGATCGCTGCAAGCGTTTCGCTCACGCCGTCTGAGTCGCGCGCTCACCTCGTCCACGTGTGTGTGTGTGTGTGTGTGTGTGTGTGGCATGAGCTAGGCATCAAGCTGGTTAGCACAGCGCGGCTAAACACGAAGACACAGAAAGGCGTGGGACTCAAACCCTGAATTCAGAGGCTGGTTGAAGCCCTTTATTGGAGGTGGTACACGGGCGTACTGCATGTGTTGTCAGTCTGATTTCTATTCCAAGCTTTGTGACATTACCCTCCTCAGACCTGGTGTCCACATGTGGACATTAGATGTTGGGTCACCATCATATAAAAGCTCATTCTTCTTAGTGTGGGGACAAATGTCCACATACATGGACCCATAAACATTATATTATTACACATTTAGACTGATTGTCCCTGTATGTGGACATCATTGTCCCTGTATGCGGACATCATTGTCCCTGTATGTGGACATCATTGTCCCTGCATGTGGACATCATTGTCCCTGTATGTGGACATCATTGTCCCTGTGTGTGGACATCATTGTCCCTGCATGTGGACATCATTGTCCCTGCATGTGGACATGATTGTCCCCACAAACCACTTGTTTAAATGTTGTTAAACATGATTCTCAGTCTTTATCAGGTCCAATAGTCCTGAACAGAGACATGTCCCTTGTCCCACCCAAAGCAAGCTGCCATGAATACTTTGAAATCATGACTCAGCAAAAACGGCTGAAGCCACCGCGGCAGGAGCTACTGCTGAACACTGTTCCATGCTGCCGTGCCATCACGTCTCATCCTGAGTCACGTAGTGGCGGGTTTATGACGCGGTTATGCAAATTAGGTGGTGGCGTCACTTTTGGGACAGCCGATAGCTTTTCTCCTTACTGAGGAGTCGGCAACGCCGCCACGGACTCGGATCTGACCGGGGACGCTGGCGCCGGATGGAGAAGCGTTAGTGGCGGGGGGCGGAGGAGGCGGCGCTGCTGGTGGCGAGGGCGAGAGGTGCGACTGATGAGCACAACGCGAGCGCATCGGTAACGCGGGCGCGGCAGGGAGGGCGGCGGAGGGGCCGGGGAGGGCCCGGAGCTCCCAGATTAGAGCCGGGAGGCTAGTGGGGTCTTACCGGAGGAGGAGCTTGTGCTGGTGGGCGGGGTTAGTGACATGGTGGAGGTGACAGGTGAGATGATAGAGGGATGAACTGGAGACAGAGGAAGAGTAGAACTGACGGAAAAAACGCCACGGACATCAGGGATGAAGCCGCTCGGGGCTAATCCCTCCGTGCTAGGCTACGTAGCATTTTAGCCAATAATCTCTCCTGTAAAGAGAGATTATATCAGTATCATATCAGATTATATCAAATTAACAGATTAAGGAAGGAGGATGGAGTGATGGTTTATCGTCGTTAGACGGAACTTTTCCTTTTTTAAAATGTGTGATTTTTGTTTACTTTTTTAGCGGGTGAGCTCGCTGAGATTACCAGATTAGGATTAAATTACTTTTTAAAGATCAACAGCAAGAAGGAGGGATGAGAAGCGGAGCGGGAGCGGAGGCTGAGGATGGAGGAGGAGGCTTCTTACCGTGGCTGACGGCGTTAGTAGTGTGGATGGTGTTAGTGGAGGCGGTGGATGAAGCGGCTGCGGGGTCGATGGAGGGATGAGAGAGAAAGACGGAGGTGAGGATGACGGAGGTGAGGATGACGGAGGTGAGGATGACGTTGGAGGACCCACGGTTTCCGACCGCCACGGATCACCGGCCTCAGCCGAGGAGCTCTGGGCCCCGGATAAACCAATAAAAGCTTAGGCTGTGGGCGGGGCCTCATTGTATGTGGGCGTGGTATCACTGTATGTAGGCGGAGCATCACAGTCTAGAGGTGGGGCTTGCTATATATGGGTGGGGCGTCATTGTCTGTGGGCGGGGCCTCCTGAGCTTCACGCTACGTTATATTCTGGCCGACTCGCTGGAGCCGGTGCAGCGCCGGTTTTACGACGGTGACCTTTAGAGGAACGACGTTCGGGGGCGTCCGACCTTTACAGGGGGCGGAGCCACAGCGACATGTGACCTTACCGCACAGTGATGTACTGGTTCTACTGGGACAGGGGGGACACATGGAGGACACATGGACTGGTTCTACTGGCAGCCCAATTGCTTTGATCTGCAGCTGTCACACTCGCCCACAGAACATCAAAGCAATCAGAAGAGGAGGATCAAAGCTGATGTTTCTTTTGGGGGGGCAGATGTGTTCGTCGATGATCGCTTGTCCAAAAGTTCCCGACGGGTGGTTAGTTTGCGTACCTGGACAGCCCGGTCCGGGGGGGTCACAGCTGGTGGGGACCGGAGTGTTGGTGGGCAGGGTCACACCTTCAGGAGGAAGAGTTAGAGACAGGTTATTGGTTCTGACCAGGGGGCGGGGCTTAATTACTGGAGAGATTAACATGGACTTTTATCAAAAGAGAATAAACAAATGGGTGGATAGATAGACAGATAGATAGATAGATAGACAGATAGATAGATAGATAGATAGATAGATAGATAGATAGACAGACAGACAGACAGACAGACAGACAGATAGATAGATAGATAGACAGACAGATAGATAGATAGACAGATAGATAGACAGATAGATAGATAGACAGATAGAAGGATGGATAGATAGATAAAAGGATGGATAGATAGATAGATAGATAGATAGATAGATAGATAGATAGATAGATAGATAGATAGATAAAAGGATGGATAGATAGATAGATAGATAGATAGATAGAAGGATGGATAGATAGATAAAAGGATGGATAGATAGATAGATAGATAGATAGATAGATAGATAGATAGATAGATAGATAGATAGATAGATAAAAGGATGGATAGATAGATAGATAGATAGATAGATAGATAGATAGAAGGATGGATAGATAGATAAAAGGATGGATAGATAGATAGATAGATAGATAGATAGATAGATAGAAGGATGGATAGATAGATAGATAGATAGATAGATAGATAGATAGATAGATAGATAGATAGATAGAAGGATGGATAGATAGATAGATAGATAGATAGATAGATAGATAGAAGGATGGATAGATAGATAAAAGGATGGATAGATAGATAGATAGATAGATAGATAGATAGATAGATAGATAGAAGGATGGATAGATAGATAGATAGATAGATAGATAGATAGATAGATAAAAGGATGGATGATAGATTGATCACATTTCTGATGCTCTTTAATTTGCTGTTGATTTCAGTTTGTCTGAAGCTCTCTCTCTCTCTCTCTCACACACACACACACACACACCGCACACACAGAGGAATGTGTGTTGGTGTCCAGGTGTGTGTGTGAACGCAGGAATTCCGCGGTTGGGGGGAGGATAAGAGCAGACATAAACTCAGGAGGCTCCTTCACCTCCCTCACTCTCCACCTCCATCGAAGGCTCCACCTGTACGTCACCGCGTCGCCGTGGAAACGCGATCGGCGAAGGACACCCTTCTGAACGCGGTCGAGAGCGCCGACAAGGACGCTCCTCGTACCTTCGGCGGTCGGAGCGCGGCCTCCTCGAGGAGTCGCCCGGACAAAGAACGATTCTCCCGACGAACGAGGCTAGCGGTCGTGACGGCTTTGATGACGCAGATAAAAGGGCGCGATGGAGAGGCGGGGCCGCGACCCCGCGACCCTGGAGCGAGGCGGGGTTAGAGGAAGCTGAGGAAGGTTGTTAGCAGCACTCACCACTAGACGGCGCAGCAGCAGTTAGAGGGATGCAATGAGGGGAGCAGACTGTGAAGAGAAGACCAGGTCATCATCAAAGCAGCTCCAGACATCAAAGCAAAAACACGGCCAAGCAGCCAGAGCGGGAGAACGAGGACGTTAAACGTCTGCCTTTCATTTGAGGAGATTGTGTGTGTGTGTGTGATTGTGTGAGTGTGTGTGATTGTGTGTGTGTCTGAGTGTGTGTGTATGTGTCTGTGTGAGTGTGTGATTGTGTGTGTGAGAGTGTGTGTGTGTCTGTGAGTGTGTGTGAGAGTGTGTGTGTGTCTGAATGTGTGTGAGTGTGTGTGTGTCTGAGTGTGTGTGTGAGTGTGTGTGGCATTGGCAACAGTCTTCAGTGAAACCACTGCGGTTACACAATGATTTAGAGCTGTTCTTAAAAAAGTGCAGCACTAGCATTCACACACACACACACACACACACACACAGACGCACACACACACAGTCACACACACACACAGTCACACACACACAGTCACACACAGTCTGTGGTCATTTAATATATTTCAGATGTTTTGCCCAAATGAAGCATGGAGCAATGAATGTTTGTGTTGTGTGTTTCTGAGTGTGTGTGTGACTCTCTGTGTGTGACTCTGTGTGTGTGTGCTTGTGCGTTCAGCAGCTGAAGCCAAACATGATGAAACTAACGACAAATTTCCATCAGATCTTCCGATGGTTTAGAAACGAGCTTCTGAAGATAAACAACACCGCCACCAACAACAACATGATCATCAACACCAACAACACCAACACCAACAACAACACCAACAACAGCTCAGGTTGTCGACTCACTGCAGCTGAGCGTGGTGTCCGTCTGGGCCAGACTACTGGGGATGTCCCAGTATCCGTTGTCCCAGTCGATGAGGTTTCCCACCGAGTCGCAGCTCAAGGCGCCGAGCTGCTGCGGCGTCATGAAGTAGTCCCACAGACGCAGGTTGTAGATGTTCCCGTTAAAGCTGTGCTGGCCTGGAACACACACACACACACACACACACACACAAGAAACACACTCATAAATACACACATATCAAAACTGTTAGCCGACAGATTAATCAGATTCTTTAATCTTAACCTTTAATCTGATCTGTTAATCTGGTCATTTAATTTGATCCTTTAATGTGATCCTCTAAACTGATACTTTAATCTGATTTTTTAATCTGATCTGTTAATTTGATCATTTAATCTGATTTGTTAATTTGATCATTTAATCTGATCCTTTAATCTGATCTGTTAATCTGATCATTTAATATCATCTGTTAATATGATCTGTTTATCTGTTAATCTGATCATTTAATCTGATTGTTTAATATGACCTTTAATAAGATTTTTTAATCTGATCCTTTAATCTGCCCCTTTAATCTGCCCCCTTAATCTGCCCCTTTAATCTGCACCTTTAATCTGCCCCCTTAATCTGCCCCAACTAACAGGAGTGTCGTGGGTGGCGTCACACTGACCTCCTAACCTGAACTGCCCACCCGGGGGCACCGTGTGCCCGGTGGAGGCGGCGCAGGTCTTCTCCTGGAAGCCCCCGCCGCCGTACACGCCCACCCGCCCGCCGGCCGCCGCCCACAGGAGGCAGAGCGGCGCCATGGCGGTGGTGATGTTGGCGGCGGACACCAGCGGGTCCAGGGCGCAGGGCACGCCGGCCACCACCAGCCGGGTCCCGCTGCGGTCGGTGCCGAAGCTCAGCACCACGTCGCCGTAGGGGTCGTAGTAGGTGAAGAGCCACTCTTTCTGGAGCGGCGGGAGAGGCGGGAATCAGGGCGCTCCCGGGCCGGGGAGACCCGGGCGGGTCCGCGGGCTCACCTGCTTCTGGCTGAGGCGCTCCGCCTCGAAGCACAGCGTGAACTCGGAGAGCGGCGGCAGGGACACGAAGTCGGAGACCTCCATGACGTGACCGCTCCCGCCGGTGACCGGGACCTTCTGGTTCCGGAGGGCCACGGCGACTGGAGCGGCGGAGAGGGAGAACCGGGAGTTCAGAGAGGAGGGGGGGGTGAAGGAACGAGGGATTGAGGCGGAGGAATGGAGCATGGAGGTGAAATGGAGCGAAGGGATGGAAGTCTGGACTACAGCAGCGGGTGATCCGGACCTGGGAGCTCCGGGACAGAGGTCACCAGAGGTCAACTCAGAGGTCAACTCAGTGGTGACTGCAGGGCTAACTAGAGGTCACCCTAGAGGTCACCTCAGAGGTAACTAGAGGTCACCCCAGAGGTCATCCCAGACGTAACTAGAGATCACAACAGAGGTCACCCCAGAGGTCATTTTAGAGGTAAGTAGAGGTCACCCCAAAGGTCACCTTAAAGGTCACCCGAGAGGTAACTAGACGTTACCCCAGAGTTTCCCCTTAGAGGTAACTAGAGGTCACCCCAGAGTTCATCCCAGAGGTTACTAGAGGTCACCCCAGAGGTCATTTTAGAGGTAACTAGAGCTCACCCCAGAGCTAGAGGTCACCTTAAAGGTCACCCAAGAGGTAACGAGAGGTTACCCCAGAGTTTCACCTTAGAGGTACCTAGAGGTCACCTTAGAGGTAACTAGAGGTCATCCCAGAGGTCACCTTAGAGGTCACTAGAGGTCACCCCAGAGGTCACTAGAGGTCACCCCAGAGGTCATTGTATACCGTGCTCGCCCCAGTATCAGTGATCATCGTGGCTATCGGCCCTCAGCCGATGTTCGGGGAGGCCCTACCGTGCTTGAAGCTAACAGCGAACCCTTTCTTCTGCACGCTGAAGTCGGAGGTAAAGAGCAGCTCCATCACGTTCCCCGTGGAGTTCAAGGTCAGCCCGTTGGCCGTGGGGCCGCAGAACTTGACGTCGGAGCTGCCGGTGCTGACCACCACGCGGTCGTAGATGCAGCCCTGGACCTCCTCCAGGTCAAAGTCCAGGAAGGTCAGCTGGATGATGAAGCCGGCGGGCGCCCGCAGGGTCCAGCGGCAGGACTGCGAGTTGGGGTAGACCTGGGGGTAACAGGGCGACGTGAAGCTGCCCCGGACCTCCGCCAGCACCAGGTCACAGCTGGAGGAGCTGCAGGCCAGAGCTGAGGGCGACGGCAGGACGAGAAGGTTAACGGGGAGGGGGGCGGGGCCAGGAGGCCACAGAGAAGACAAGGTCAGAGGGCAAGGCGGGGGGGGGGGGGGGGTCCACGTCTGACAGGAGAAGGAACGAGGAAGCGGAACAAGGAGGGCCGTCGGAGGAGGGTGCTGCCCCCTGGAGGAGCGGAGGACAGAGGAGGGTCAGCAGAGGTTTAATCTGAAGGAGACGAGGACACGAGGACACGAGGACACGAGGGCGCGAGGGCGGCGCTCAGGCTCCGGGACAGGACGGCCATGCAGTTACGGCGAAGCGGGCCGCCTCGCCGATCACGTGATCAGCAGAAAAAGTCGCCGCCGGGGGCCCAGGAGGTCTTCGGCTCTGGTTCAATGGTCTCATCGTTTTGGGTCCGTCCGGCCCCTCGATGGCGAGGAGGACGCCGGCGGGAGCGGACAACAGCTGAAACGGAAAGTGGGAAAAAACGGCGGTTCTCCCGGGAACAAAGGCCTCCCTTCATGTGAGGCTCCGCCTCCTCCAGGGCCTGGAAACACCACCGCCGTCTTTAACCCTTTGTTCCCCACAACCACCAGAACAGCCCAGAGGTTCTCCAGCTGAACCAGAGGTTCTTCAGCACAAACAGAGGTTCTTCAACTGAACCAGAGGTTCTCCAGCTGAACCAGAGGTTCTTCAGCACAAACAGAGGTTCTCCAGCTGAACCAGAGGTTCTCCAGAACAGCCCAGAGGTTCTCCAGCTGAACCAGAGGTTCTAAAGAACAAACAGAGGTTCTCCAGCTGAACCAGAGGTTCTTCAGCACAAACAGAGGTTCTTCAACTGAACCAGAGGTTCTCCAGCTGAACCAGAGGTTCTTCAGCACAAACAGAGGTTCTCCAGCTGAACCAGAGGTTCTCCAGAACAGCCCAGAGGTTCTCCAGCTGAACCAGAGGTTCTAAAGAACAAACAGAGGTTCTCCAGCTGAACCAGAGGTTCTTCAGCACAAACAGAGGTTCTTCAACTGAACCAGAGGTTCTCCAGCTGAACCAGAGATTCTCAGCTGAACCAGAGGTTCTTCAGCACAAACAGAGGTTCTCAGCTGAACCAGAGGTTCTCCAGCTGAACCAGAGGTTCTCAGCTGAACCAGAGGTTCTTCAGCACAAACAGAGGTTCTCCAGCTGAACCAGAGGTTCTCCAGCACAAACAGAGGTTCTCTAGCACAGACAGAGGTTCTTCAGCACAAACAGAGGTTCTCCATCTGAATCAGAGGTTCTCCAGCTGATCCACAGGTTCTCCAGCACAGACAGAGGTTCTCCATCTGAATCAGAGGTTCTCCAGCTGATCCACAGGTTCTCCAGCACAGACAGAGGTTCTTCAGCACAAACAGAAGTTCTCCAGCTGAACCAGAGGTTCTCAGCTGAACCAGAGGTTCTTCAACTGAACCAGAGGTTCTCAGCTGAACCAGAGGTTCTTCAGCACAAACAGAGGTTCTCAGCTGAACCAGAGGTTCTCCAGCAGAACCAGAGGTTCTCAGCTGAACCAGAGGTTCTCCATCACAACTCACTGATGAACAGAACAAAACCAGCAGCAGCTCCACAGGTTCACCTCAGAACTACATTACCCAGAACCCCCTGCAGCAGCTCTAATCCGCTCCTGGTTCCCGACCTTGTTTCCTCTCAGGACCGGAGCTCATCTCCACCTCTTTAATCGGATTTCAGTGGAAATCGAAGCCGAGTCAAATTAGATTTAATTGAACTGGATTATTTTGATGAGGTGTCGAATTACAGCCGCTGATGAAAGCGCGTTTATTGACGTGTATTTCTGTTCCCCACAGCTGCGTTCTGGGTCACAGAACACGAAGGCGAAACGGAGACGCTAATTTAGTCGTGATTTGATTCGTGCATACAGAAACGTTTCCGACAAACACGGAACAACGTTACCACAAACACGCTAAACGTCTGAGGCCGCCCCTGCAGTACCACGGACGGCCACAGGGGGCGGGGCTACACAGGGACGGGAAAGGGAACGTCGGCAAACCAGACACGAAGGTGGCAGCAGCGCCCCCTGCTGTAGGGGTCAAGTTACCCCTGACAACAACACAACAACAACGATAACAACAATGACAACGGTAACAACAACGATAATAACAATAACTAAGGCAACAATTATAACAACTAACAACCATAACAATGACGATAACAACAGCAAGATAGCAACAATTATCCCAACAACAATTATAACAACACTAACCACACAACAACAATAACAACAATGATGACGATAACTAAGGCAACAATTATAACAACACTAACAACAACCATAACAATGACGATAACAACAGCATGATAGCAACAATTATAACAACAACAATTATAACAACACTAACCACACAACAACAATAACAACAATGATGACGATAACAAAGGCAACAATTATAACGCTAACAGCAACAACATAACAACAACGACGATAACAACAGCACGATAGCAACAACAATTTTAACACTAACCACAACAGCAACAACGATAACAATGACGATAACAATAACGATGATAACAACAATAACGATAACTATAATAAAAGCAACAATTATAACAACACTAACCGCAACAGCAACAACGACATAACAACCGTAATAATGACAATAACAACACAATGCTAGCAACAATAACAACGATAACGAAGGCAACAATTATAGCAACACTAACAACAACAGCAAAAACAACAATAACAATTATAAGAACAACACTAAATCAACAACAACATAACGACAGTGACAGTGAATCAAGTCCCTCCTCAATCTGAGAATCAACAAATCAACAAAGCAAACATCAAAAGATCAGAGACCTGACCTCAGAGATCAAAGGGTCACAGGTCTGAGGCGGACCTTCGCCTCTTTGATCCCCAACAGGAAGTGAACGTCCCGACGCGCTCGCCGTCTCCTCGCCGCCCGCTTCCCCACCGACCTCCGACCCGCCTGACCCCGCCTGACCCCGGCGATGAGGCGGAGGTGGGTGACATCCGTCACACCCGTGAGGAAGAGCGCAGGTCTGCCTCGGCGCGCCGATGCGGCGGCGGCGGGCCAGGCCTGCGCCGGTGCCACGGCGGGAAACAGAAGCTCTTTGTGCTCGGCTGGCGTGGGAGCTCGCCGCGCGTCAGCCGCCGCCGACCGCGCGTCACCGGCGGCCGTCGTTAAGGAGCGAGGGGAGGCCGATCCGGCGCCGTTCGCCCTCCCCGCCAGCGGGGGGCACCGACACGGCGTGCCCTCGACCCAGAGGGGTCCAGAACCTCTGGATCCAGATGTGGGGGGGGTAGAGCGTCTCTGGTCACATGACTCACCATCAGGGCCCGAGAAGCTAAAACCTGATTTCTCCTCCCCTCTCTCTCTCCCCATCACCCCCACTCTCCCCCTCCCTCTCTCTCACTTTCTCTCACCCCCCTCCCTCCCCCTCTCCCTCCTTCCAGTCCTCTGTCCCCCTCTCTCTCTCTGTCCTTCTCTCCCTCCACCCCCCTCCCTCTCTCCCCCTCCACCCTCTACCTCTCTCTATCCCCCTCCCTCCCTCCCCTTCTCTCCCTCCACCCCTCCCTCCCCTATCTCTCTCCCTTCCCCTCTCTCCCCCCTCTGTCCTTCTCTCCCTCCACCCCTCTCTCTCTCTTTCCTCACTCTCTCCCCTTCTCTCCTTCTCTCCCTCCATCCCCCTCTCTCTCACTCTCTCCCCCTCTCCCTCCCTCCCCCTCCCTCCCGTCCTCACAGAGATAAACAGTTTTTTCTCTGCTCTCGATGAGATGGAAGAATGTCTTTGTGGTCTGTCTGAGGACAAAGACGCGTTCTTGAGGAACTTCGCCGATTCTTCCATCACAAACACGACGACGACGTCTTGAAGCGTTGAAACGAGAACGAGGCCACATCTGGCCAATCGCAGCAAAGTTCACCATCGTCCTGACGAGCAGCGGAACATCTGGATCGACACCCCGGAGAAACATTCTGATTCACGTCAAAGGTAACGATGAGTTCACATCAAGGCTCCTCCCCCTGAATCAGCTGCTTTGATGTGTGTCTTTCATTCTTACGTTCTACCTCTCTACCTCTGTCTCTCTCTCTCTCTCCTCAGGTGATGTCCTCACAGGTGTTTAAGCCCCTCCCCCCCTCTACTCAGGCGATGTCCTCACAGGTGTTTAAGCCCCTCCCCCCTCTACTCAGGTGATGTCCTCACAGGTGTTTAAGCCCCTCCCTCTCCTCACATCTGTCACTAACAGGTCATTGATGTTGGTATGTGAGCGAATGAAGGGATGAATAAAGCTTCAGATGAAAGGGTGGTGTTTTATTCCGTCTTCTTTAAAAAAAAATGAGAACGAGAGGTCAAAGGTCAGCTCTGAGCGATGTCAGACTGGGCGGGGTCAGTGCTGACATCATCAGTCTCAGTCTAATGGGCCAGTTAGGCCACGCCCACACGATGTCATTGACATCAAAACGCTTTAGACACGCTGGAATTAAGATGGCCGAGGCGAGAGCAACGCAAACATCTGGACGGGGAAGCCCCGCCCCCTCCGTGTTAGCAGCTGGAGCGAAGCAAAAACCCAAACTGTCGAATTATTTTCCCCACCGCTGTTGGCTGAGTGTGTGTGTGTGTGTGTGTGAGTGTTTGTGTAGGTGTGTGTCTGTCTGAGTGTGTGATTGTGTGTGGTTGAGTGCGTGTGTGTTTCTTTGTGGTTGAGTGTGTGTGTTTAGAGGTGTGTGTGTGTTTATGTAGGTGTGTGTGTCTGTCTGAGTGTGTGATTGTGTGTGTGGAGGGGGTGTGTGTGGTTGAGTGCGTGTGTGTTTCTTTGTGGTTGAGTGTGTGTGTTTAGAGGTGTGTGTGTGTTTATGTAGGTGTGTGTGTCTTTCTGAGTGTGTGATTGTGTGTGTGTGTGGAGGGGGGGTGTGTGGTTGAGTGCGCGTGTGTTTCTTTGTGGTTGAGTGTGTGTGTGTGAGTGTGTGTGTGTGTGTGGTTTCATACCGTTGTCAACTTTACGAGCGTGTGTGGACCGTTCGCTTTGGCCTGAGGCTGCTGGTAGGGTATGGAAAATGCATTAACCCCCCAACGCACACACACACCCACGCATACACGCACACACACACACACACCCGCGTATACACACACACACACACACACACACACCGTGCATACACGCACGTGCGCACACACACACACACAGTCTTCAGTTTTATGAGACCTCGTCGTGTCTCCCATCACATTCTGGTGTGACCCAACAAACCCAGTTCATTAAACTTGACCAGTTGGGTCTTCACTGGTCCGTTCAGAGCCGTGACCTCTGACCCCACATCTGCCCGATGATGATGATGTCATCATTGTGATGATGATGACATCATCACGACTTTTTTTAACCATCAAAACAATCAAATTTAAGCGTTCCATTAGTTTCACACACAGATGCAGGTGACATCATCAAAACACTTCGATGTTGAAGCGAATCAATCAGAGTGGTCAACGAATAACTGCCAGATCAAAGCTTCAAATCATCAAAGCAAAATGAGCGATTGAATCATGATGGATGAAAATGGCGCAAAGGAAGATTTGATGAGACTTTTTCTGATGCATGACGTTCGTGTTAATGGAGAGATGAAGAGCAGCGAGGAAGACAATCAGGCAGTGAGCGGAGGAGGGGTGAGACGATGACGGGAAAGATTCGCTCAGGACGAAAACAAAAGCAGCTTTTCAACATCAAAGAACAACAAAGGGCTTATTTAAAGGGGAGCTTCAGATTTTACTTTAAGTGAAGTTTGTTAAAAATGTGAAAATCTGATTTTTACACCTTTGTAGCCTTAAATCATGCGAATCATCAGAAGCTACTTTACGGTAATCCGATTATCTGACTGTGTAATCTGATTACTGCCGGAGCGTCTTACCGTTCCTCTGCAGAGACGTCCACAGCAGAACGACGGAGACGACGTGGAGGCCCCACCTCCCTCCTCCTCCTCCGCCGTCGGCGCTGGAGTCCCTGCGGAAGCGAGGGGGGGGGGGGGGGGCGGGGCATCAGCCGCACGTCAGGTGATTGGTGAGATCAAAGAGAGATCAAAGCCCGAACGAGCCGCTGGCCCCCCCCCTGGCGGCGGGCTGCGGTAGCGCTCGGGAGCCCCTCCTCCATCAGAACTCGCATCGGCTGAGTGTTTTTGTTCCGTGTTTTGAACCCGAGTCTGTTTCTGATTACAGAAAGCGTTCGCTCTGCAGGGAGCCTTTCCATTAAAAAACAAGAACCTGAAGCCGTCGGTGGAAAATCGGAGCCATTAAATATTAAATTTCAGCTGGAAACAAACTCCTGCAGCCGTCAGAGAAACGGGACGGAAAAAAAGATTTTTGTTTGTTCTGGAAGAAAGTGGAACCTTTAACAAGTAAAGCTTCAGTTACACGAAGCTCCCTGTAGGCGGCGCTATTAACGTATAAAAATAAACATAAACGGTCAAAGTAAACCCGAAATATTAATAAAACATGAAGTAAAATACTAAATACAGATCACCGTGAATTCAATCTGGTGACGTGATGATGAATCTATGTGCAATAACATTATAATAAATCACTTAATCGTAACAATCGTAACAAATGAACAAAAGTCGTTTATTAAACTTTTGTCTGTTTAGAAATTGATTAAAAACGAATCAGGTCTGAACTTTTTTACTTATGTTTGAACTTTGTAAAAGATAAATTATTAATTTACGTCAATAAACGACTAAAATAAGAGCGCTAAAATAATACAAAAAGTCCTTTAAGAAACACGGAAATTTTTCGTAACAATAATCCGCAAAATATCTGATCATTTCCATTCAGAGTCTCTTGGTGAACATTTAACTGATCACTTCAGTCGTTTGGCGTCGATACTTTCTGCCTCAACCCGTTAAACTGATCGATTATCGATCGACTATCGAAGCCTTTCTCTTCGCTATGACGTCACGTTCGCGGCGGATGAATAAAAAACTAAAAATCAGAAAAAATCTAGAAAAAAACTAAAACTTTTGTTCCATTAAAAGCAGAAGGGCGCGCGCACACACACACACACACATACCCACACACTCTCAAACACACACACGAAGACACACTTCTGCAGCTTTAACCAGAATTACAGAATTTTCGCGTTAACGTTTTCTCTGCCGTGACGTCACAGTCGGTCACTTTCAGCGCGTGAACCTGTTTGAACCTCACGAGTTTAGTTTGAGAAAGTTTAAAGTCAAAGTTTGGGCTCATCTTCATCATCACCATCATCATCATCATCATCACCACCATCATCGTCGTGGTCGCGGGGACTCACATGTCTGAGCGGAGCCGCGGTCCGACCCCCCCGCTGGGTCAGGGACGGTCCGGAGACCCGAAGAGGAGCTCCGAGGAAAGAGGAGTGACGGAGGGCCGGAAGTGGAGGAGAGTATGAGGGGAGGGGGAAGGGGGGGGAGGGAGGGGAGAGGGGGGAGAGAGAGAGGAAGACAGGAGGGGGAGAGAGAGAGAGTTTGAGAGGAGGGGGAGGGAGGGGAGGAGGGAAGAGAGGAGGGGGAGAGAGAGAGAGAGTTTGAGAGGAGGGGGAGGGAGGGGAGAGGGGGAGAGAGAGGAAGACAGGAGGGGAGAGAGAGAGAGAGAGAGAGAGAGATTTTGAGAGGGGGAGGGGGAGAGAGGGAAGACAGGAGGGGAAAAAGAAGAGAGAGATTTTGAGAGGAGGGGGAGAGAGAGGAAGACAGGAGGGGAGAGAGAGAGAGAGTTTGAGAGGAGGGGGAGGGAGGGGAGAGGGAAGAGAGGGAGGGGGAGAGAGAGAGAGTTTGAGAGGAGGGGGAGGGAGGGGAGAGGGGGAGAGAGAGGAAGACAGGAGGGGGGGGGAGAAAGAGAGAGAGAGAGATTTTGAGAGGGGGGGGGGGGAGAGAGGAAGACAGGAGGGGAGAGAGAGAAAGAGAGAGAGAGATTTGAGAGGAGGGGGAGAGAGAGGAAGACAGGAGGGGAGAGAGAGAGAGTTTGAGAGGAGGGGGAGGGAGGGGGAGGGGGAGAGAGAGAGCAAGACAGGGGGGAGAGAGAGAGAGAGTTTGAGAGGAGGGGGAGAGAGAGAGGGAAGAGAGGAGGGGGAGAGAGAGAGAGAGTTTGAGAGGAGGGGGAGAGAGAGGGAAGAGAGGAGGGGGAGAGAGAGAGAGTTTGAGAGGAGGGGGGGAGAGAGAGAGTTTGAGAGGAGGGGGAGAGAGAGAGGAAGACAGGAGGGGGAGAGAGAGGTGAGAGGGGGGGAGAGAGGAAGACAGGAGGGGGAGAGAGAGAGAAAGAGAGAGAGAGAGAGAGAGATTTTGAGATAAGGGAGGGAAGAGAGGGGAGAGGGAGAGAGTTGAGAGGAGGGGGAGAGAGAGAATATGAGGGGAGGGGGAGAGGGGGTAGAGAGAGAGAGAGGGAGAGAGGAGGGGGGAGAGAAAGAAAGAGGGAGTTTGGGGGGTCGAGGGGAAGAGAGTTTGAGAAGGGGAGAGAGATTTTGGGGGGTTTGAGAGGAGGGGGAGAGAGAGACAGGAGGGGGAGAGGGAGAGAGAGAGAGACAGGAGGGGGAGAGAGAGACAGGAGGGGGAGAGAGAGAGACAGGAGGGAGAGAGAGAGAGAGGGGAGAGAAAACAGGAGAAGAGAGAACAGGAGGGGAGAGAACGGGGAAAAAAAGAGACAGGAGGGGGAGAGAGAGAGAGAGAGAGACAGGAGGGGGAGAGACAGGAGGGGGAGAGAGAGACAGGAGGGAGAGAAAGGTGTGATTGTTTCACCACTTCGCACTTTCATGTCGGACCTTGAAGCCCCGCCCGCTGACACATTGGCCCCGCCCACCCAAACGACCTCGGTTCAGGACGCGCTGAAGCGGACCGAACCTCTGCCGACGCGACCCGGGAGCCAAGACGGGGGCGTCGTCATGGCAACCACCTGGCCGAAGCTGCGAAGGCGCCGCCGTTCTCGCCGGCGCCCGCCGAAAGATCGACGCGTCTCATTTGCCTCCGGAGGTTTATCAGCGGGAACATCGCCTCGGCGCCCCGGGACATCGGATTTGCATCCCGATGGCGATCAGCCGTGGGGGGCGAGGACAGGAAACGACCTGGCGGAAGCGGCGAGGGGCGAGCAGGCGAATCAAAGAGCATCAAAGAACCAAAGAGCCGCTGGAGCGTTTCACAACTTTTATTCAAACAGCTTAAAATCGGCGAAAGACTTCGGCTAAAACGAGGAAACGGGAAGAGGACGGCGTCCGCGGGAGCCCCGAAAACGAACTTTCGCAGACGTGAAACGAAGACATCAAAGCAACAGTTTCGTGGGGGGGGGGCGGGGGCGTGGCTTTGATCATCAAGGAGTTTTCTGGATCGAAAAAAAAAAAAAAAAAAAAAAAAAGTCGATTTCGAACTCGAGCGGATTCGTTTTTCTCGCCCGCCCGCCGACGGGACCGCCGCTTGTGGCGAAGCGTTCCTCTAACGCGACAAAGCGGCGAGCTCCCCCCGGACAGAGGCGTCCATTGTTGTCGGTGGTGGAGGGCGGGGGGTGAGGCGGGTGAGGCGGGTGAGGCGGGGGAGGACAAAAGGCCTCATTCTTGCCCGGTGGTCAGGAGCCGCAGGGCCTTCTGGAGGTTCTGGACCGCCGTGCCCACGTCCTCGTACTGCAGCGCGCTGCCCGCGTACTTGCAGAACTTCTGCGCCCGGGCGAAGTCCTCCGCCGAGAGCTGGACGCCACCTGGAGGGGGGAAGGGGGGGGGGGAGGAGAGGGGGGAGACGGGAACGTCAAGGGGGGCCGAAGAGAACATCTGGGCTCCAGGCGTTAGCGGGGCCGTTAGCCGCGGAGGCGCTATCGGGCACGCTCGCCACCTGCCTGGGTCCGGGCGGGTGAGGGGGGGGGGGAGGGGAGGGAGGGGGGAGGGCAGCGTCTCCAGATGTTTCCACTCGTCTACAGATGTTTCCACTCCTCCCTCTATCTGTCCGTCCCTCTCAGGAAGTGAGAGATTCCCCACTTCCTGTTGGCCGTCGGGATCCATCGGTAAACTGAGACGTCCGCCCCCCTCACCCCCCTCACCCCCCCTCACCCCCTCCTCACCCTCCTCACCCCTCCTCACCCCCAGAACCTCAAACATCTGGATCCACATCAGCCGTGACAACATAAGGGGGGGGTCACTGAGAGAAACACCCTTCACAAGTCCAGGAGTCAGAACAGAGGGGCGGGGCTTAAAGAGAACAAACCACACCCCCTCCGAAGCTCCGCCCCCTCTGGGTGCAGCTTGGCTGATTGACCGATTGATTAATTGACTGATTGATCGATTAACTGACTGATCGATTAACTGACTGATTGATCGATTAACTGACTGATCGATTAACTGACTGATCGATTAACTGACTGATCGATCAACTGACTGACTGATCGATCAACTGACTGATCGATTAACTGCCTGATCGATTGACTGATCGATTAACTGACTGATCGATTAACTGACTGATCGATCAACTGACTGATCGATTAACTGACTGATCGATCAACTGACTGATTGATTAACTGACTGATCGATCAACTGACTGATTGATTAACTGACTGATTGGTCGATTAACTGACTGATCGATTGACTGATTGATCGATTAACTGACTGATTGTTCGATCAACTGACTGATCGATTAACTGCCTGATCGATTGACTGATCGATTAACTGACTGATCGATGAACTGACTGATTGATCGATTAACTGACTAATTGACTGATTGATCGATTGATTGATCCATTGACTGTTTGACTGAATGATTGATCGATCGATTGATCTCACCCTGCGGCTGAGCGTTGAGCAGCGACGGGTCGATGGCGGGCGCCGTGCGGGGCAGAGGCACTGGTTTCACTGGTTCTGCAGGTCACACAGTCCGCCGGGTCAAAGGTCAACACGGCCATCAACGCAGAGAAGGTTCGGCGTGGCGGCGGGCGGGCGTACCTGTGGGCGGGGCCAGCTCGGCGGGCGTGTTGGCGGGCGCGTGCGCCCCCGGGGGGATGTGGATGTTGTTGAAGCCGGTGGTGGGCGGAGCCCCGGACGGGCCCGGGTCCGGCCCGGCGGCGACGAAACCGATCCCGCGGGCGGGGTCGGGACCCGGGTCCTGGGGGGCGTAGGGGTCGGCCCCGCCCCTGAAGGAGCCCGAGTAGCCCTCGGCCCCTCCCACATCTGCGGAGATCCAGAGGTCACAGGTCACCCTCAGATGTGCTCGCCACGTCAGCCCGGCGGCCCTCGAGGCGTCGCCGTCGCCGAGGAGGCGACAAATTGAACCGTTGCCGTGACGACGGAGCCCGTCCAGCTGTCTGCTGGGGATCGGCGTTCCAGGCGCGCGGGCGCCGTCGCTGATCGAGCGGCGACCGCGCGTCCCACGAGCAAACAAGGTGTTCTGATGCCTTTGATGCTTTCATCTCCTCCGGGCTTCCGCCCACCAATCACAGGACGGGGGCGACCGGGGGATTGGCCACGCGTGACGGCGAGATCGCCACGGCAACGGCCGGACCGCGAGCCGAGGGGAGCGATGCGGCGCTCCCTGCGGGTTCGGGAGGTGGAGCCTCCGTAAATCAACCTTTGATCTGTGGCTTTGATCTGCTGAAATTATCGTCCGATAAATAAAAACAATGAAAGTGACGTTGTTGTACGATAATTTACGACAAACGACGTCGTGAATTAAACAAGAGAAACATCAGGTTGGTGAAGGTCACACACACACACACACACACTCACAAAGACACACACATCCACACACTCACTCACGCACACACACAAACACACACTCTCTCTCTCACACACACACACACCAACACACAGACACAAACACACAAACACACTCACTCTCACACAAACACACACTCTCTCACACACACACCAAAACACACGCCAACACACATACACTCTCACACACACACTCTCACAGACACACACACCCAAACACACGCTCACTCACACACACTCTCACACACACACTCTCACTCTCACAGACACACACACCCAAACACACTCTCACACACTCACACACACACACTCTCACACACACACAAACACACACACTCTCTCTCACACACACACACACACACACACTGGGCTGTGCAGTCAGATTCTTCATTCAAACCAGATGTAAAGACGGTTCCGTCGTAGGTTCTAAACCCGACCCCCCCCTTCGCCCCCCCTCAGGTCATGTGACAGCGACACACGTAGACGCGTCCCAACCCAACGCCAGCTGTGGTTCTGGCCCCCACACCCCCCAGATGTGCTGACGTTTGATCCAGATGTGCTGGGGGGGTAAACTAGATTACGACGGACTGAAAAACGTCCCAGCCGCTCAGACCCGGTTCTGCTTTGATGTTCCCCAGGTCCCTTTGATCCGCAGCCGACGGAGGGCCGTAACGGCCCCGCCCCCTCCCCTCTAAGCCCCGCCCCCCCATTCCATTCCTCTTGCTAAACCGTCTCCTCCCAGCCAATGGAAAATGAGGCTGCAGCACCGAGAGACAATGGTCTGTCTGTACGTTCCCTTCTATAAGTGTGTGTGTGTGTGTGTGTGTGTGTGTGTGTGTGTACTGAATAAAAGGTGTTAACTGGTGTTGGACCAGTAAAGCCAGACTGGTTTACCGGGACGGTGTGTCCAGGGCACACGGTGGGCGTCGACCTGGTCCGAGCCCACGTCCCGCCGACCCCCACCCCGCCCAGATGTCAACATCAGGATGACGGAGGAGCGCCCCCCGAACCCGGAGGCCAAGATTAACGGCCCCGAGCGACGCTCCCCGCAGAGCTGGAGAAAATCCGCGCTGGGGAGCGCCGGCAATCACGTTGAGTCAACAACGCGCGACAAGGACCACGGCGAAGCGATCGGATCGGGGAGATACTCCCCGCCGGGGCACCGACGGGCCCCAGAAACAAACATCTGGAATATCTCTCACACTCTCACTCACACACACACACACACACACACACACACACACACACACACACACACGCTGAGTGGATATCAGCTGGTGGTTCCGTTTATCAGTGGGGATAATCCCTGATGATGTCATCACTGTGTGTGTGTGTGTGTGTGTGTGTGTGTGTGTTTGGGTGACACAGGCACACCCAGATGTGCGCGGGTGGGTGTGGCCAGCAGCTGGTTGTTGTTACAGCGCTTGGCGAGCTGGCGGTGACGTCATCGGGGATCGCGATGGAGCGGCCGAGTCTCCCGAAGGCGACTCGGCCGCTCGCTTGTCGGGCGTCGATCGGGGACGGGGCCCGGACCCGCGAAGGGCGGCGGCGCCGCTCTCGGACCTCCGAGGACCCAGAAAAGCGAAGAGGATTCCTGGAATCCCGCGCCCGGAGGAGGCGCTCCGGCGGGGGAACGCGTCCTCAGAAGGTCAGCGGCGTCACGCCCCCTGGCCCCGCCCCCTGGCCCCGCCCCCCCCCCCGCTTCCTGCCCGGGCTGAACTTTAACAGCACTTCCTCTTCCTTTGTTCCTCCAAAGTTCGCGGTCGGAGGAAAAGGTCAGGGGGGCGGGAATTCCGCGCCGCCGGGACAACGGATCGATAGCCGATCGACGCCTCCGCCGCCCGTTCCCGCTCAGTCACAATATCGACGACCGCCAATCTGCCCCCGCCCGATAAGACACAATGGAGGGTCGGGGCGCACAAACACGTGCAGGAAGTGGGCAGCGGCGGCGGCGGCGGCGTATCAGCGCGGCCCACCTGCTTCCAGGTCCTGGTCCATGGCGATAGGCCCCGCCTCCGGCGTCTCGCCGTTCTTCAGGCAGTTGTGGATGTAGGTCGCCTTCCAGCGGGCGTACTTCCTGTGCTGGATGTTCTGCGGACACACGGAAAGCTTTACGACCCCGGGGGGGGGGGGGCGAATATCGACAGACGCCACCATCGAACAGACGCGACCATCGAGCACCGATGGGCCGTTACGCGTCCCGGGTCAAAGGTCGCGGCGATTTGTTCAGATAAATGTCGCCGTTGTTCTCCGCGGTAATTGGCTCCGCTGGGACGCCGCCGCCCCTTCCCAAGCCCCGCCCCCTCCTTCCTCGCGTTTCCCGTCAATAAACATTCCCCCCCTCAGATAAAACTCGTCCTCTCAGAACAGCCGGGGGCCCTCGGCCGTTTCAAATTAAAGCATGAGCGTCACATTCCCGCTTCTTCCCACCGATCCTCATCAGGCCCGTCCGACTCTCGGGTTTTACGGAGCGCTGCGGACCGTCCCCCCGGCCTCGGACCGTCCCCGAGGTCCTATTTATTCCAGACATTAATTCTTTTATAGTCGGAAGAAACTCGGGCCCGTTCGGAAGAACGAGACCGATTCTAACTTCAGGAAATAACACACGCTCCAAGGTGAAGGAGGAGAAGTTCTCGGGGAATCGTTTAAATTCCAGGGTTGTGGAAACGGTCCTGTTTTAGGAAGTCGTTGACTTCTTCGGGAACACTCTGATCGGAGAGGCGTCCAAAAGGGTCCGTTACGTCACGCTTGGACCGTCGGTGCATCCGTGGAAAAGGAGCCTCCCTGGGTTCCGGGTTTCAGGTTCTCTGTGGTATCTGGTGACGACGTTCCCGGTCCCGTCACACGGTCGGAAATCAGGGTGCGACGCCCGACTTTCAAAGGATCGGAATGACACGAGCGGAGCCGGGTGCCAACGTCGGCGAGATGCAGACACGGAAGGAAAGTCACGGCGCAACAAACGGGATTCGCCACCTGAGCAAATGTCCCCGGGGGGGAACGTGAGAAGTGATTCCTGCTGATGTTGGATTTCACGGACTGTTAGTTGGGTTAATTAAGCCCTTTATGATCCGGATGAGGGGAATAACGCAATCAGGACCTGGACGGGAAAACGGGATGAAGGGGACGGCGGCTCGAAGGTGTCGATGTGGGGGAAGAGGCGATAACGTCGGTTTGGAGACATCAGCAGAACATCAGCGTGTTGGCCTCAGACAGGACGCTGAGGGGGTGCTTTTCCAAGCCGGATGCAGCATTCCCATTCCGGAGCACGCCTGACCCCCCCTCCCGATCTTACCTCCTCCGACAGCTCTCCGAACACGGAGAGGACGTCCATCAGAAGGCTGGCGGTGTAGAAGGACTTGATCATGTTCCTGAGGACCAGAGAGGACAGCTCTGAGGACAAGCAGCACACCCGGAAAGCGGAATTTCCAGGAACGGTCTGGTATTTTCAGATAAGGGTAAACGCTTTGACCTCTGACCCCCCCCCCCAGGGACGTCCTGCAGCCCCCGCCGGGTCACCGTCGGCCGCGTCTTCGCTCACGTTTCAGAGGCGGAAAGGTCAGAAGTCGCCCGGCGAGCCCGGAGCTGTCGGGGCGACTTGGCAGGATAAGGCTCTGGATCTGACCCGGGACACCCCTGGGGGCAGGTCCAGATGTGCCGGGTCTGGGGGGGGTCAGGATCGACCCCGACCGCACGTACGTCGATGACGCCGATGTTTACACATCTGGTTCCTCCGGACCGTCGGCACGCGCCCTCAAACACGTCCTCAGCACGAAACCGCCGCGCTCCGACACCGACAGCAGCTTCAGGTTACGTCGCTGGTTTATCGATACACGACACCGTTAAAACACACACACACACACACGCACACACACATACACACGCGCGCACACACACACGCGCACGCACACACACACGCACGCACACACGACATCCGTCCGCACCAGCAGCCCCTCTGGGCCGTCGGTCAGCGCAAATAAATAAATAAACCTGAGCACAAATGTTTACAGAAAACCAGGAGACAGATTTACACACACACACACACAATGTGCACACGCACACACACTCTCACACACACACATGCGCGCGTGTACGGTGAAGGTAAGGATGATGAATGGGCTCCTTGTTGGACAACGCGTCTGCAGGAGCCTCCACATGTTGGAGGAAGTTTCTTATTCCAACACACACACTTAAGCGTGTGTGTGTGTGTACTTGTATACACATGGGGACTTGTGTGTACATATGGATACTTCTAAGTGCCCGAGCATACTTGTGTGTATCCGTGTGTGTGTGTGTGTATTTATAACTAGGTGTTTAGCCATTCTAACTGTTTGCTTTCAGTTTTATGTAGCTACTGGAAACTTACAGATTTGTTTATCTTCAGACTGGTTAATTTCTCTCTCGCGCGCACACACACACACGCATGCAGGCACGCACACACACTTTCCTGTTTTTCCTGAGGTGTGATGAGTCAGGAGTTCAGCTGCGTGAAACATGAAATGTGTTTTGCGTTGCGCCTGCGGGCGTGACGTGCGCGCTCAAACATCCAGATTAACGAAGTCTGGAGTTCTCAGAAGGATTAAACCCACACCCAGTCTGGAGGGGAACGTTCTGGAACGCGCGCCCATCGCACGCCGACGGGAGCATGTCCGCGGGGCCTCCGGGCCAGGCGCTCGGACCAGCGCCGGTCGCCCCGGGGTCGACGGGCGGGGCTGGTGACGCCACCGAGGGAAGACCAGGAAGCGGAATCGTCGCCGCGACCTCTAGCGGCGGGCTCTTCGAGCCCGTTTCCACGGCGACGGCGAAGACGCGGGGAGGGGCGAGAGGCACGCGGCGCGACGCCCTGCCGTGGGGAACGAACCGCCATCACGTTCGCGGGGAGATCGGAGCTCCCGGTCGCCGAGGGACGAGCGCCTTCGTCGCCACGGTTACCCGTCTTCTGTCGCTAAAGGCTAATCTACGGGAAAGGTTGGCCGCGCCGGCGAGGCGGGATCAGGACGAGAGAGGCTGAAGGGGCGAGGCGGAGGCAGACTCTTACTTGTGGAAGCGGCCCGCTCGGTCCTCGTTGTCGGCGTACAGAAACATCTTAATGGCGTAGTTCTCCACGTGGGCGTTGCCCACGACCTCCTGGGTGATGGACTCGTGGTCGGACAGCTCCTTCTTCATCTGCAACGCAAACAAAAGCCAGCCTTCATAAACACAGGCTTTCAAAGGGACGCACAATGAAACAGTGTAAATAACCTCCAAGACACACACACACACACAGACCACATCGTGATGGTGCAATGCTCTGAGTGACCAGTGGGGGCGCTGTAACAACACCTTCAACAGACTCGACCAAACCAGAGCGTTTTATTTAAAGTATGATGTTGATACAGGACTGAGAGTGAATACATTTGTCTATTAAAGTGCTCAGACATCTTTTTTGTTTTTTTAACTTCAAACCAAGAGGGAGAAGCTACAAATAAAAAAGGATGGTCCCGAGGACGGAGCCTTGGGGAACGCCACGTGGCAGAGGACGATTGAGCGGTGAGCTGTAAACCAGTGTTCCCCGACCTTTGACCGGGGGGGGGGGGTACATGTAGGTTGGTTACATGTCCAATCTAAATCTAAATCTGGGCCTTTTCCCCTTCAAAATAAACTTTCACATCTGTTTTTTACTCGTTTTGATGCTTTTGGAGCTCAAGTGACCGAGATGTACCCGAGAGAATCTGGTGGTTTTTCAAAATAAAAGATTGTTCAGACTCAGATAATAGGCAGAACAGAAATAATAAATTATTTCTTGGCGGCCCGGTACCGATTGACCCACGGACTGGGACCGGTCCACGCCCCGGGGGTTGGGGACCGCTAGCGACGTCTACAATCACAAGAACGGTAAAACCAGCCGAATCAGCCGACGCTGGAAACGTTTAAAGCTTAAAAACCGGACTGAGACGGGTCAGGAGCGCCGTGAGAAGTGAAATCGCGGCGAGGAGAGCGTTCTCTGAAACCTGTGAAATCAAAATAAAAACAAGAGGAAGCTAAGGAAGCGGTCTGCGGGTGGATAAGGCGCCTTGCCGTGATTAACTCCGACCCCCGTACCTCCACTTCCTGTCCAAAACCGAACAATACCTCTGCTTCAGTTTGGGGATAAAAAAGGGAAAAGGTTCATCAAACGCCCAACGAGGACGGAGTGGGAGGGGCTTCTGCGCTCCGCCGCTGCCGCCGGTCAGCGGAAGGTCATCTGGGCGACTCAGACCTCATTCCAGCTTCGTTTATTGGACAATCGAAAGACGCGACATCCATCTGCGTTTACCGCCGGTCAGCGGTTTCAAGGCCACGGCGAACATGACAACTGTGTGTGTCTGTCTCTCTCTCCATATATACATGTCTCTCTCTCTCTCCCTCTCCATTACAGGGCTTCAGGTTTCTGGTAAAAACCACTAAAGCAAACACACGGGTTACCTCCAGCAGGTGGGAAGCTGAATAGACACACTGTTCAGTGTGTGTGTGTGTGTGTGTGTGTGTGTGTGTGTGTGTGTGTGTGTAATGTAAAACCAAAGAATGAGATGTACGGAGGGAATAAAAAGAATCTGGGATCAAAAGGAGAATCTAAAGCCCCTGTCTGACTCCAGTCCAAACTTTTAATGACTTTTAAGACTTTTCAAGGTAACAAAAAGAAGAGTGACTCTAATGAACGCGCAACTATGGCAACGGAACGAGGTCCGGAGGCGAGCTTTTCCCGAAACGACGGGTAATTTGCCTGCTGATGAGGACTCCAAATGTTTTAATCAGGTGTTTGTTCCCTTAAAGGTAGGCGCTGACGTGCAAAGGGCTCACCCGTCGCTCCGCAGCGACGCTAATCTCTGATAAAGCAGACCTTGAAGGGCCTGGAAGGAATTTTCAAAACCAAACCTGCAGCAGCTACAAGAGCAAAAAAAAACGGGAGCTCACTCACGTGCGAGCGAAATCAAACATGACGAAAATGAGGATTGTTGAGGGGGGGGTGTTGGGGGGGGCTCGCGTAGCCGCCGGTCTCTTGTCTTTTTTTTTTTTCTTAAAAAAAAAAGGGGAGATTTTCCACCATCCCGGAGAGAGGGAAGCCTCAGAGAGCGGAGCCAGAGCTGGAAAATAGAATTAATGAGTCCAACATGCACGGCGTGTACGAGCCAGGTCATCAGGGAGGGGGAGAGAGAATCTGCTGTGGTTTGTGTGCTGACTCGCCCGATCTGTGGAAATGAGTCAGAGCCACCGGCGGCGGCGGCTCTCTGCGAACAGGAAACCTCCGGGTCGGGGGACGAAGCGTCTTATCGTGTGAAGACATTTAAATGTTAAACTTTCCCTCCTGCGTCAACCTGGACTGATAAACACAGACCCCCCCCCCCCCCTCCCGGACCCCCGTCCACGTCCTCGACCCGCCTCCAGCACGCTTGTTTGTCCTCGCCGCCGCAGGTTTGACCGCAGCGCGAACGGCGAAGAGAGGCGGAGTGAAGAACGCAAACGTCTCCAGAAAGCGTCGCAGGAGCGAGACGAATCGCCGGGTTACATCAGGCGTCGGTTTTCCCGATGACTTGGAATTAGACGGGAAAAAAAAAAAAACGAAGTCGCCAAAATACACGTGTGTCAACAGCAGCAACGTGAAGAACGTGTGTGTGTGTGTGTGTGTGAGTGAGTAAATGACAGGAACACACTTCAAAGCAGCGGATATGAGTTTGTGACAGTAATGAAGATCCCTGAAGCCACTGTAAAAGCTGCAGCTTGGTGTGTGTGTGTGCTTCTGTTTGTGTGTGTGCGTGTGTGTGTGTGCTTCTGTTTGTGTGTGTTTCTGTGTGTGTGTGCTTCTGTTTGTGTGTGTTTTACTTTGTGCGTGTGCGCTTATGTTTGTGTGTGTTTTACTTTGTGTGCGTGCGCTTCTGTTTGTGTGTTTGTTTCTGTTTGTGTCCTGTTGTTTGTTTGTTTTTTTTTTGTTTGTGTGCTTCTGTTTGTGTGTTTTTTGTGTGTGTTTCTGTTTGTGTGTGCTTCTGTGTGTTTGTTTTACTTTGTGCGTGTGCGCTTCTGTTTGTGTGTGTTTTACTTTGTGCGTGTGCGCTTCTGTTTGTGTGTTTGTTTCTGTTTGTGTGTGCTTCTGTTTGTGTGTTTCTGTTCGTTTCTGTGCGTTTTAGTTTGTGTGCTTCTGTTTGTGTGTGTTTTTGTGTGTGTTTCTGTTTGTGTGTACTTCTGTTTGTGTGTGTTTCTGTGAGTGTGTGTTTCTGTTTGTGTGTGTTTCTGTGAGTGTGTGTGCGAGTTTCTGTTAGTGAGTGTGTGTCTGTGTTTTCGTGTGTGCGTTTCAGTGAGTGTGTTGAGTTTCTACTTGTGTGTGTGTGTGATGTCACCACGCCACACTGACCCTTGGTCAGTTCATTAAGCGCCCCCGCGTGTTTTCACCTGAGGACACGTTGAGGGACTCTGATTGGCCGAGCAGGTCCAGCTCGTTACCCCCCCCGAGACCCCCCCCCCATCATAACAACTCCATAAACGCTCATTAGCCCGTCTCCTGTCGACAACTTCCTGCGTCGTGAAACAGCGTGTCGTCGGGCTCGGCTCACGCCACACCTTCACGCAACGCCAGACGGCCGCGCCACGATAAAAACACCACGCGCCCGACTCCTCGAAACCCCCGACCATCCGCCTGACGGTCCCCATCGACCAACGGGGGGGTGGGGGGCGCTCGAGGATCCCCCCGCCGCCCCCCGGGCGTTCCCAGCGTTCCCACTCACCGACTCCAGCTGGTCCATCAGCTTCACCAGGAACTTGCGGCATTCCGGAGTTTTGCTGTCCAGCTTCATCCCAGTCTGCATGGCGTAGAGGCGACCTGCACACACACACACACACACGCACACACACACACACGCACACACACGCGCACACGCACGCACGCACACACACACACACACACGCACACGCACATGCACGCACGCGCACACACACACACACACACGCACACACACACACGCACACACACACACACACACACACACACACACACACACACACACACACACACACACACACACACACACACACACACACACACACACCCTCGTTAATGCCCCTCCACGGTGACACGCTCGGACTACAACTCCCACAATCCCCCGCTCCCCCGGTTCGAGGTCACCAAAGGTGCCCCCCCTAATCTAATCCAGATTATTCAGGCCCAACTGGTAAGGGCGGGGCGGGTGTTGCGTAACGCTGTTTACTTCCCGGGACGTGACCGACTGACCCACCGACAAAGCCCCCCCCGTCACACGCGTGGACACGTAAGCGGGCGAACAGGCGGTCGGGGAGCGGGCGGACAAAGGCCGGTTGTGTCGTTCCGCACAATGAAGGGCTACACACGCGCACACACACACACACACACACACACACACACACACACACACACACACACACACACACACACACACACACACACACACACACACACACACACACACACTCACACACAGGTGGAGGCGGGCGCCCCCTGGCGGCCGGAGGGGGTGCTGCACCCCCCCAACAGATGTTTGATAGACAGATGTGGGTCGGCTTCGGCCGTGTCAGAGTTGATTCGCTGGGAAAACCCAAGAGGTCGTGTTGGGCGACGACGCCCCCCCGAGGGGGCGGGGCCGAGAACATCAACACGGAGCCAACGAAACGTCAGGACGACCCAGAGGGGACGAGACAGGGACACACACACACACACACTCAAACACACACACACCCCAGACAGACACACACACATGCACAAACTCACATATGTACACACACACACACTCAAACACACACACACACACACACTCAAACACACACCCCAGACAGACAGACACACATGCACAAACTCACATATGTACACACACACACACCAGACACACACACACACTCTCAGATACACACACAGACACACACTCAAACACACACACACCCAAACATGACACACCCCCAGACAGACAGACACACACACTCAAACACACACCTCAGGATCTTTATTAAATCTCGTTTGCAGGTTCTCACTCGTCTTCATCTGTCCTGAGCTGCAGTAACCATGACCTCTGACCCCAGTTCTGACCTCAACCTTAAACCAGGTCCAACATCCGTTGAGGACCAGCAGGACGTCCTCACGTTGATAGTAGAGTCAGGAGTCACACACACACTCACACACACACACACACACACACACACACTCACACACACACACACACACACTCACACACACACACACACACACACACACACACTCACACACACACACTCACACACACACACACACACACACACACACACACACACACACTCACACACACTCACACACTCACACACACACACACACACACACACACACACACACACACACACACACACACACACTCACACACACACACACACACACACTCACACACACTCACACACACACACACACTCACACACTCACACACACACACACTCACACACACACACACACACACACACACACACACACACACTCACACACACACACACACACACACACTCACACACACACACACACACACACACACACACACGGTTGAAACTTTTGCTGATGCTGACCTCCAGTGGCCTTCAGGGTTGTCACGACCACCAACCAGCTGATGTCCAACGGACCGATGGACACCCCAATGATGGACCGATGGACCGATGCCCCAACGATGGACGCCCCAACGATGGACCGATGGACGCCGATGGACCGATGGACGCCCCATGGACCGATGGACGCCCCAACGATGGACCGATGGACGCCCGTCCATCCCCAGAAAAAGAACGACGCTCACACGGTCGTCGTCTTCGTCTCTGGACGCTCACCACCACCGTTGCCACGGCAACAGCGACCTCTGGCACCGACACCTCCAGGGCGAGACCGGGGGACAGTTTTCGGGCGTGCGCGTCGCCGGGGACAGTTTTCGGGGCGTGCGCGTCGCCGGGGACGATTTCGCCGACGACCCGCCATGGCCCGCGCGGCGAGGAGCGGCGGTCCTCGGCCTCCGGGGCGAGGCGGCCGATTTGTGCCACACCGCGGTCGGCCCGCGGGGGGCGGCGGCGAGCCGCAACGCTCCGGCGAAGGCGAAGGCGGACGGAACAAAGACGCCATCGGCTGTCACGACCCTCTGAAGACAGGAGGACGCCACCGCCGCTTGACAGGTTGATGCCTTTGTGCGAATCCACAAAGTCAAGTCCCAACTGGGTCACTAACTGTGGTGGAAACACACACACACTCACACACACTCAGACACACACACACACTCACACACACTCACACACACTCAGACACACACACACACTCAGACACACACACACACACACTCACACACACACACACACACACACACTCAGACACACACACAACACACTCAGACACACACACACACACACTCAGACACACACACACACACACAGACACACACACACACACACACTCAGACACACACACACACACTCACACACACACACACACACACATCAGACACACACACACACACACACACACACACACTCACACACACACACACACTCAGACACACACACTAACACACTCAGACACACACACACACAGACAGACACACACACTCTCTCACACACACACACACACTCAGACACACACACACACTCAGACACACACACTAACACACTCAGACACACACTCAGACACACACTCACACAGACACTCTCTCACACACACACACAGACACACACACACACTCTCTCACACCCTCACAGACACACACACAGACACCCTCACAGACACACACACACACTCTCACTCACACACTCACAGACACGCACACACTCTCTCACACACAGACACACACACACTCTCACTCACACCCACACACACACTCTCTCACACACGTTCCTGAGTGAGTCAGAGACGAACGCACAATGAAAACCAGCTTTACTGGTGTGGACTCTCGCGTCGTCAGGCAGGTTCTCTCCTGCAACACACACACACACACACACACACACACACACACACACACACACACACACACACACTCACACACACACACACACACACACCCCCAGGCCCTCCCCGGCTCCCGCCCGAGGGCGTTCGCCGACCTGTCGGCGTCCCACCGTCAGGCGAGCCGCTGCTCCCCGGCCCTCCGACGCCCTCATTAAATATTCAGCCACGCCCCCAAACGCCAACGGACCCGAAACACGTCCGCGGTCACTCCGAATTCGCCGCCGTCGCGGACAGCGTACGCACGCGCCGCCAGACCCCTCGACGCGGGGTCAGGTTGGCGCTCGCCTGCAGGCCCGAGGTGGCGCCCCGTCGTCCCGTCCCCCAGATTAAGAGCGCCGTCGAGGCGCCTCGACCGCCGTCGCCGACCGGAAGGCGGCGAAGTCGAACCGTCAGCGACTTCGCCGACGGCGTCAACGTGGCCGAAGACCTCGCCGACTGTCCCGGGCTGCTGCTGCGGCCTCGGGATTGACGGGATTAACAATCCGATAATCCGCACCCGTGTCGTCGACGGCTGTGACGTCACGGGGCGTCTGTGACGTCACATGGCGTCCGTGACGTCACAAGGCGGCTGTGACGTCGTATGGCGGCTGTGACGTCGTCCGGGGGGTGTTTTGACGTCACGGCCCGACCCAGTGAGGGCCGGCGGGGTCGCCCAGCGCCAGGAGGACGGACTGGTTCCGACCCAGTTCCCCCCTCTGGAGGTACCGACTGGTGACCAGTTTGACCAGTTTGACCAGCACCAGCACCTGGACCGGGCCGACCCGGGTCAGGACCCCTCCCCCCGAGGTCCCCAGGCCGGTTCGGAGGACCAGTGGGTCGCCCCGGTACCGGCCTGGACCGGGACCGGTCCGGCATCGGCCCGGTACCGGGGCGACTCCGGGGCGGACTCACAGTAGTAGGCGACCACCGGGTCGCGGGCGTCGTGCTCCTGGGCCGTGCGGAGGTGGTGCTGGACGGCTCTGAGCTGGACCGGCACCGCCATGATCCACCGAACCCTGCGCCCGCACTTCCGGGGGGCCGGCCAATCACCGCCGCCGGATGTACCGGCCGGTGACGTCACGGCCCTTCCTCCCAAACGAAACTTTTTAAACAAATAAAAATATTTATTAAGTTTAAAACAACACGAGTGTGTTAAAAAACAGGATATAATTTACTGTTGGCTTTGAAACAGTTTTGTTTTTGCGTCATAAATAAATATTTTCAAACAAAACGTTGTTTGTTTGTTTTTCTCGAAGCCGTTTTAATGTTTTCTGTTTGAAACAACGCGTCTAAATCTCTTAATCTCGGATTAACGAGTAAAATCCGGTTTTACTAATGTTGTTTTTGGGTTTTGTTGGCGGGTCCAGGACTGGTTAAACTGGGACAAACACCAGTGAGTGTGTGTGTGTGTGTGTGTGTGTGAGTGTGTGTGTGAGTGTGTGTGTGTGAGTGTGTGAGTGTGTGTGTGAGTGTGTGTGTGTGTGTGTTCGGGCCGTCTTTGATCTTTGATAAAGGTGTAAACTAACAGGTTTTCATCTCCAAAAATCTCCATCAAGCGACATGCGGTCCACGCCGCCGACGCAGGAAGCTCCGGTGCGGGACCTTCAAAATAAGAGCAGCGCAGTCCAGCGACGGGAAGACGCCCGCCGATTCCGTCGGAGCTTTCGGCTGCGACGGGAGCCGGCGTCGCTCCCCGCCGATTAAAGTCCATTTCTGTCCCGTTCTCGCCGTCTCTCTGACCCCGCCGTGCTTTCCCCGCCCGTCTCGGGAGCGCCGGCGGCCCCGCCGCGTTTTATTCTGAAAGGCCCGACAGGAGGCGGCGCAGTTGCGTTTTCGGCGTCTTGACCGCCGCAGTGTGTCCCGCAAGGCACCGCAAACTGGCGTGAGTTTAGGATCCCTGAGTGGAAAAAGAGGGGGGAATGAACAACACGCCGCCTGGATTACGGTTGGTGTGTGGACTTGATTTTCTTTGACTTTGTCCGGCTTTTTTTTTCGGCTGTTGGAGTTTGACTCGTTACTCTCGGGCTTTCTGTATTTTGGGACAACAGCAGCTCCGTCAATGCTCTTCCAGAAGTATTTGCAGTGCAGGGTGTGTTGTCATCACTCTTTTCCACTTTTCACCTTTCTTTCTTTTTATTTCCTCGCGTTGGGGGGGAGGGGGGGGGGCGATGGGGGGGGTGTGATGATGGGGTGATGGAGGGATGATGGGGAGGTGATGGGGAGGAGGAGGAGGAGGAGGAGGAGGGGGGTTGCAAAGCTGGAGAGCGCCGCTCTTGACCTCCACCACCAGTGACTTTATCGGGTTTGATCGGTCCCCCCCCCACCCCCCAACCCCCCCTCGTCCTCCCGAGCCCCGGCCCGCATTGTGCCGCGTCGCGTGTTTGTCATCTCCCCCTCCGCTTTGTGTGCGACTGGAGGTTGGTTTTTTTTCGCTGACATAGTTCTACGGGGATTATAATGCACCGACCACACGCCCCCCCCCACCCACCAGCACCCCGCCCCCCCCCCGGGCCCATTGTTGCGGCCCAGAGACAGCGCTGTTGTGCTTTTTCTACTGTGTCAATTGATGGAGGATAAAAGGCAGAAATATGCATTGACATGGGCTTTGAGGGGGGGGGGGGGGGGGGGTCAGCTGGAGATTCAGTCGCTCTCCCGTCGGTGGCCTTTAACCGGTGCCAGCAGCCGACCCGCCATGAGGGCCCAGAACCGCCCCGGGATTAAACAGGCCAGAGCCGGACGCCAAGCATGTCCTTGAACTACATCAAGAACTTCTATGAAGGATGCGTGAGTACCCCCCCCATCACCCCCCCCATCACCCCCCCCAGCAGATCACTGGCCTTCTGGGCTTTTCCAGCGCTGGGGGAGGCTTTAACCGGGGTGGTGGAGGTGGAGGTGGTGGAGGGGGGGGGGCAGTCGAGGGAGTCTTTACGGGGGGGGGTCAGGGTCGGGGACCAGGTAGAACATAGATGGGGGGTTGGTGTGAGGACGGGGGGTGGGGGGGTTAAGATGTGCTGCGTTTTTACATGACTGACCAAGGCTGTTTCTGTGTGTGTGTGTGAGTGTGTGTGTTTCTGTGTGTGTGTATGGTGTATGCATGAGTGTGTGTGCCTGTGTGTGTGTTTTTTGTGTGCCTGTGTGTGTGTGTTTCTGTGTGTGCGTGCATATATGTATGTGTTTCTGTGTGTGTATGTGTGCGTGCATGTGTGAGCATGTGTGTGTGTGTTTCTGTGTGCCTGTGTGTGTGTGCCTGTGTGTGTGTGCCTGTGTGTGTGTATATGTGTGCCTGTGTGTGTGTATGTGTTTCTGTGTGACTGTGTGTGTGTGCGTGCATGTGTGAGCAAGTGTGTGTGTGTGTGAGCATGTGTGTGTGTGCCTGTGTGTGTGTGTGTGTGCCTGTGTGTGTGTATGTGTTTCTGTGTGACTGTGTGTTTGTGTGCGTGCATGTGTGTGTGTGTGCGTGTGTGTGTGTGCCTGTGTGTGTGCCTGTGTGTGTGTATGTGTTTCTGTGTGACTGTGTGTTTGTGTGCGTGCATGTGTGTGTGTGTGTGTTTGTGTGCGTGCATGTGTGTGTGTGTGCGTGTGTGTGTGTGAGCATGTGTGTGTGTGTGTGTGTGTGTGTGTGTGTGCCACAGCTCAGGCCTCCTACTGTGATAGGCCAGTTCCACACCCTGTTCTTCGGCTCCGTGCGGATGTTCTTCCTGGGCGTCCTCGGCTTCGCCGTCTACGGGAATGAGGCGCTGCACTTCAGCTGCGACCCCGACCGCCGAGAGCTCAACTTGTACTGCTACAACCAGTTCAGGCCCATCACGCCGCAGGTACGACTCAGCACCCCTCGCCCCCCCAACCCCCCTTCTGGAATCAGCACTTTGTGATGCGGCTGCACCCCCCCGGACGGCCTCTGGGGGCGGTAGCGAGCCCTCTCACGCTTGTGGGTGAGGAGGAGGAGAGGAAGACGAGTGAAGCGTTGACATGGGGGGCTGAGGGTTTTAGGGAAACGGGGTTCAAGGAGCGTTCGCCACCAACGGGCCTGGGGGGTGGGACGCGGTCCCTGAGGTCCTGGGGGGGGCCAGAACCAGAACCAGGTGGAGGTCAGGGTTGGGGAGGTAGAGGGTCTTGGGAGGAGGAAGAGGAGAACCTGGAGAAGAACCCCCCCCCTAGAGCTCCAGGGACTAAGACCTAGGCCCAGGACCTGTCAGGAAGCCCCCTCGTGACCCGGCTCCTCCTCTGCTCCTCCTCCTCTCAGGTGTTCTGGGCGCTGCAGCTGGTGACGGTGTTGGTCCCCGGAGCCGTGTTCCACCTGTACGCCGCCTGCAAGAACATCGACCAGGAGGAGATCCTGGAGCGGCCCATCTACACCGTCTTCTACATCATCTCTGTTCTTCTGCGTATCATCCTCGAGGTCATCGCCTTCTGGCTGCAGAGCCACCTCTTCGGCTTCCAGGTGGGTGAACCCCCCTCGAGGAGCCCCCCAGGTGTTGAGACCTTCCCCACCTGAGGCGTGGTCCTTGTGCCCCCCCCTTCCCCCCCCCAGGTCCACCCGCTGTACATGTGTGACGCCAGCGCCCTGGAAAAGACCTTTAACGTGACCAAGTGCATGGTGCCCGAACACTTTGAGAAGACCATCTTCCTCAGCGCCATGTACACCTTCACCGTCATCACCATCCTCCTCTGCATCGCCGAGATCTTCGAGATCCTCTGCCGGCGGCTCGGTTACCTCAACAACCAGTGACGGCGCGAGCGGGCGCCCGCGGGGGAGGAAAAAAAAAAAAAAAAAAAAAAAAAAAGGCGGGACGCGGCGCCGCGGCGGGGCTCGACGGCTGGGCCGACGCCGAACTTCGCCGAAGGGGAGGCGGACGTCGGAGCGGAACTTCACCTCTGGTCCTCCAGCGGCGGCGCCGGCGCGGTCCGAGACTCCTGACGGACCGCCCCGGGTGCGTCTCAGGTGTCGGACGGTCTTACACGTCGGGTCTGAGGACCCAAGTTTGGTTTTTTTTTTCTACGAGGCGACGGAGCGGCGGATCGCAGCGGCGCTGATTTAGAGTTCAGGTGAGTCGGGTCGCGGGCGGTTGATCAGAACCCCGTTCCCGGAGGCTCCTCGCTCCCCCAGAACTGGACCTCTGACCCGTGGTTTCCTCAGTGTGCTGGTGTTCAAGGTACAGGTGGAGCCCAGGCTCCGTACAGGTGCTCCTCCACCCCCCCCCCCTCCCCCCCGGCCCGCCCCGCCTCCGGACTCTTCTGGGAGACGAGAACCTCACGAGGGCTCGGGTCCCGCCCGGCGATATCGAAGCGGAGGCGTTGGGCCGCGAGGGCGGGGGGGCGGGGGGGGTCCGAAAGCTCGAATAAACAGGCTGAATAATCAATAAAGAGGTCGACAGGTAACGGACGCCAACAAGGGGGGCGTCGCCGGGAGGCTGAGGGGGAGGGGGGATCAGCGCCTCCCGAAGAACACCTGAGGTTCTGCCGCGTCGGAGCCTCCGGAGGCTCCTCGCCTGCGGTCGCCTCGGGGGTGGGCGGCGCCGCGCGGCCGCGGGCGGAGTCTGCAAACGCTCGCTTTTGCCTCTCGCGAGAGCTCCCGTGCACGTGGGCGTCCTCCACGTGGGCGTCCTCCACGCGGGCGTCCTCCACGCGGGCGTCCTCCACGTGGGCTCGTGGCGCGGTCACAGAAGATTACCTCTGCTGTGCGTACATCCTATTTCTTATCAGACATCCATCCAACTTTTGTTACCAAGCTTCCAGCAACGTGTTCATCATCTCAGGTACTAAGTTGCGTACATTGCAGACAAAAGTGGATCAAGACCTCCTTTCAGACCCTTCCAGACTTTGAGGTTTTTCTGAGAACTTCCGAGGAGGCGGCCCGCGGGGGGCCCCCGGGGGTCTGGACGGGCTCCTGTGTTTGGACTTCCCGTTCTGATACTGTGGTTTTCACTTTTCCTGAATCTGTTCTGTCCTGTTCATGTGGAATAAAAGCGCAGAACTTCACCTCCTGAGCTGCTCCCACGCGTCCGCTTGTCGCGCCAAAAGCCCGCGCGTGCGGTCGGGGGGGGGGGGGGGGCACGGCGGTGGCTTTGATGCTTTGATCCGTGTCGTTGCTGAAGATGAAACGGGGGGGCGGTCCTCACCAGCCTCCATTGTTCCCGCTCCGACTTTGATTTTAAAGATTAAAGGAGAAGATCTGACGCCTCCGCCGGCCGTTTGGTTTCCTTATTCGATGTTTCCCGGAGAACGTCTGGCCCGGCCCGTAAGGCCCCCCCTGGTGGTGACCCGGGGAGCCGGACCCGAGGACTTCGGGTTTCTGGAAAAAGGTTTCGTTGGATTGATGGTGGCGTTCCAGATGGACGAGGATCCGCCACCATCTGTGAGCGGAGGACACGAGGATCGGCCGGGATACGACGGAGGCTTCTGGTCCCGGACCGGCCGGAACCAGAACCAGAAGCTCCAGATGGCCCCGACACCCCCGGAACCTCAAATCAGTCAGAGAACAACGAGCAGAACGCTTTCAGAACATCTGCTTCCACCCAGAAACAGCACGGACTCACACACACACACACACACACACACCCATGCGCACACACACACACGCGCACACACACACACACGCACACACACACACACCCATGCGCACACACACACGCGCACACACACACACACACTCACGCGCACACACACACACACACACAAGTTCATTTCATTCATTTATTTTAATGTTTAAATTTGACAGAATAATGACAACACTGATCTTTATTCAGCACCAAACATCCTCCCCCATCACTGATGGCTGCCTCCTCGCTACCTCCCCTTCCTTCTACCTCTCTCTCCCTCTACCTCCCTCCTTCTCTCTCCCTCCCACCTCCCTCCCTTTCTCTATACCTTTCTCTCCCTCTACCTCTCCCCCTCTACCCTCCTCTCTCCCCCCTCTCTCTCCCTCTCTCTTCCTCTACCTCTCTCTCTCCCTCTACCTCTCTCTCTCTACCTCTTTCTCCTCTACCTCTCTCCCTTTACCTCTCTCCATCTCTCTTCCTCTACCCCCCTCTCTCCCTTTCCCTCCCTCTCTCTCCCTCTACCTCTCTCCCTTTACCTCTCTCCATCTCTCTTCCTCTACCCCCTCTCTCCCTTTCCCTCCCTCTCTCTCCCTTTACCTCCCCATCTCTCTTCCTCTACCCCCCTCCCTCCCTCCCCCTCCCTCTCTCTCCCTCTACTTCTCTCCCTTTACCTCCCTCCATCTCTCTTCCTCTACCCCCCTCCCTCCCTCCCCCTCCCTCTCTCCCTCTACCTCTCTCTCTTACCTCTCTCCATCTCTCTCCCTCCACCCCCTCCCTCCCTCCCCCTCTCTCTTTATTAGGTTTGCTCTTCTGTCACCCCTCTCTTCACTGCTGAATATGGGTGAGGACTCAGCCATGTATCCATTCATCCATCCTTCCATTCATCCATCCATCCATCACTTACAGTTCACTCTTAAAATTGATCTTTTGCTCTCTCTCTCTCTCTCTCTCTCTCTCTCTCTCTCTCTCCACACACACACACACACACACACACACTAGCACTAATATAGAGCTTCTGCTTTTTTGTGAGCGTCAGTCTCAGTCAGTCAGGCTGACAGAGAGAGAGAGAGAGAGAGAGAGAGAGAGACTCACACACACACACGCAGACACACACACACACGCAGACACACGCAGTCAGACAGCCAGACAGTCGGACGGACGCACGCCCCCCCTCACAACTTTCCTCACACCTCCGCTCCTCCGCGTCTTTACGCACGGAGCTCCGATGGACGACGAGCTGCTGTCGGACTTCCCCCCTCCCCTGAGCGGGGCCCCGGGGAACCTCACGGACGAGCCGGGCTGGTGGGCGTCCTCGGACGGCGCGGAGACGGTGCACCTGGCGGTGCGCTGCGTCATGACCTCGGCGTACGCGCTGATCATCGCCGTGGGTCTGCTGGGCAACGTGACGCTGGTGAAGATCTTCGTGAGCAGCAGCGCCATGCGCAGCGTGCCCAACATCTTCATCTCCAGCCTGGCGCTGGGCGACCTGCTGCTGCTGCTCACCTGCGTGCCCGTCGACGCCTTCCGCTACTTCTCCGAGGAGTGGGTGTTCGGCGAGGCGGCGTGCAAGCTCATCCCCGTCATCCAGCTGACGTCGGTCGGCGTGTCCGTGTTCACCCTGACGGCGCTCAGCGCGGACAGGTGAGCGCACCTGAACACGCACGCACGCACGCACACGCACCTCACCCCTGACCCGCTCCAGGGTCGTGGTCGTCATGGCACCCTCCTTTCAAAGGCACGTTTACGTAAAACTACCGACAGAAAGAAAGCGGTGAGATGATGTTTCCGGGGAGAAAAGTTGTTAAAACGTTGTTTTTGCGTTTTTCATCACTTCCAAATTTGAGTTTAATTCCTGAAAAATTACAAAATCCTTCGATTCGCACCTAAAACGGACGCAGTGACATATTCCGCGTCTGATTGTGCGACTTTGGAGCGCGTTTGTGTTTGATTAATTAACGAGACGCGCCAGCGGCCGCGGCAGCGCCCCCTTCTGGCCGCAGGCGGAACTGCGCGACCGCAACGCGAAATGAAGACGCCGAAGGGTCGCTGACGTCAAAGCTTACCTCGACTGAGGTGTGGAAGTGGGAGGAGTCTCCAGGGCTGGGGTCAAAGGTCAGCCTCCCCCTTCTCTGTGGGTTATTACCGCGTCCGGAGAAGTGGCTATTCCTCCCGCCACTGGAGGCTGATGGGCCTCCTCCACGGGAATGACTGACACATCCTTTAATCTCCTGGAAGGAGACCGAGAATGGAATCATTAGCAGGTGCCCTCCTCCTGGGCCGGGGCTGATCGTCGGCGTCGGCCGGTGCTCGCAAACCGTGAAGATGCTCAGAAGGTCGGAGCGGCCGAGTGTGTCACCGCGCTGGCTTTCAGGGCTTACGGGGACCGCGGTGAAAACACAGACGCTGCGAGGACCCGAGGTGTTTCTGGGGACCCGACGCGTCCGGAGCGTGTGTGTGTGTGTGTGTGTGTGTGTGTGTGTGTGTGTGTGTGTGTGTGTGTGGGACACCAAACCTGTCCCTCCCATCCAATCAAACACTCGCCTGGTGCACAAAATGGCGCCCCAATTAGCAATTAACGGGATAATTCTCCGTGAAATATCGAGCCTCCTGGTCAGCGTGACGGAGAGGAGAGGCGATCGGTTCAGGGCCGAGAGGGGAGACGAGGAGAACGAGCGTCTCTCGGTCTGATTGAGCCGAGCAGACAGCCGGAATTCCCTCAGGAAGGCCTTCGCAAACACACCAGCTCTCTCCAGGACGAGCTGCGGCGGACGCGGCGGGAGCAGCTCGCACGCGCCGCCCGTCGATCCGCCGACGGACGGCGATCGGTCACGAGCGACTCTTGACCTCTGACCTCCGGGCCCGCAGCTTCAGAGGCTCCCCGTGGCCTCACGGAGGGACGTGGAGAGAGAGAGGTGTCCACCAGAGGGCGCCATAAGAGATGTGGGGAGGACACACACACACACACACACACACACACACACACACACACACACACACACACACACACACACACACACACACACACACACACACACACACACACACACACACACACACACACACACACACCACCTGACCGAAGCCAACAGAACCGGAGCGTCTGGCTCGGCTGCAGAACTCCACCCGTGGAGGCGCTCGACATTCGAGCTGAAGGAGCTCGTCCCGTCTGAGAGACTCTGAAGAACCCGGAACCCGAGAGAGCAAACATCTGTCGGACAGATGTGCGCCTGGGCCCTGAGCCCCGACGCCAGGGACGGATCAGGGCTGGAATGAGAGCAGAAGGGTCCTCCAGGAGGAGGTTCATCGCCAAGCATCGATTTTCCCTCCGCCCTCGACCTCAGACGCTCCGGCTGAGTCGGGAGTCACGGAGACCTCACAGCCTGGGGGGCTCGGGTCGGGGGCGGGGTCAGGAGGTCCGGGACGAGCGGAGACCCGCCTCCGAAGAGGCTCCGCCTATCCGCGGGACGGCGAGATCGAACGAGACCGTTCCCCCCTCGGTCTGGAGGACGCGGGGAGCCCCGGACGAGCGGCGAACCCCCGATGGCGGTTAACGGTATCGACCGCCGTCTGCCCGTCAGGTACAAGGCCATCGTGAACCCCATGGACATCCAGACGTCCAGCGCCGTCTTCTGGACCTGCCTGAAGGCCGTCTCCATCTGGCTGCTGTCCGTCCTGCTCGCCGTCCCCGAGGCCGTCTTCTCCCAGGTCGTCTCCATGCAGGTGAACGCCCCTGGCCCCGCCCCCCCGCCCTCCTGGCCCCTCCCCCACCCTCCTGGCCCCGCCCCCCGCCTCCTGGCCCCGCCCCCCCGCCGTGGTCGTTAACCCCTGCGTCCTCTGCCTCAGGGTCACGGCGAGGACGCCAACGCCACCTTCAGGAACTGCGTGCCGTACCCCCTGTCCAACCAGATGCACCCCAAGATCCACTCCGTCCTGATCTTCCTGGTCTACTTCCTGGTCCCGCTGGTCATCATCTCCGTCTACTACTACCACATCGCCCGCACGCTCATGAAGAGCGCCCACGACATTCCGGGCGAAGTCCGTGACCACACCAGGAGACAGGTGAGGTCAGAGGGCACCGGGGGGCGGACCGGAGCGATACCGAGGCGATTTGGGCGAAATCGGTTTTGTTTCTCCCTCCAACGCAAGAACAAATATAACAGTCCCGAACTAGAGGAATGAGGGGGAGGGGCTAATAAGGGGGAGGGGCTAATAGGGGAGGGGCAAAGAGGGAGCAGGGGTAATAAGGGAGGGGCTAATAAAAAGGGGGGGGCTAATAGGGGAGGGGCAAAGGAGGGAGGGTGGGGCTTGAATCGTCCGCATCACTTCCCAATCTCCAAAGATCCACCATCAGAACCAGAGGAAGAGCGATACCGAGGCGATTTGGGCGATATTCGGGGCCTGAAATCGGTTTTGTTTCTCCCTCCAACGCAAGAACAAAAACAACACAGTCCCGAACTAAACTAACAAACTACACGTTTGACAGAAGCTTAACGGTTATCGATGAGTACAGTCGTCCATTGAGCGGTGGAGGAGAAACGACGTGTTCAAATTGAGGCTTTTCCTTTTTAAAGGATTTTCCGGGCTGAGATTAACATAACGGGAGATTTGAGCCCATTTACGGAGCGCTGATTAATTTAGTGCTTCCAAAATGACGTTCCCGAGGGAGCAGATCCGTTACCCATGGAAGGGTTTGTTTTTATGTCTGTAAGACGGAGCTGCGGCGATTTGTTCAGCGAAGTTTTAAAGCGTTTAAAAGAAAATCGGAAGTAAAACGGGAAGGGAATTACAATCGAGTTGAGAAGTTTGAGTGAATATGTTTAAGGTTAAATGGGGACTGAGAAATGATGAGGGGAGGGGCTAACAAGGGAGGGAGGGGCTAATATGGGAGGGGCAAAAGAGGGGGAGGGGCTAGTAAGGGAGGGGCTAAAGAGGGGGAGGGGCTAAAGAGGGGAGGGGCAAAGGAGGGAGGGTGGGGCTTGAATGTGCTTCATTAATATCAGAGAGTAAAACAAGTAAAAATCGAAAATGTTGGCGGATGTATCGGTCGACCACCAATCAGAACAGATCAGCGAGGCCCCGCCCACATTCCTCAGAAGAGATCAGGGCAGTGCCGAGGCCCCGCCCACATTCCTCAATGTCCCGAGGACAGGCGTCGACAGTAACGGAGCGTAATTAATTAATCGGGCTCCTCGGTTTGAGCCGCAGATCGATCTTTGTGGTCTGAGGCGGTGAGGACCACGCAGCCTCCTTTTCCTCCTCTTTCTCTTCCTCCTCTTTCTCCTCCTCCTCTTCCTCCTCCTCCTCCCTCTTCCTCCTCCTCTTCCTCCTCTTCCTCCCTCCCCCTCTCCTCCCTCCTCCTCCTCTCCTCCCTCCCTCCCTCCTCTTTCTCCTCCTCCCTCCCTCCTCTTCCTCCTCTTCCTCTTCCTCCTCCTCTTCCTCCTCCTCCTCTTCCTCCTCCTCCTCCTCCTCCTCCTCCTCTTCCTCCTCTTTCTCCTCCTCCTCTTCCTCCTCCTCCTCCTCTTCCTCCTCCTCTTCCTCCTCTTCCTCCTCCTCTTCCTCCTCCTCTTCCTCCTCCTCCTCCTCTTTCTCCTCCTCCTCCTCCTCTTCCTCCTCTTCCTCTTCCTCCTCCTCTTCCTCCTCCTCCTCCTCTTTCTCCTCCTCCTCCTCCTCCTCTTCCTCCTCTTCCTCTTCCTCCTCCTCTTCCTCCTCCTCCTCCTCTTCCTCCTCCTCCTCCTCCTCTTTCTCCTCCTCCTCCTCCTCTTCCTCCTCTTCCTCTTCCTCCTCCTCTTCCTCCTCCTCCTCTTCCTCCTCCTCCTCCTCCTCTTCCTCCTCTTTCTCCTCCTCCTCTTCCTCCTCCTCCTCCTCTTCCTCCTCCTCTTCCTCCTCTTCCTCCTCCTCTTCCTCCTCCTCTTCCTCCTCCTCCTCCTCTTTCTCCTCCTCCTCCTCCTCTTCCTCCTCTTCCTCTTCCTCCTCCTCTTCCTCATCCTCCTCCTCTTTCTCCTCCTCCTCTTCCTCCTCCTCCTCTTCCTCCTCCTCCTCCTCCTCCTCTTCCTCCTCCTCTTCCTCCTCCTCTTCCTCCTGTTTCTAAAAGGGGAACGTCGAAGGTCAGAAGTCAATTATCCATCAGCTGCAGACGCCGCGTCGATAAACACGCCCGCAGACATCAGCTGATTCGCCCCCGCCCACCGAGGAGCGGTCCCGCCAGGAACGCCGGCCAGCGTCCACTCCGCTCGGATTAGAATCAGATTATAATCCGCGCCGGGGTGCAGCGCGAGGGACCGCGGCGGCCCCCCGAGACCTCCCACGTTACGGGAAGAAGCGACGGGAGGACGTCCTCCTGCTGCTCGGCCGGCGCCGGCGGCCAATCGGGCTCGTTGTGACGGATGACTGACAGCTGCAGCATTTGGGGGGGAGTACAGGAAGGGGAGTACAGGAGGAGGGGGGAGTACGGGGGGGATTACGGGGCGGGGGGGTACGGGGGGTACAGGAGGAGGGGGGTACAGGAGGAGGGGGGAGTACAGGAGGGGGGTACGGGGGGGTACAGGGAGGGGGGTACAGGAGGAGGGGGGAGTACAGGAGGAGGGGGGTACAGGAGGGGGGTACAGGAGGGGGGGGGATTACAGGAGGGGGGGGGAGTACAGGAGGGGGGGGGAGTACAGGAGGGGGGGGATTACGGGGGGGTTACAGGAAACATCAGATTATGAAGAGAAACAAGCATTTCTGCTCCTTTTATGATTTCTATTGATCACAAAAGATCAAAGGAACAAAGAGGATGGAAGAACCAGCGTTTTTCCCCCTGAGGCGCCGACGTGGGAACGCCGCCGTCCTCCTTTATCAGTTTAACAACAAAAACACACAACAGGACGAATCAAAGATCTAATTTGACTCCGGCTCCTTGTCCCTCTGCTGCCATGGCAACGGTGTGTCCACGTGTCCGCGGATCAGACGAGTCCCGACAGACGCGGCTCCGCACTGGAATCTGGGAAACCAGTAGAACCCAGTAGAACCAGCTCTATGAACCAGTAGAATCCAGTAGAACCCAGTAGAACCCAGTAGAACCAGCTCTATAACCCAGTAGAACCCAGTAAAACCAGCTCTATAACCCAATAGAACCCAGTAGAACCAGCTCTATAAACCAGTAGAACCCAGTAGAACCCAGTAGAACCAGCTCTATAAACCAGTAGAACCCAGTAGAACCAGCTCTATAACCCAGTAGAACCCAGTAAAACCAGCTCTATAACCCAATAGAACCCAGTAGAACCAGCTCTATAAACCAGTAGAACCCAGTAGAACCCAGTAGAACCAGCTCTATAAACCAGTAGAACCCAGTAGAACCAGCTCTATAAACCAGTAGAACCCAGTAGAACCAGCTCTATAACCCAGTAGAACTCAGTAGAACCAGCTCTATAAACCAGTAGAACCCAGTAGAACCAGCTCTAGAACCCAGTAGAACCCAGTAGAACCAGCTCTATAAACCAGTAGAACCCAGTAGAACCAGCTCTATAAACCAGTAGAACCCAGTAGAACCAGCTCTATAAACCAGTAGAACCCAGTAGAACCAGCTCTATAACCCAGTAGAACTCAGTAGAACCAGCTCTATAAACCAGTAGAACCCAGTAGAACCAGCTCTAGAACCCAGTAGAACCCAGTAGAACCAGCTCTATAAACCAGTAGAACCCAGTAGAACCCAGTAGAACCAGCTCTATAAACCAGTAGAACCCAGTAGAACCAGCTCTATAAACCAGTAGAACCCAGTAGAACCAGCTCTATAACCCAGTAGAACCCAGTAAAACCAGCTCTATAACCCAATAGAACCCAGTAGAACCAGCTCTATAAACCAGTAGAACCCAGTAGAACCCAGTAGAACCAGCTCTATAAACCAGTAGAATCCAGTAGAACCCAGTAGAACCCAGTAGAACCAGCTCTATAACCCAGTAGAACCCAGTAAAACCAGCTCTATAACCCAATAGAACCCAGTAGAACCAGCTCTATAAACCAGTAGAACCCAGTAGAACCCAGTAGAACCAGCTCTATAAACCAGTAGAACCCAGTAGAACCAGCTCTATAACCCAGTAGAACCCAGTAAAACCAGCTCTATAACCCAATAGAACCCAGTAGAACCAGCTCTATAAACCAGTAGAACCCAGTAGAACCCAGTAGAACCAGCTCTATAAACCAGTAGAACCCAGTAGAACCAGCTCTATAAACCAGTAGAACCCAGTAGAACCAGCTCTATAACCCAGTAGAACTCAGTAGAACCAGCTCTATAAACCAGTAGAACCCAGTAGAACCAGCTCTAGAACCCAGTAGAACCCAGTAGAACCAGCTATATAAACCAGTAGAACCCAGTAGAACCAGCTCTATAAAACCAGTAGAACCCAGTAGAACCAGCTCTATAAACCAGTAGAACCCAGTAGAACCAGCTCTATAACCCAGTAGAACTCAGTAGAACCAGCTCTATAAACCAGTAGAACCCAGTAGAACCAGCTCTAGAACCCAGTAGAACCCAGTAGAACCAGCTCTATAAACCAGTAGAACCCAGTAGAACCCAGTAGAACCAGCTCTATAAACCAGTAGAACCCAGTAGAACCAGCTCTATAAACCAGTAGAACCCAGTAGAACCAGCTCTATAACCCAGTAGAACCCAGTAAAACCAGCTCTATAACCCAATAGAACCCAGTAGAACCAGCTCTATAAACCAGTAGAACCCAGTAGAACCCAGTAGAACCAGCTCTATAAACCAGTAGAACCCAGTAGAACCCAGTAGAACCAGCTCTATAAACCAGTAGAACCCAGTAGAACCAGCTCTATAACGTTGAAAGCCTCAACTCCCGCCTTCCTTCGTTTCCACGGAGACGCGAGCGTTCGTTCCGGCCGAGCGGTTCCGACCGTCCTCGGGGATCCTGAGGGGAAGGTCACGGCGGAACACGGAGAAACACTCAACGCCCCCCTCACCCCCTCACCCCCCCCTCACCCCCCTCACCTCCCCTCATCCCCCCATCACCCCCCCTCACCCCCTCACCCCCCTCACCCCCCTCACCCCCTCACCCCCCCCAGGTGGAGACCCGGAAGCGGCTGGCGAAGATCGTGCTGGTGTTCGTGGGGCTGTTCGCGCTGTGCTGGCTGCCCAACCACGCCCTCTACCTGTACCGCTCCTTCCACTACCACCGCGCCGACCTGTCCCTCGCCCACCTGGTGGTCACGCTGCTCGCCCGCGTGCTCAGCTTCTCGTCCTCCTGCGTCAACCCCTTCGCCCTCTACCTGCTCAGCGAGACCTTCCGCCGCCACTTCAACAGGTCGGGAACGCCGCCGGTATTCCCGCCCCTCCCGGGTCTAACGGGAACCCCCCCCCCCCTCCCCCCCCCCCCAGCCAGCTGCGGTGCGGTCGCGGTCCTCGCCCGGAGCGGCGGGCGAGCTACCTGCACAGCACCTCCCACATCCGCCTGGCCTCCATCAGGAAGGCCACGCCCACCACCAGCCTCGTCGCCCCGGCGACCAACGGGAGCTCCGGCAGGCAGGAGGTGGCGCTATGAGGGCGGGGGGGAGGGGCCGCCCCACCCCCCCCGTCGGCGTGGAGACGAGCGGGAACGCCAGGCGGGGCGCTGCATGCTTACGATACCGTGTCTGTGTTGTCGGGAGGGGGCGGGGCGTCCCCCAGGCCCCGCCCCCTCCCCCTTTGTTCTCACTCTCTTCCCGGCGTTCCCGATGTTCTCGAGCGGGCCTCCCGGCTCGGCGGTCAACCCAACTCGCCCGCGGAGCCCCGCTCGCGCCCTCGAGGGGATTATCGGACTCCACGCCTCCGGGCTGACCTGCTGGGGGGCGGGGCGAGGGGGCGGGGCTAAACATGAAGGTTAAACGGTCTGAAACAAGCCGTCACTACACGTGAAGGGGGGTGAGGGGGTGAGGGGTGAAGGGGGTGGTGGGGGTGAGGGGGTGAAGGGGGTGAAGGGGGTGGGGGGTGAAGGGGGTGAAGGGGGTGGGGGGGGGTGTGAGGGTGAGGGGGGTGAGGGGGTGAGGGGGTGGGGGTGAAGGGGGTGAGGGGGTGAAGGGGGGGGGGGTGAGGGGTGAAGGGGGTGAAGGGGGTGGGGGGTGAGGGGGGTGAAGGGGGTGGGGGTGAGGGGGTGGTGGGGGTGAGGAGGGTGAGGGGGTGGTGGGGTGAGGGGGTGAGGGGGTGTGAGGGGTGAGGGGGGTGAGGGGGGTGAGGGGGTGAGGGGGTGGGGGGTGGTGGGGGTGAGGAGGGTGAGGGGGTGGGGGGGTGAGGGGGTGAGGGGGGGTGTGAGGGGTGAGGGGGGTGAGGGGGTCTAACTGTGATTTGTGTCGTTTTATTAACTACATTAACAATAAAAGATGATTTCTGACTCTGATCCACGATTCCATCACAGCAGCTCATTAACGCTGAGTGAGTGTGAGTGTGTGTGTGTCTGTGTGTGAGTGTGTGTGAGTGAGTGTGAGTGTGTGTGTCTGTGTGTGAGTGTGTGTGAGTGAGTGTGTGTGTGAGTGTGTGTGTGTGTGTGTGTGTGTGTGTGAGTGAGTGTGAGTGTGTGTGTGAGTGTGAGTGTGTGTGTGTGAGTGCGAGTGTGTGTGCGTGTGTGAGTGTGTGTGACTGTGAGAGTGTGTGTTTGAGTGTTTGTGTGTGTGTGAGTGTGTGAGTGAGTGAGTGTGTGTGTGTGTGTGTGAGTGTGTGAGTGAGTGAGTGTGTGTGTGTGTGTGTGTGAGTGTGTGAGTGAGTGAGTGTGTGTGTGTGAGTGTGTGTGAGTGTGTGTGTGTGAGCCAATCTGCTCCTCATCAGTACAGTAACACACACAAAGCGTTCCCGCTCAAGATCTTCCAGAGATGGTGTTTTCCTGACGGTGGTCATTACCTGCAGATGGAACTCTTTATTGTTCCGAGCTCCTGGAGCCTGATCAGGCCTCATCCGACCTTCGGCTGTGTGTGTGTGTGTTTCTGTGTGTGTGTGTGGGGGGGGGGTCCGGGGCCTCGGGAATCCGTCTTTTCCACCTCAGCTCCTTCAAACGAAAATAATTAATTTGTTTATTTTCTCTCATAATCACATTTATTACACATGAGATCAAACAAACATGAGGAATTTAAACTGTTGAAAACAGGAATTACACACACACACTTACACACACACTTACACACACACACTCACACAGACACACACACACACTCACACAGACACACATACTCACACACTCACACAGACACACTCACACAGACACACATACACACACTCACACAGACACACACAGACACACTCACACAGACACACATACACTCACACAGACACACACAGACGCACTCACACAGACACATACACTCACACAGACATACTCACACACACACATACACTCACACAGACACACACACACTCACACAGACACACACTCACACACACACATACACTCACACAGACACACACTCACACAGACACACACAGACACACTCACACAGACACATACACTCACACAGACACACACTCACACACACACGTACACTCACATAGACACACACAGACACACATACACTCACACACACACATACACTCACACACACACGTACACTCACACACACACTCACACACACACGTACACTCACATAGACACACACAGACACACATACACACACACACACATACACTCACACACACGTACACTCACACACACACTCACACACACATACACTCACACAGACACACACACACAGACACACACAGACACACTCACACACACACACGTACACTCACACAGACACACACAGACACACATACACTCACACACACACATACACTCACACACACACTCACACACACACTAATGAGAAAATCATAGATAAATTAACATGTCAACGGTGACAGGATTCTGAAAACCTGAACTCTGTGTGTATTTCAGTCTGTGTGTATCTGTGCATGTGTGTGTGTGTGAGTGTGTGTTGACATGGTAACAGACCAGTGTGAGAGCAGAGACTGTTGCAGCTTCTTCTTCTGTGGTGCTTCAAGGTTAATATTCAGCAGCTGACCTCGGGGGCTTCAACGCCACCTTCTCAGGTGTCTGCTCGCCTAGCCCATGGTTATTGATGAGTATTGATTATTATTGATGAGTATTGATTATTATTGATCAATATTGGTTATTATTGATGAGTATTGGTGGTTATTGGTGAGTATTGATGGTTATTGATTATTATTGATGGTTATTGACGGCTCGTCTGGGCTCGCCACAAACTCGTCTCTCACAGGTTGGAGGGGCTTCCTCATAAAGGCAGAAGGAAGTCACATGTGAAGAAGGTGGTGGTGAGGAGGAGGAAGAGGAGGAGGAGGAAGAGGAGGAGGAGGAGGAGGAAGGAGGAAGAGGAGGAGGAGGAGGGAGGAGGAAGAGGAGGAGGAAGAGGAGGAGGAGGAAGAGGAAGAGGAGGAGGAAGAAGAGGAGGAAGAGGAGGAGGAGGAGGAGGAGGAAGAGGAGGAGGAGGAGGAGGAAGAGGAGGAGGAGGAGGAGGGAGGAGGAGGAGGAGGAGGAGGAAGAGGAAGAGGATGAGGAGGAGGAGGAGGAAGAGGAGGAGGAGGAGGAAGAGGAGGAGGAGGAGGAGGAGGAAGAAGAGGAGGAGGAAGAGGAGGAAGAGGAGGAGGAGGAGGAAGAGGAGGAGGAAGGAGGAAGAAGAAGAGGAAGAGGAGGAAGAGGAGGAGGAAGAGGAGGAAGAGGAAGCTTCTGATCTGCTGCTGATGGATGTCCAAGAGGCTCCACAGGGTTTCCCAGTGCCCCCAGCAGGGGCCCCTCAGCTTTAACTACATCTTGGCTCCAAAGAAGAAGATGATTGAAAGGTTGAGACCAATTAAAGCCCAGAGAGAGAGAGCAGTATTGATCTGAGCAGCATTGATCTGAGTGGTATTGATCACTGATCACTGAGCGGTATTGATCACTGATCAGAGGCGCTGATGAGGTGCATGCCCTCATGCAGGAGCGTCTTCATCGTTGTCCGAGGATCGCCGCTGTTGCGTCCCCTCCGCTGCCTGGTCACGTGATCCCTGGTCACGTGACCTCTGTCTAGGATGGACGACCCCTCCTCTTCCCCCTCGCCAGGCGCGAGGCGGCAACAGGCCGTGGCCGACCACAAACGTTCCTCTCCCGTCTCTCCTGACTCCGGACAGCCAACGAGACTGCGGCGCCGGAGGGGGGGGGCGTGGCCGTTCCGGGGGGGCTGAAGGTCAACGATGAAGGAGCGGCGTCTGATGTTGCTCTCCTCTGATGGCCGCCTGACTGATGTTCTCCAGGCTTCCAGGAAGGCTCCTCCTGGTTGTTCAACATTAATCACACGTCCCTTGGAAATGCGGCGGCGGCGGCGGCGATGGTCCAGATGTCAGACTCAGCTCTTCCCGCTGACTCTGGATCAACATTAGTTTGATGATGGCAGCAGCTGGTCTCTCATCTCAGCAGATAATTGGCTCTGCGCTGAGGGGCGGCGGCGGCGGTGGCGGCGGCGAAATGAAGAATGGCAGCTTTGTTCCTCCAAGCTGCTCGCGGCCTGCTGACGTTTACGTTCCCTCCAAACGATGCTTCTAATGAATGTTTGCGTCTCCCGGACTCTAAATGTCACGTTCAAATCTGCTCGGAGGCGCCGCCGGTACCCCCGAGGACGCCGCATTCCATCAGGCAGCCATGTTGGACAGCTGTCAAGCTTCTCTGAGACCTGCAGGAGCCTCAGGTGGAGCCTGGAGGGAAAGCTGGACGCCATCAGCCTCTTAAGGACCTATGGAATGTAAATGATGAAGGGAGTGTGGGGGCAGCAGGTAGATGTTGGAGTCACATCAGACCATCAGACCTTCAGACCTTCAGACCATCGGACCTTTAGACCTTTAGACCATCAGACCATCAGACCATCAGACCTTCAGACCATCAGACCATCAGACCTTCAGACCATCAGACCATCAGACCATCAGACCTTCAGACCATCAGACCATCAGACCTTCAGACCATCGGACCTTTAGACCTTTAGACCATCAGACCATCAGACCATCAAACCTTCAGACCTTCAGACCATCGGACCTTTAGACCTTCAGACCATCAGACCATCAGACCATCAGACCTTCAGACCATCAGACCTTTAGACCTTCAGACCATCAGACCATCGGACCTTCAGACCATCAGACCATCAGACCATCAGACCTTCAGACCTTCAGACCATCAGACCATCGGACCTTTAGACCTTCAGACCATCAGACCATCAGACCTTCAGACCTTCAGACCATCGGACCATCAGATCTTCAGACCATCAGACCTTCAGACCATCAGACCTTCAGACCTTCAGACCATCAGACCTTCAGACCTTCAGACCTTCAGACCATCAGACCTCCAGACCATCAGACCATCAGACCTCCAGACCATCAGACCATCAGACCTTCAGACCATCAGACCTTCAGACCTTCAGACCATCAGATCTTCAGACCTTCAGACCATCAGATCTTCAGACCATCAGACCATCAGACCATCAGACCTTCAGACCTTCAGACTCAGATGTTGGATCAGGACTCACAAACATGCCAGCCCTCCACCAACACACATGCTGCTCCACATACGTGAAGATGAGATCTTCAGACTGGAGCTGGGTTCCATCGCTGAGGCGAGAATCGCCGCTGGGATCCGTCTCACACCTCCGCTGGCGGGAGGCAGAGAGGATAACGAGACGTTCCCACCCGTCAGGAGGAGAGAAACCACTTAAATCCCGTTTCCTGCTGCTTCCTGTTCATCCGATGACCCCCGCTGTTGGCGTCAGATGGACTGGGGGGGGCTCCGCCCACCGCCGACCCCCCCTCGGGGGGGCGCTCGGGGGGGTCGGAGTAAAAACGATGTTCGGAACGTGACCCGAGGTTGAACACGGAGCTAATGGAGGGAGCGACCGCAGGGTCGCAGGGAATTTTCGTTCCCAGCTCCGATCACCAGTCCGACCAGTCCCGTCACGGATTACGTCATTCCCGCCGAGGGAACGACGGGCGCTGTTGTCGAGCAGAAGTCCCCGCCAGAGCAATTAAAGGCGGCGTGCTGGGCGGCGTGCTGGGCGGCTGGGCGGCGCCCCGAACTGGCGCCCGGGGACCCCCGCTGGTCCGGACTGGAGCGGTGTGAAAACCAGTGACACGCTGGCGCTCATTAACGCCGCCGCAGCCCTCGGAGCGAGCGCGCTATAAAAAGGCCGGGGCGCTCGCGTGACCTCGGGCAGATCAGAGACGCGCGGAAGGTCGCGGGATTACGGGATCCGGCCGCTCGCTGACGCGGGATCGGGTCGGAACCAGATCAGAACCCATAACAACGGGAACAGGCCACAACTCCGCTTGATATCGACTCTCCGGAATATCGTGATTCATAATAAACCTGATTTAATCCAGGATAATCCAGGATAATCCAGGATAATCCAGCAGTAAAGAACCCCCCAGGTTTCCATTCTCCGAGGTTCTCTTCTCAAGACGTTCTTCTTCTCAAGACCTTTTCGCTTTGTTTGGTCACCATGGCAACGGATCCTTCGCTACCCTCCACGCGTCCGCCTCCGTGACTCCGCCCCCCCCCTACGCCCGGGTCACGGCCTCCCTCCAAGCCCCGCCCACAGCGGACTCCCTGTCAGCACGCTCTTAGCGCCGGCGGTGAGAAGTGCTCTGAGGGACCCCGAGGGGTCGGCGTCCTTCAGCCGACCTTGGGTCACAGGTCGGCGGTGACTCAGCGTCTGGGGCGACTTCCTCGCCGACTCTCATGAATAAATGCAGCGTGTCCTCTCGCCACCATTTTGTTTCCGTGTTTCGGTGAGTTGATGGATTATAGATGAGGCCTGCAGGTGTTCGGCCCCGGAGGGCCACGGCGCCGGCGGTGAGGAGGCCATTCAATATGCAGCGCCGCTCCGAGACGAGGGGGTGGGCGAGGCCCGGGGGAAGGTCAGAGAGGGGCGGGGCTATCACCTGAGGCAACTGACTGCCAGAGCAGCTGAGGATCAAAGACTGTTACTACATGAAAATGTAAACATCAAAGAAAAGTGTATTTACATCAAAGCAAACATCCTCACTCCGAGAGATGCATCGACGCCGCGGGATATTCTGAGATGTTTTTTCAGATTTACTGAGCGGTGGGAGGAGCTAGCATCGCGGGAAGCCTCGAGCTAACTTTGAAGGTTGGGTGTCCTCTATGATCAAAGCTCAACGCTTTCTGTTAATCAATTATTAGCTGGAAGTCGCGCTGACCGTGTAGCTTCCCGTCGGTCACCGTTGGTCAGACCTGATTTATGTTTCGTTCAGACTTTTCTCAGATACGAAAGATTTATTTTCCGACGATCCGGTTTCAGAGCGCGAGCTCCACGTTTTAACCTGATTTGATTGGTTGTTCCAGACGGCGAACGGCTCCAGTTCAACATCCATCATCTTCATATCGATCAGGAGGTCCGGGAAGTGTTTTCCCGCCACCGCTGAAGAAAAGCGAAAAGGAGAAAACACGGATCAATGTCGTCAAACTTTCATCGTGCCAAAGGTCACGGATCAAAGCAACATCAAAGCCAATAAAAACATCAACAAATCATTTGGGGGGAACAAACGCAACAACCGAGGCACGAGGAGTTAACGTGATTCCAGCAACACGAATTTGATTAGAATTTTAGATGTCAATTAATCACGTTTGCGCTCGGACGGCCCCCTGGCGGTCGCGAGCGGTACCGCACCCCCTAACGAGTCACGTGGTTCACATCAGGGAGCGCGACGGAATGTGGGACTGTTTTCTCTCACCTTCTGGTTCCAGACACACAGGAACGTTAACCCCTGCGGGGAGCGTGTTCGTTCCTAATGAACGCTGACGCGCTCGGCGATAATTCTCCCCCGCGCAGCCGTGAGCCGCGGCCCCGTTGACACATGGGCGGCGGCGCGTCTGTTGCGGGGAGATAAAGACAGCGGCGTGGCTCGCTCGCCCGCAGAGACGGCGGCGGCGGCGGCTAACGCGTGGCTGAGTTAATCGACGGTAATGATGCCGCTGGAGGCTCACGGGGGGGAGTCGGAGGTGTGATTGAGCCCCGTCCTCCTCGGAGCCTCGTCTGCCTGAGCCCTTGAGCAAGGCAGAATCAGAACCCGCGGCAGCCTCCTGCTCCTCCTCGATTAGCGGGGAAAATTAGCTCGTTTATTTTTGCTCAGAAAAAAGTCCCGCCGCCGCCCGTTATCATCGAGGTCTTGACGCCTCCGCTACTGTTAGGATTTATCGTTCATCCGTTAAACAACCAGATTACTCTCGTCAAGGTTCTCCTCCGGTTCTGTCCCGAGATGAGACGACAGGGAGAGATAAACGACCTCGTTAAGAAAACTCGTTTTTCCCCTCGTTCGCGTGAGACGAAGACAGAGTAGCTTCATCCATCTGCTGTTAGCGTTGGGCTAAAGCAAGCGGGATCGCATTAGGAAGTGATTTAATTAACTTTAATTAGCCTTGCTTTGGTGGGCAGGAACGCTGCTAGCGAGGCTAGCTAACCTCTAGCGCTATCTCGTTAACTTAGCGTAGCTCGCTGCTCGGTTAGCCTAACCTTCGCTCATGTAGCGACGCTCACGAACAACGAAAATATCTGAGCAGCTATGTTCTTCGCTGTTAGCTGCAGCTACTCGGAGCTACAGCTAATAAGACGCTAAGCCCCGCCCACCTGATTTAATTAGTCTGATACTACTCGCTAATTAGCCACGCCCCCTTTGGCCTCAACAAGAGCGGCGGAACAATCCGAAGAGAAACTGGAACATCTTCATCATCTTCACCGTCGTTGTCGTTTTTACTGCTCGATGTTTTTATGTTGTTGGCGTCTCCTCCTGAGTTTTAAAAACTGCAGTAAAAACTTCGATAAATAATCTTTGGTGACGTGTTGTTAAAGCGATAAATAAATAAATAAATAAATAAATAAAGGCGTTTCCAGGTGAAGGCTCCTGCTGATGTTTAAACCAACAAGGTCGAGTTTTCCGTGTTCTAGAACGGCCTCGTTGAGAAGGAATTTAAATTTAGGAGATGGGAACGTTTTTGGAATATGATAATTTTAGCTTATGATGGATTAAAGCCTGAGAGGAAGAGGGGGAGGAAAGGGGGAGGAAGAAGAGGGGGAGAAGGGAGAGGAAAAGGGGAGGAGGTAGAGGGGGAGGAAGAGGAGAAGGAGAGGAAGAGGGGGAGGAAGAGAAGGAGGTGGGAGAGGAGGAGGAAAGGGGGAGAAAGGGGAGGAAGAGAAGGGGAGAAAGAGGAGGGGGAAGAGGAGGAGGAAAGGGGGAGGAGAAGGAGGGGGAGGAAGAAGAGAAGAGGGAGGAAGAGGAGAGGAATGGGAGGAGGGGGAGGAAGAGGAGGAAGAGCAGGAGGAAGAGAAGGAGGTGGGAGAGGAGGAGGAAAGGGGGAGAAAGGGGAGGAAGAGAAGGGGAGAAAGAGGAAGGGGAAGAGGAAGAGAAGGGGGAAGAGAAGAGGGAGGAAGAGGAGAGGAAGGGGAGGAGGGGGAGGAAGAGGAGAGGAAGAGGAAGAAGAGGAAGAGGAAGAAGAGGGTGAGGAGGAGGAGGAGGAGGAAGAGGAGGAGGGGGAGGAAGAGGGGGAGGAAGAGGGGGAGACCTCGTAGACCCTCTGGTTGGTGACCCCCGATAGACTGGCGGCTCTCTGCTGCCCCCCTCAGGACGGACCTGGAACGACTCCTTCTGCTCGTGAAGAATTTAATGTGTTTTCATTGGTCATCAATCAAACCTGATTCTGCTTTATTGATCAGGAGCCCGACGTGTTCACATTTAGGCTGTTTGGAATTTTGATTCTTCTCTTTAACATCTGAGTTGACGACACACACACACACACACACACACACTCACAGGTTATTTTAAGGGTCAGCTGTCACTGGACCCTCCTCCTCCTCCTCCTCCTCCTCCTCCTCCTCCTCTTCCTCAATGTTTTTCCGTGCTCTGTCTTCTTCACCTCCTTCTCACTCGTCCTGGTAAGATTCTCTCTCTTCCTTCACTAAACAACATAAACATTCCCAAACGTTCCTCCGGCTTGAACGAGGCCGCCCGTCACGGCCGCCGCCGCACGTGTCTCCTCCTCGTTTCACTAATTTACCGTCAGACACGAAACCGACGAGTTCGATTTTAAAATCAGCCCAAAACACGACAACTTTTAAGAAGTTTTTGAAAGTTCTCACTCGTCTTTCATCAAGTTAGCTTCTCACCATTTGACCTGTAATTGTGTTACTAAAACACTTTTATTATCGTTACTATCGTTGTTATTATCGTTATTATTATCGTTATTATCGTTATCATCGATATTATCGTTGCTGTTGGAGGATTTAAAATGTGGGCGATGACGCAGCAACGGCGGTCATATTTGGAGGCTCTTAGAATAGAAAAGTGGAAAACAGGTGTGTGTGTGAGTGTGTGTTTGTGTGTGTGTGTGTGTGTTGGGAACGTATCTATGAGCTTGGGTGTTATTTTTAACTTCTCTCACATCAACAGTTGCCATGTTGCCACACAGATACAGCTGTAGGACAAACACACACACACACACACACACACACTCACACACACTCACAAACACACTCTCACGCAAGCACACACACTCACACACACACTCACACACGCGCACACACACACACACACACTCACACACACACTCTCACGCAAACACACACACTCACACACACACTCTCTCACACACACACACACACACACACACACACACACACACACACACACACACACACACACACACACACACTCTCTCACACTCACACACACACTAATGATGCTATAATTAATGGGTGGAGCCGAGTGACTGATTCAACGCTGTAACTAAGAGAGGCGGGGTCTAACTGATGGCATCAGCCAATCAGGGAGCTCCTCTGACCCGTCATTTTGGCTCCTCCCCCTCCAGAACACCGACCATGGACACGCCTGCTGACGTGATGGTGCTCGCCCAGCCTGCCACCGCTGCGTCCGCCCCCCCCGCCGCCGCCGGAGGACGGCGTCGACCCCGAGGCCACGCCCCCCCCTCCCCCTCCCTCCCTGGATCACCTGGAGGAGTTCAGCACGCGGCTGAGCGACATCATCACAGCCGCCGCCCAGGTGAGCGCGGGGACGGCGGCGGCGGCGCCCCGGTTCGCCGTCAGTCGCTCATCCGATGCGTTTTCCGATCAATCAGGACCCGGAGGCGGACAAGGGGCCGGGGGCGCGAGGTGACAGCGCCGTTGCCATGGAGACAGGTGGGATGACCCGGGCTCGCGTCCCCAAACGTTCACCTCGAAGGGCGAGATAAAGAGCTTAAGGTTTCCATGGAAACACGTGTCCCCCCCCGTTCGTCCACAGAAACCAGTCAGATCAAAGAGAGCCTGGACCAGTTCCCGTCGGCGCAGGACAAACTGGACCAGCTGATCCAGAGACACGCTGAACTGGTGAGGACCCCCTGAAGGTCTGAGGACCCCCTGAGGGTCTGAGGACCCCCTGAGGTCTGAGGACCTCCTGAAGGTCTGAAGACCCCCTGAGGTCTGAGGACCCCCTGAGGTCTGAGACCCCTGAGGTCTGAGGACCCCCTGAGGTCTGAGGACCCCCTGAGGTCTGAGGACCCCCTGAGGGTCTGAGGACCCCCTGAGGTCTGAGGACCCCCTGAAGGTCTGAGGACCCCCGAGGTCTGAGGACCCCCTGAGGGTCTGAGGACCCCCTGAGGTCTGAGGACCCCTGAGGTCAACCCCTGAGGTCTGAGGACCCCCTGGGTCCCCCCTGAGGTCTGAGGACCCCCGAGGTCTGAGGACCCCCTGAGGTCTGAGGACCCCTGAGGCGGACCTCCTGACTGAGGTCTGAGGACCCCCTGAAGGTCTGAGGACCTCCTGACTGAGGTCTGAGGACCCCCGAGGTCTGAGGACCCCCTGAGGTCTGAGGACCTCCTGACTGAGGTCTGAGGACCCCCGAGGTCTGAGGACCCCCTGAAGGTCTGAGGACCCCCTGACTGAGGTCTGAGGACCCCCTGACTGAGGTCTGAGGACCCCCCGAGGTCTGAGGACCCTCTGACTGAGGTCTGTGGACCCCCGAGGTCTGAAGGCCCCTGACTGAGGTCTGAGGACCCCCTGAGGTCTGAGGACCTCCTGAGGTCTGAGGACCCCCTGACTGAGGTCTGAGGACCCCTGACTGAGGTCTGAGGACCCCGAGGCTGAGGAGGTCTGAGGACCCCTGACTGAGGTCTGAGGACCCCCTGAGGTCTGAGGACCCCCAAGGTCTGAGGACCTCCTGACTGAGGTCTGAGGACCCCCTGACTGAGGTCTGAGGACCCCCCGAGGTCTGAGGACCCTCTGACTGAGGTCTGTGGACCCCCGAGGTCTGAGGACCCCTGACTGAGGTCTGAGGACCCCCCGAGGTCTGAGGACCCCCTGAGGTCTGAGGACCCCCTGACTGAGGTCTGAGGACCCCTGACTGAGGTCTGAGGACCCCCTGACTGAGGTCTGAGGACCCCCCGAGGTCTGAGGCCCCCTGAAGGTCTGAGGTCTGAGGACCCCTGACTGAGATCTGAGGACCCCCTGAGGTCTGAGGACCCCCAAGGTCTGAGGACCCCCTGACTGAGGTCTGAGGACCCCCTGAAGGTCTGAGGACCCCCTGAAGGTCTGAGGTCTGAGGACCCCCTGAGGTCTGAGGACCCCCTGAGGTCTGAGGACCGACTGAAGGTCTGAGGTCTGAGGACCCCCCAAGGTCTGAGGACCCCCCAAGGTCTGAGGACCCCCTGAAGGTCTGAGGACCCCCTGAGGTCTGAGGACCCCCCAAGGTCTGAGGACCCCCTGAGGTCTGAGGACCCCCTGAGGTCTGAGGACCGACTGAAGGTCTGAGGTCTGAGGACCCCCAAGGTCTGAGGACCCCCCAAGGTCTGAGGACCCCCTGAAGGTCTGAGGACCCTGCCCTGAAGGACCCCACATCTCACCTGAGCGCACGCGTGTGTGTGTGTGTGTGTGCATGTGTGTGTGTGTGTGTGTGTGTGTGTGTGTGTGTGTGTGTCTACGTGTGTGTGTGTGTGTCTGCTTCGGTCCTCAGGTCGTTCTGCGCCGCTCTGACCACCAGCAGCTCCTCGTCCTCCAGGCCGAGTCTCGCCGCGGCGCCGCCGCTCGCTCCGAGCTGGAGGCGCTCTGCAGAGACGTGCAGACGCACTGCCGCCGCCTGTGGGTGAGTACGGCCACGCCCCCTTCGCCACGCCAGGTGACGGTGACCCGTGACCCCCCCCCAGGAGGAGACGGTGCAGCGCTGCAAGGAGGACGAGGAGCGTCGGGCGGAGACGGCGGGCCGCTTCCAGGCGAAGCTGACGGACATCCAGGAGCAGATCGAGCAGCACAGCGCCCGCAACGACAAGCTGTGTCGCGAGAACGCCAACCTGACCGACAAGCTGGAGCTGCTGGTCAACCAGTGTGAAGTCAGGGACGAGGTGAGGGGGCGGGGCCTGGGGAGGGGGCGGGGCCTGGGGCAGGGCCTGGGAGCAGGGGGTGGGGCCTGGGGAGGGGGCTGGGAGCAGGGGGGTGGAGCCTGGGAGCTGGAGGCGGGGTGTTGGGAGCTGGGGGGGGGGGCTGGGGTGGGGAGGGCCTGGGACCTAGGGGCAGGTCCTGGGAGCTGGGGGTGGAGTCTGGGAGCTGGAGGCGGGGTGCGGGAGCTGGGGGCGGGGTCTGGGGGTGGAGCCTGGGACCTGGGGGGGGCAGGGCCTGGGAGCTGGGGGGTGGACGCATGGGTGGGGGAGCTGGGGGTGGGGCCTGGGGGTGGAGCCTGGGACCTGGGGGCAGGGCCTGGGAGCTGGGGGTGGACCTTGGGGGCTGGGGGCGGGGCCTGGGAGCTAGAGGCGGGGTGTGGGAGCTGGGGGCGGGGAGTCAGGGCTGGCCTTGGGTCATGTTTGCCCTGGGGGCGGGATCTGAGGGGCCTGTGAGCTAGGGGCGGGGCCTGACCTCCCCTCCGCTCGTCCGCAGAGTTTGGAGAAGATCAACAAACATCACGAGCTCCAGCTGAAGCTGGCGGAGGCGAAGCTGCAGCAGGCGAACGCGCTGCTGGCGGACGCCGAGGAGAAGCACAAGAGGGAGAAGGAATACGTGAGTCCTGACCTCTGACCCCCCCCCGACCAACTGACCCCTGACCTGCCTCGAGGAGAGTCCGCCCTGACCCCGGCGCCTGAGGGCGGAGGCCGCGCGTCTGACCCCTCTGTCTCTGTTGCCATAGTTACTTAGGGAGGCTATTGAGAAAACAAAGAAATGCTTCGCTATGAAGGAGCAGGAGCTGACCACGAAGAAGAAGGTAACAGCGCCGCCGCTTCGGGGGCGTGGCTAACCTGTCCGTGTGTCTCTTTAAACCAGTTACTGCTTCGGGCCGCAGAGTGGAAGCTGCAGGCGCAGCCCCTCAGAGATCAGGCCGCTGTCATGCAGGCGCAGGTGAATAAACGCCACCGCCCCCCACCACCGCGGGGAGGGGGGCGGGGCCGTGGTGGCGGCGGCGGCGGTCGTTTGGCGGTCAAAAACGAGACGACCCGGCGGCCTCGCCACTGGAACGTTTGGTTCCGCAAAAGTTTTCCACTAAGAAAAAAAAAAAAAAAAACGAGAGAAAGCGGGAGCGAGGGTTCGGGATCTTTAACGATGTCGGACGCCCGAAGCTCTCGGCCGACGCGGTCGCCGGCTGACGCGTCTCCCCTCTCCGCAGCTGACGCTCTACGCCCAGAAGTTCGACGAGTTCCAGGGGACGCTGGCGAAGAGCAACGAGATCTACGCCCGCTTCAAGGCTGAGATGGACAATGTAGGTGGGGGCGGGGCATGAGGCCAGGGGGCGGGGCATGGGGGCGGGGCATGAGGCCAGGGGGCGGGGCCTCAGCGAGAGAGTCACGCTCTGCTCCGTCCTTCAGATGACGGAGAAGATGAAGAAGATGGAGCGAGAGACGAACGTGTGGAAGAGCAGGTTCGAGAACTGCAACAAGGCGCTGACGGACATGATGGAGGAGGTACGGGAGGGCGCCGCCGCCGCCGCCACCGCCGCCGTTGACCCTCGACTCACCGTCCGTTCTGTTCCAGAGAACCGAGAAGGCGAAGGAGTACGACCTGTTCGTGCTGAAGGTCCAGAAGTTGGAGAAGCTGTGCCGAGTGCTTCAGGAGGAGAGGGTGGTCCTCTATGAGAAGATCAAAGAGGTCCGGAAGGCCAACGCCCCCAGCGCCGCCCCCGACGCCGCCCCCGACGCCGCCCCCGACGCCGCCCCAGACGCCGCCCCTCAGCCCGAGGTCCTGCTGACCCCCGCCGAGGTCCAGGAGCTCCAGGCGGACGACCCGGTTCTGACCGAGGACATGAGCCGCCTGAGGGAGGAGCAGGCCAAGCTGCAGGAGTTCGCCGCCACCCTTTTCGCCACGCCCATCAGCGAGAAGGGGCAGGGGGCGGAGCCTGAACAGGAGCCGGAGGAAGAAGACGAGATCTCCTACGCGTTCAGCCAGTTCAAAACCAGAACCCAGAGCAAGGCGGAGTCGGACCCGGCCCCGGAACCGGTGGAGAACCCACTCGAAGAGGGAGTTCAGAGCCACGACACGATGGTGGCGCCGGCGCCAGCGGCCACGGTGGCTGTGGCGGCGGCCCAGCAGCCCCCGGTGGAACCAGAACCAACACCTGAGCCCGCCGACCCAAAACCAGAGACGACGCCCGAGGCCTCTGTCCAGACCAGCGACCCGGTTCAGGTCCTGGATGAAGCAGGACAAAGACAAGAGGAGGAGGAGGCCGCCGTGGCTCCGCCCACCAACAGCTCGCCAACAACCAGCTCCGACACGTCCAAGAAGCAAACGGCGAAGAAGAAGAAGAAGAGAAACCCCAAGAACCTTAGCTAGAGCTGGAGTGTGTGTACGCGTGTGTGTGTGTGTGTGCGAGAGAGAGAGACTTTCTAGTGAAGCTTTGATCCAGATAAAAGACAAATAAAGTTTTTTTTTCCTGAAGATTTCGTTCTGGAAATAATTTTTGACACACTTTAAATCATCGGTCAAAGACCAAAATCAAAACCGAGTTAAAGACTGAAAGAGTAATAACTTTATAAAACTAAATAATGATTAATTTTTTTAATCTATCATCTTCTTTAATCAGTGACGGATGTGGTTTTTATGAGGTGCAGTTCAGACTTCCGCCACACGAGGTCGCTGTTTCCCCATTTAAATGTATTCCGTTTGTGCAGTACCCGCATGTGTCCACTAGAGGGCGACATTGTTCTTCACTGGGAATAGTGTTTCTCGAGATTAAAATACGCCTTTTCTAAAGATGTTTTACGTGTTTTTTTAGTTTGTTATTCACTTTTGGTTAAAACTAAAATGC
>CAJVRN010000238.1:812500-907500 GCA_911728415.1 Lagocephalus sceleratus | reverse complement strand
GGAGTTATACTGGTCAGACTGGGGAGACTGGGAGTTATACTGGTCAAACTGGGAGTTACACTGGTCAGACTGGGAGTTATACTGGTCAGACTGGGGAGACTGGGAGTTATATTGGCCAAACTGGAAGTTATACTGGTCAGACTGGGAGTTATACTGGTCAGACTGGGGAGAGTGGGAGTTATACTGGCCAAACTGGGAATTATACTGGTCAGACTGGGGAGAGTGGGAGTTATACTGGTCAGACTGGGAGTTATACTGGTCAGGCTAGGGAGACTGGGAGTTAGACTGGTCAGACTGGGAGTTATACTGCTCAGACTGGGGAGCCTGGTTATACTGGGGGATTCTGGGACAGATGAGGTTCAAGGTAGATGAACTGGTTACACTGGGACAGGGCGGGAAACTGACTGGATCATTGTAATCCGATTACACAGTTTCTGATGTTTTAAAGTTGATGGATCTTAAACTGGTGAGAGGAGGAGGAGGAGGAAGAGGAGGAGGAGGAAGAGGAGGAGGAAGAGGAGGAGGAGGAGGAGGAAGAAGAGGAGGAGGAGGAAGAGGAGGAGGAGGAAGAGGAGGAGGAGGAGGAGGAGGAGGAGGAGGAAGAGGAGGAAGAGGAGGAGGAAGAGGAGGAAGAGGAGGAGGAGGAGAGGAGGAGGAGGAGGAGAGGAGGAAGAGGAGGAGGAGGAAGAGGAGGAGGAAGAGGAGGAGGAGGAGGAGGAGGAGGAGGAAGAGGAGGAGGAGGAGGAGGAAGAGGAGGAGGAGGAAGAGGAGGAGGAAGAGGAGGAGGAGGAGGAGGAGGAGGAGGAAGAGGAGGAAGAGGAGGAGGAAGAGGAGGAAGAGGAGGAGGAGGGAGAGGAGGAGGAGGAGGAGAGGAGGAAGAGGAGGAGGAGGAAGAGGAGGAGGAAGAGGAGGAGGAGGAGGAGGAGGAAGAGGAGGAGGAGGAGGAGGAAGAGGAGGAGGAGGAAGAGGAGGAGGAAGAGGAGGAGGAGGAGGAGGAGGAGGAGGAGGAAGAGGAGGAAGGGAGGAGGAAGAGGAGGAAGAGGAGGAGGAGGAGAGGAGGAGGAGGAGGAGAGGAGGAAGAGGAGGAAGAGGAAGAGGAGGAGGAAGAGGAGGAGGAGGAGAGGAGGAGGAAGAGGAGGAAGAGGAGGAGGAGGAGGAGGAAGAGGAGGAAGAGGAGGAGGAGGAAGAGGAGGAAGATTAGGAAGATGAGGAAGAGGAGGAGGAGGAAGAGGAGGAGGAGGAGGAGGAGGAGGAGGAGGAAGAGGAGGAGGAAGAGGTGAGGAGGAGGAAGAGGAGGAAGAGGAGGAGGAGGAAAAGGAGGAGGAGGAGGAGGAGGAGGAAGAGGAGGAGGAGGAGGAGGAGGAGGAGGAGAGGAGGAAGAGGAGGAGGAGGAGAGGAGGAAGGTGTACCTTGCAGAGCTGCGTGCTGAACGCCGGGACGCGGATGCGGCCGAGCCTCCGCAGGACCTCCAGGCTGATGGCGGCCGTGCAGCTGGTGAGCAGCTGGATGAGCGTGAGGAAGTTGAAGCGGTAGTTGGTGATGAGGAACTTGAGCAGGATGTTGAGGGAGCCCGAGAACACGCCGTGGGCCACGGCCACCGAGATGCCCAGCAGCCGGCTCCGGAACACGTCCATGCTGCGGGGGGCCGGAGGGTCCGCGGCCGGAGAACGAGCCCCGAACGGCGGGCAGAGCGGGGAGGACGGCCGCGGGAGTCGGGGTCCCCCCGGGGGGAGGAGGGGGTCACGAACGGGGCGACGCGGAGGAGAGAGAGCGGCTCCTGGATCATCTAGTTGAGAGGGAACTTTTAATTTAACGGAGGGATGAAAGAGAAGAGGAGGAGGAGAGGAAGAGCTGGAGAGAGAGAGAGAGAGAGAGAGAGAGAGAAGTGGATCTGTGAGGGAGCTCCAGAAGAGACTGAGATAGTCTGCTGCAGGGGGGAGGAGGGGGAGGGAGGGGGGGGGAGAGAGAGAGTGACGGGGAGAGAGAGGGGGAGGAGAGAGAGAGAGAGTGGGGGGTGGAGAGAGAGAGAGAGTGACGGGGAGGGAGAGGGGGGAGGAGAGAGAGGGAGAGAGAGAGGGAGAGAGAGAGGGAGGGAGAGAGAGTGGGGGGGTGTAGAGAGAGAGTGACGGGGAGAGAGAGGGGGAGGAGAGAGAGAGGGGAGAGTGGGGGGTGGAGAGAGAGAGAGTGACGGGGAGGGAGAGAGAGTGGGGGAGGAGGAGAGAGAGAGGGAGAGAGAGAGAGTGGGGGGAGGAGAGAGAGAGAGTGACGGGGAGGGAGAGAGAGTGAGGGGAAGAGAGAGAGGGGGAGAGAGGGAGGGAAGGGGAGAGAGAGGGAGAGATAGAGGGAGGGGGTGGAGGGAGAGAGAGAAAAAGGGAGAAGAGAAGGGGGAGGGAAAGGGGGAGGAGAGAGAGAGGTTAGAGAGACAGAGAGAGAGTGAGGGGTGAGGGAGAGAGAGTAGAGAGAGGGGGTGAGGGGGGGTGAGGGGGGAGATAGAGGGGGGACAGTTGTTGCTCCACCAGAATAAAACCTCTTTTTTCCTCTGTGAAAAAAAAAGTGAAAGTCCACTGGTGTCATCAGATTATCTGTGATCAGGTTAGGACCAACTGTAATCTGTAACCAGATTAGGAACTATTGTAATCAGATTAGAACCAACTGGAATCTGTATTCAGATTAGAACCAACTGCAACCAGATTAGAACCAACTGTAATGAGATTAGAACCAACTGTAACCAGATTAGAACCAACTGTAACCAGATTACAATCAACTGTAACCAGATTAGAACCAACTGTAACAAGATTAGAACCAACTGTAACCAGATTACAATCAATTGTAATCAGATTAGAACCAACTGTAACCAGATTAGAACCAACTGTAACAAGATTACAATCAACTGTAATCATATTAGAACCAACTGTAACTAGATTAGAATCAATTGTAATAAAATTAGAACCAACTGTAACCAGATTACAATCAACTGTAACCAGATTAGAACCAACTGTAACAAGATTAGAACCAACTGTAACCAGATTACAATCAATTGTAATCAGATTAGAACCAACTGTAACCAGATTAGAACCAACTGTAACAAGATTACAATCAACTGTAATCATATTAGAACCAACTGTAACTAGATTAGAATCAATTGTAATAAAATTAGAACCAACTGTAATCTGTAACCAGATTAGAAACTATTTTTCCAGATGCTAATTCAGGTCTCAGATTTCGATGTATCAAATAATTTGAACAAAGAAACAAACTCTTTTTTTAATGAGTTTTTATTTTCAGGCGTTTGTGAAAATAGAAAGTAAACACTGCCTCTTTTATTCCTCCGTTATCGTAATCTGCGCTAACGGCCGTGAAAAAGGCTCCGACAACGTTTTAATTGAAACGCTCATCAGCAAATCAGCTCGGGGCCGCGGGGACGGCGGCGAGATTATCCAGCTCCGACCGCCAGTTTCCAATTAACACGGGAGATTAAGAGAGCGGGGGGATTAGACCCAGCGGGGGGTGCAGATTAGACCGGGAATTCACGGACCACACTGGAAACCACTTTAACTGCAGGAGCGGGGGTGGGCGGAGCCGGTGGATGAGAGGCCCCGCCCACTTTCCTTTGAAGCGCAATTGAAACAGGAAGTCTCTGCGTCCCTTCAGAATAAAAGCGTCCCCTGGACAGGCGGGGCCTCCGGGGTCGGCGTCTACGGCGCCGCGGTCAGGCACGCCGGCGCGTACACCTTCACCGTCTCGTCCCACGAACAGTCGGCCACCTGCGGGGCGGCGACAAGAGCAGCAACGGTTAGAGCGTCCGCACGACTTCGCCCAATCGACTCGCCGATGGCGAAGAACATCTGAGAACGTGTGGTGGTCGTCCTGGCAACCGGTTCACGATGGGGGGCGACGACGCGGTTGCCTGCGATCGACCGTCGGGATCGTGCGGTCCCCCCCTCGAGTCGAGGCCTCCCCAGGCTGGGATCAAAGCCCTCGACTTCAAAGGACCCCGTCGCCATCTTCGGCAATCTCGCCGGCTTTTTCATCCCCGTCCGCGTAAAAGCCTCCGAACGACCGCGGTCGCGAAAAAATAAAAATGCCGAGCTTTGTCTTCTGTTCCTGACCAGATGTGATTAGCTCACATCCAGATGTTGGGACCAGGCTATCCCCTGAAGAGCGCTCTCCTGTATGGGACCAGGCTATCCCCTGAAGAGCGCTCTCCTGTTTGGGACCAGGCTATCTCCTGAAGAGCGCTCTCCTGTTTGGGACCAGGCTATCTCCTGAAGCCTCTCTGGCTGCGGATGCCTGAAACGCTCTCCTTCTTCTGTTATTTGAGATGTACCTTTTCCCTTTTGGAGCTTGGGTCTCTCTTTCTTCTGGGGCTGGGGCTTGGCGTCGCCGTCACATTTGCTCAGCTGGAAGTCGTTGGCGGGTGACGTGAGGAACGTTCTCCGTCATCCAGCTGCTCCGCTGACCTTTCGCGGAGGTGCGGCGGTGGCTCGCGCTCCCTTCCTGATCCCGGGCTCCCCGTTGGACCTACGGAGCGAAGCGGAACTTCGGGATGACTCAGGAGATCTTCGGCGAAAGTGAGTCAGCGGCTCAGAAGACGAACGCGTCTTTTATTAACTTTAAACGTCGGAACGTTAATGGAAATCGGCGACCGGCAGCCAAGACTGCAGCTGAACGCGGAGGGGAGGGGGAGGAGGAGCGGGCGTCAACGCTGCCTGCCACCACAGTCGGGAGGCGAACGTGGCCTTCACGTGCTGTTATCGCCGTTACCGTGGTAACGCCGGCCGTGAGGGACACCGAGAAAACAGCTAAAAGAACTTAAACTCGACACGCGCGCGGGCGACCGCCCACCGACGACGGGCCAGAGGTCTCCATGGAGAAGAGCCGGATCAGCCAATCAGAGCGCTGAGAAGGCAGGCGTAGATCACAGCTGTCGGTCTCTCTCTCTCACACACACACACACACACACACACACACACTCACTCACACACACACACACACACACACACACACACACACACTCTCACACACACACACACACTGTCCTGACTCTAACAGCTCATGATGTGGAGATGAGGGGAGATCTCTGACATCACAGAAAATGTCCTGAACATGTGTGTGTGTGTGTGTGTGTGTGTGAGTGTGTATGTGTGTGTGTGCAGCAATAATGAGCCCTATGGTCAGTGTTTGTCTTTATCAGATATGCTAGAACACACACACACACACAGCTGCAGATCATTACTGCATCAGGCTGAACGCCGTTTTGTGATTGCTGCTGTGTGTGTGCGTGTGTGTATGTGTGTGTGTGTGCAGTGACGCCGCGAGCGTGTGGGCCGTTATCACGTACACATTTCCACCTCGCCGTTATCAGCCTCGCTCTGGCGCCACGGGCAAAAAAGTCAGAGCGGGCGCCTGGTTTTGTTCCTGCTTTTTTAAAGGAGGGAAAGATCAAAGATGAGATCAGCTGATTCTTTTGTTCCTTTGTTCTTCACGCGGCGAGGAGCTCCGTGAACTTCGCCCGCGGCAGCGTTCCGCAGGGCTCTGTTCTCGGCCCTCCGACAGGCGGTGACGCCTGACCACAGACCGTCCTCCCACCCGCGTCCCGATGTTTCCGTCGCTCCGGCGACATTCCGATGAACCCGCTTGTTCCTTGCCCGGACGCCGCCTGTCCTCATTCAGCGGGATCAAAGGAATTAGAGATGAGTGCCCTTTTCTGCTCGCCGCTTTGTCACCGTGGACAGCGACGCGTGGGTCGGTCTAGGACGGACGGACTCGTTTTGAGAAGTGCAGAAGAAGACGGAAGTGATTGAGGTGTGTGTGTGTGTGTGTGTGAGTGTGTGTGTGTGTGTGTATGTGTGTGGGGGTGGTTCCTGGGGTCATAAGATGAACGCATGAACGGAGTGGAGGGAGGAGCTGAGGACACATCCTCTTAATGAGTCCCCACAAAGACAGAAGGACAAACACACGCGCGTGTGTGTGTGTGTGTGTGTGTGTGTGTGTGTGTGTGTTACCTGGTTGGGGATGTGCAGGTTAAAGTCGAGTCCACAGACAAACTCTGAGTGATGTTCCACAGTATCTAGCAGAGATGGATCCCTGCTGTAGTCCCAGAACCTACAACACACACACACACACACACACACACACACACACACACACACACACACACACACGAACATAAATGTGTAGAACTATTCCACCACAGATGGTTCCTCTGAGAACGCGTCCATCAAAGGGCACAAAGAAATCAATAATCAATCATTTGAAAGCTGAGCTGTTCACGATGGTCTCAGGGGTTCATTTGATCTGGGGGACGTCCCCCTTGATCCACCCTCACCAGATCAAAGGACGAAACCAAACATCAAAGGCACCAAATCTGCTGCATCACATGATCTGAATTCATTCAACACTGGAGAGGAGAGAATCGTTTAAGAATGGAGGGATGGAGAACCTGCAGCCATCAGGAGAATGAGGGGGGAGAGAGAGAGAGAGAGAGAGATGGAGAGGGAGAGAGAGAGATGGAGAGAGAGGGAGAGAGAGAGAGAGGGAGAGAGAGAGAAAGGGAGAGATGGAGATGGAGATGGAGAGGGAAAGCGAGCCAATAAAATAAAAGCCTGCAGACTTCAGGCAGCAGCAGCCAATCAGACTAATTGAATGACTGTTTCTTTCCCTGGTCCTGACTGAGTGTGTGTGTGTGTGTGTGTGTGTGTGTGAGAGAGAGAGAGAGAGAGAGAGAGCAAAGTCCTGACGCAGCAAACACTCTCTCCAGATTCATCCACTTTTCATCCCCCATCCACCACAATTAAATCATTTTCAAAGGGAACACACACACACACACACACACGCGTGCACACACACACACACACACACACACACACACACACACACACACACACACTGAGTTATGGGTGAGTCGTGCATTGAGAGAGATTATGTATTGAGTGAGTTGTTAAAGTAAATCACTGTTTGTGTGTGTGTGTGTGTGTTTATTTTAATTAGCAGAACTGTTTAATTCTGATTAATTAACTGGAAAAACAAACTTCTGATGAGAAGTTTGGAGGGAAGTCGAGACGCGTCCTGTCTGCGGAGGTCACCTGTGCAGGTGAGACCTGCCGATTGGCCGACTGGTTGTGACATCATCAGCTGACCCGCGTTCCGTGTTAATATCCTGACGGAGATCAGGGCGATAACCTGAACACACACACACACACACACACACACACACACACACACACACGTGTGCGCGGCTACTGCTCTTTGTGATTACACACCAAAGATCAAAGATCAAAGAGGATCAAAGCGTGTTCGTTTGGGGCCGAAGCCAACGTTCACGTCCGGCCTCGGCGAATCCATCAGCGATATGAAGTCTCACTGGGAACGGAAGCGACGGCGTCGCACCGCATCGCCGCCGCTCCCGTCGCCTCGGAGCAACAAGGCGGGAGGAAAACGGAATGACAGAACGGCCCTGCGGTCACGCCGAACAAAGGCGGCGGCGGCGTGGAGCGACTCCGAACACGTGGATTAGCACGATTAGTCGGTCGGAACGTCGGGTTTAATTTAAAAAAATAAAAGCATCAACATCGACACGGGGACAAACATGTGTGTGAGTCTGATTACACATTAATGAGTATGAGCGCGCGTGTGTGTGAGTGTGTGTGTGTGTGAGTGTGTGCGGGTGAGTGTGTGTGTGTTTGTGTGTGTGTGTGTGCCCTGATGATTGTCCCAGTTAGACAAACACACCATATTTCTATAAATGAAGGCTGCGCTCCTTTGTCTGGAGTCTCCATGGTAGGTAATTATTTAGTTCTATTGTGTTTCATTCTGCGGAACAGACCATTCACCTGTCAGCTGTGTGTGTGTGTGTGTGTGTGTGTGTGTGTGTGTGTGTGTGTGCGTGTCTGTGTGTGGTTAAGGAGTGGGAGCCCGTCAGGGCTGCAGAATAGTGACAGAAGAGGACATAAAGAGGCGTGTGGAGATGTGACCTGCTGTGATTGGACGCCACTGATGGTTCTAATCTTCACAGGAAATGAGTGTGAAGACTCACAAACACACGTGTGTGTGTGTGTGTGTGTGTGTGGGGGGGCATATCTAAAGCAAACACACGTAAGCGTGGGTCCGACTGCACCTCCACAGTTCAGACCACAGCAGAGGGACGTTGGTTTGATGCCCTTCGGGGCGGGGTCAAAGGTCAGAGCTCTACCCAAGAGAGGGAGACTTGACCTTTGACCCACATTTTCAACGGTTGTCCCACACATACACACACCCCTACACTTACACACACAATCTACACACACACACCCCTACACCTACACACACACACACCTACTCACACACATACACCTACACACATATACACCTACACACACACACACCTACTCACACACATACACTTACACACACACACCTACTCACACACATACACCTATATACACGCACACACCTACTCACACACATACACTTACACACACACTCCTACACCTACACACATGCACACATACAGCTACTCACTCATGCACACACACACATATACAACTACACACACACCCCAACACTTACACACACTCCTACACTTACACACCTACACACACACTCCTACACTTACACACCTACACACACACACATGAGCAAACAGGGCTCTGACAGCTGAATCCTCTCCGCTCATTAAAGGAGACTAATTACTTTACTTTAGAAGTAGAAACGTTCTGAACGTTCCGTTAACGTCCTCTGGCCCCGAGATTACGACCAGGCGGGAGCGGGGTGGGGGGGGGGGGGGGATTAGTGCTCGCCTCTGAAAGCGTGACACACACCCACACACACATTTGCATTCGAGCCGCGCTCTTTGTGTGAGTGTGTACCTGCAGCAGCAGGTGTGTGTTTCCACACCCACAGGTGCATCGTCACCGCGGCAACCGCACGTCTCCGTCCGGATGAGAGATATTAGATTAGATTACATTAGATTACATTAGATTAGATTAGGCGACGGCAGATTATTCCGCCGTTCGCTCGTGGACGAGGTAGTTTGTTTTCCCAAGGCCGCTGGTTGGCGGAGCGGGAAGAGCGGTTAACGACGCGGCCAACGACGTTATTAGAGCTGCAGTCAGGGGTGATCAATCACACACACACACACACACACACACACACAGAAACACACTCACACTCTTACACACACACAGAAACACACTCACGCTCTTACACACACACACAGAAACACACTCACACTCTTACACACACACAGAAACACACTCACACTCTTACACACACACACAGAAACACACTCACACTCTTACACACACACACAGAAACACACTCACGCTCTTACACACACACACAGGAAAACACTCACGCACACAAAGACACATATGCAGAAACACACACACTTGCTCACACACACACACACACACACACACACTCCCATAAAAACCCACAATAGGTGTTTAATAAAGATGAGAGATTTTGAGCGAAGCCGCTGAACCCGTGTTATCGGCGCCGTGGTAACGGATTAGGGATTATCTCAGAGGGAGCGAGCTAATAAAGGAAATGTGAGATTAAATTAAAGATGCCATGAGCCGGCGCTATCTCTGGACCAGCTCAAAGTGATTCCTGATGGGTTTCCCCGAGAGGAAGCGCGCTCGGCTTCTGATGGTCGTCACGGCGACGCCGCTCTAGCCCCGCCCATCAGAGATGACCGGGCTCATGTCAAACACACCCCCGGGTCACCTGACCGTCACATGACCCACAGGTGGGCGACCCCGACGGGGCGGTGTAAAGTTAACTTCTGTAGCATCCCTCCATCATCCTCTCATCACCCCTTCCTCCTACATCCATCCCTCCATCATCATCCCATCCTTCCTTCCTCCCTCCATCTATCCTCCTTCCCTTCTCCATCTCTCCATCATCCTTCCATCTGCCCTCCCTCCATCCATCCTTCCTCTCTCCATCTCCTCTCCCTTTATCCTCCATCATCCCTCCATCCTCCTTCCATCTTCCCTCCATCTCCTCTCCCCCCTCCATCCTCCCTCCCTTCTCAATCTCTCCATCATCCCTCCATCCTCCTTCCATCCATCCATCCATCCCTCCATCTCCTCTCCCTCCATCCATCCTTCCTCCCTCCATTTCCTCTCCCTCCATCCATCCTCCCTCCCTCCTCCACCATCCCTCCATATTCCCTCCTCCCTCCCTCTGTCCTCCTTCCTCCCACCATCCATCCTCCCTCCCTCCCCCCCATCCCATCCCCCCATCCTCCCTCCCTCCCCCATCCATCCTCCCTCCATCCTCCCCTTGTTTCCACCCTGCAGTGATCACTTGATGGTGTTGAAGAACAGTCTGATCAGCAGTTTCACAGAGATTACGTCCAACATGGCCGAGGTAAATGAAGCAGCACGCCATCAGCACGCCATCAGCACGCCACCGCGGCTCCGCCTCCCTCCCACACCTCGTTATACGCACGCACTGTTTATTAACCTCTGAAGATCAATAAAAGGAGACTTTGATCTTCATCACGGGCACCAGCTGAGCATCCATCATCATCATCATCATCATGAGAGTGAAGCTCAGGCAGGTGAAGGTCTCACCTGACGGTGAAGTCGTAGGAGCAGGAGGCCAGCAGAGACCTGGAGAAGGGAGAGAACTGGAGAGAGAGGGGCCTTATCAATACGGCCGATCAATAATCAATGAGACAGCAGCTCACACACACGCAGTCAGACACCACGACTGGGACGGGACACTGGTTATGCTGGGAGACGTGCGACTGACCTCAAACACAAACAATAAGCCTGTGAGCGTTTGTGTGACAGAGAGTGTGTGTGTGTCTGTCTGTGTGTGTGTGTTTGTGACTGTGTGTTTGTGGCTTCATGTGAAACATGTCTAATCTGAGTAAGTGGAATGTGTTTAAGGAGTACTGCGCTGTAGCTGTCTCTTCTCAAATGTGTGTGTGTGTGTGTGTGTGTGTGTGTGTGTGTGTGTGTGGGTGTGCGTGTGTGTGTTCTTATTAGAACCATTTCAGTGGGTGTTTTGAAGCTGTCAAATCAACCCCGCAACACTTCCTGAGCTGAATTCCAGGAAGAAAGTGTCATTTCAAAGTATTGTGTTGGTGTGTGTAGGGGGCATTTGTATCTGTATCTGTGTGTGTGTGTGTGTGTGTACCTTGAGTCTGCGGATGGCGTAGGTGTGGCCAAGCAGTTGATTGACAGGATGTCGAACGTTCCTCAGGTCCCAGATTAACACGCTACAGTCCACAGCTCCTGTGGCTATGATATTCTGAACACACACACACACACACACACACACACACACACACACACACACACACACACACACACACACACATTTGGTTGAGGAGTTTTGAATGGTCTGTAGGCTCTCTGTGGGTGGGGGGGGTGGTTACCTGGTCGTATTTGCACCAATCACAGGTCAGAATTTCAGCATTGTGGGCGGGGACAGCCAATCGACACGCAGACCTCTTCACGTCCCAGATTCTGAGAGTTCCATCACCTGGAAACAGAAACCAAATCACCGGCTGTCCAGAGGTTCCACAGATGTTCCACAGATGTTCTAGAGGTCCTACAGATGTTCCACAGAGGTTCTAAAGGTCCTACAGATGTTCCAAAGGTTCTAAAGGTCCTACAGATGTTCCAGAGGTTCTAAAGGTCCTACAGGTGTTCCAGAGGTTCTAAAGGTCCTACAGATGTTCCAAAGGTTCTAAAGGTCCTACAGATGTTCCAAAGGTTCTAAAGGTCCTACAGGTGTTCCAGAGGTTCTAAAGGTCCTACAGATGTTCCAGAGGTTCTAAAGGTCCTACAGGTGTTCTTCAACAGGGGATCATGAACGCAACAGAACTGTGTGGTGATGATGATGATGATGATGATGATGATGGTGTCAGAGAGCTCTTCCTCCTCTGGATGGAAGAAGCTCCGCTCCTGATGTCAGACACGCTGCCGTGTGTCCACGTCTTAGCCTGTCGCCATGGCAACCGTCAGGCATGGGGACAGCTCTCCACGCTCGAGCTGCTCCTCCAGCCTCACCGTAAACCACAGCTGGAAACAGCTGGGCTGGCCGTGACCTCCAGCGGTGACCCGCCCCACCGAGGTGAGGACCAAAAACCTCTGGAGAGGTTTGATTTGTGAGCTACGGTTAATTAGATTAGATTAGGAGACTAAAATGGGCAGGAGGGGTGAGGGAGGGGTGAGGGAGGGGTGAGGGAGGAAGAGGAGCTGGCACACACACACAAGGTATGACAGGACAGAACAGCTTCTGAACGTTCGCCTCAACTTTAAAGAAGCCGCATCACAATCGTTTAATCTGAGGGTTCCCTCCACCCGCAGGTCACTTTAATCTGAGCGCTCGTTCAACCCGAAGCTTTCGCTCAATCTGCAGAGGACGCGGAGGTTACCCAGAGTCCCCGCAGAGATGGAGATGTTGGAGTCGGTGTGTGTTCCTGGATGATGTTTGAGGTCGTGCCAGCACTGCGACAGACAGAACCTTCATCGCTCTTCTCCTCCCCTCCTCTTCCTCCTCTTTTATTCCAGCAGCCCCCCCAAACTGTCCGTCAGCTCTTCCAGGAGCGTGAAACCAGAAGAAGCAACACGGATAAAAAAAATGTTCCGATCAAAACAACACGGAAAAATGAGGTTGATGTCAACCAGATTAGGATTAGCAGTCAGATGGAGATGTCTTCCTCAGATTAATTAAAGATGTAAAACACCTTTTTTTTACAGTAACATTCAGTGTTTATGGGCCGAGAGCGGAAAAGAAGAGAGAGGAGAGCATGATGAAGGTTGGGGAAACTCCAACGTTGAGATTAACAGGATTAAAACCCTCGCCGAACAGCGGGAAGGATGAGAAGCGTGAAACGGAGAAATTGAGTCAACATCTGAGAGCGAATCTGAATCTGTCTGCAGCAGATTCACCTCCTGCTCCATTCATCCCTCCTGCCTCCTCCCCCCTCGCTCATTCATCCTCCTCCTCACTCGTTCTTTTACCCGCACACTTGACTCCTCGGCCAAGTGTGGAGGAGTGTGAGTGTGTGTGCGCGAGTGTGTGTGTGTGTGAGAGTGTGTGAGAATGTGAGTAAAGGCTCTCTGCAACACCTGCTGCCATCAGCAACTTTTGCTGGTGCGCGCACACACAGACACACAGACACACACACACACACACACACACACACACACACACACACACACACACAGACACAGACACACACACACACACACACACACTTTTCCTCCCTGCTTCAACCTCAGAACCATGAAGAGCAACACAAGGAAACATCGGTTAATCTGGGGGGCGGAGCTTCGTCTGTTCAAACACAGATTTCTGCATCGTTATTCCCCCTGAACGCCACGTCAGTGGAGAACACCTTCAGAGGCGTTCCTCAGGGATCGGTCCTTGGTTCTTTACGTTCCACCGTCTCGATGGCGGTACAGGACCTTAGCCCCGCCCCTCCCCTCCTCCGTTTCTCCCCCAGAACGGCGAGGGGAGCGAGGCCGCCGACGCCACAGGAAGCCTCAATCACGGCAGAATTATCGATCATCATCCGCCGTCTCATCTCCGCCTCTGGCAGCAATCAGGCGTGAGGCGCCACCAGTCGATCTTCGCCAACACCTCCTCCAGGAGCCGCCGTCCTGTCTCCTCCCGTTGCTCACAGGCACGACGGCGGTCCGCCGAAGCAGCGCGGAGGATGACGGATGGGAGGGGCTCGCTTTATTGACTCCGGTGAAAGGATCCACGCGAGGGCTCGAGGATTAGTGGAGATGGAGCGCACGCAGACGGATGATGATGGCGATGACCTCCAGCTCGCCCAAATGATGCGTGAGATGATGGAGGTGAACTCACAGATTAGGGAGGAGCGGGCCTGGATTAATTAGCCCAGGATCACGTCTAACGAGCTCTGCGTTCTCATCTCGATCTCCAAATTCAGCTTCTAAAGTTCTGCCCAATTTTACCGTGAAGACACCTTTTACTTACAATATTTTGGCTCAAACATCGTTTAATCTAAATTAAATCTAATCTGAAAAACTACCAAACACACTTGGATTAGACTTTGCGGGTAAACGAACGAAGATCAGTCATTTAATCTGGTTTATGTCCTGATTGAGGTTAAACTGGGTTCACGGGGACCCTGAACTACCCTGGTGCCTTCAGGGCCCCGCTGAGCTCCGGCTGCGGTTATTCAACACGACAACAGCGCCACCAAGCGTCCAGAGGCGTGAACTCCCGGGGCGGGGACCTGCTCACCTGAGGCCGAAGCGAAGCATCCCGGGAGGTGAGGCGACCAAATGGTGCTGTACACGACGCCCTCGTGACCCCTGAGCGTGGCCAGCGATTGGCCGAGAGAGGCGTCCCACTGGGGGGGGGCAACGAGAGGTGATGTCAGAGGGGGGAGAGAGAAGGGGGAGGGAGACAGGAAGAAGGGTAGAGAGAGAGAGGGGGGAGAGGAGGAGAGAGGGAGGAGGGAGAGAGAGGGAGAGGGGGGAGAGGTAGAGAGACAGAGGGAGGGAGAGAGAGAGGGAGAAGGAGAGAGGGAGAGGGAGACAGAGGGGGAGAGAGAGGAGAGAGAGGGAGAGAGAGAGAGAGGGAGGGAGGTAGAGAGACAGAGAGAGAGAGAGAGAGAGAGAGAACAGAAAAAAGAAACTCACCACTTTAATGGTTTGATCCCAGGATCCCGAAACAATCAAATTTTCTCCTCTGGTCTGACTCCAGTCGACAGAATACACCTGCACACACACACACACACACAAACAGACACACACACAAACAGACACACACACACACACACACACACAAACAGACACACACACACAAACAGACACACACACACATGCACACACACACAAGCAGACACACACACACAAACAGACACACTGTCTATACTTCCTGTTAAGTGTGTGTGTGTGTCTGTGTTTGTGTGTGTGTGTGTGTGTGTGTGTGTGTGTGTGTGTGTGTGTGTGTGTGTGTGTGTCCTACCTCTTGGGTGTGTTCCTTGGACACTCTCAGCGGAGCGTTGTGATTGGTCGTGTCCCACAGCTGCAGACTTCCGTCGCCGCCGCCGGCGACCAGAACGTGCTCGTTGGTCTCGCTCCAAGAGACATCGAAGAGCCCGTCGCCCCATTCCCAGCTGCCCGCGCACACACACACACACACACACACACACACACACACACACACACACACACACACAGTGATGTGGGGTGAACTGAAAACACCCACGTGCGGGGGGGCGTGTGAACGCACCGTCTCAGCAGGTGAACGTCCGTTTCCGTCACGTCGAGCACCAACAAGGAGCCGCAGCCTAAAGGTGCACACCTTTACTCTTAATCTACTTTAATCTGGATTACGCCCCCCCTCCTCCGGCCCTGGACTCACCTACGATGCCGTAGTACTGCGAGGCGGCGCACGCCAGCCTGTTGGCGATGAACGGGGAGACTTCGACGGCGTAGCCGTGCCGGGAGGGGCAGCGGAACACCTTGAGCATGGTGGGCGCTGGAGGGCGACCACAGCCGATCGATAACGGGACAGAGTATTGATCAGGTCACAAACACAAGGGGGGTTGAATCAGCAAATACCAGATCAACCTCACGTCATCTGGGGGTTCGTTAATCGATCAGAATCATCCACCGCGATCAATATCCTGTTCTGATCAAAGGTCCATTCACTGTTCTGGGCCCTTCTGGGTCGACTACATTTCCCAGAAGCCTCGGCGACATTAGTTAAGAGACTGGATGAACACCTCAGTGAGGGGGGTTACTAGGACAACCCGTCTGTGACCACAGACAGGTAGACAGACAGGTAGATATATAAATACACAGGTAGATAGACAGGTCGATTAACAGACAGACGGACAGACAGATAAATAGACAGATATGTAAATAGACAGACTGTCAGAAAGACAGACAGGTAGATAAAGAGACAGACAGATAGGTAGATAGACTGGTAGATATATAAATAGACAAACAGACCGACAGGTCGATTAACAGGCAGACGGACAGACAGATAAATAGACAGATATGTAAGATAGACAGACTGTCAGAAAGACAGACAGGTAGATAAAGAGACAGAGAGAGGGGGAGAGACAGACGGATAGGTAGACAGACTGGTAGATATATAAATAGACAAACAGACCGACAGGTCGATAGACAGACAGGTCGATTAACAGACAGACGGACAGACAGATTACTAGACAGACAGTCAGACAGACAGATGAAGACAGACAGGTAGATGACGAGACAGAGGGAGAGAGAGACAGACCCACAGGTAGACAGACCGACAGACAGGCAGGTAGGTAGACACATAAATAGACCGACAGGTAGACATACAGGTCGAGTAACAGTCAGTCAGACAGACCGACAGACAGGTAGACCGACAGACAGGTAGACATATAAATAGACAGACAGGTGGGCCCTCCTCAGGTAAAGGTCACGTCAGGTCACTCACAGGTGACGTCGGTCCGTCAAAGGTCACGTCGATGGGTCACAGAAGTTCTGACTCGGTCCACAGCCTCATACCAGAGCCGTTTCGGGTGGTTCTTTACTGGTTCTTTACTGGTTCTTTACTGGTTCTTTACTGGTTCCGATGGTCCAGCTTCCCGCGGACAACTTCAACGCGACCACTTCCGTGTTTTTATCAGCTGACCAACGTGACCCGGATGTTCGCCTGCACCGCCCCGTGAGCCCAGCAGGGGGCGGAGTTTCCCGATTTAATTAAACTTGAATTAAAAGCCTTCTTCAAAACCTTTTTCCTGGTTGAATAATCCCCAAAAGAAACACAACATGTGTTTAATTAATAAAAGTATTTCACATAATATAAATTTTACTCCTGCCGTGTTTGTGTGAACAAAGAAAATAAGCGCGCTCACTGTACAGAATACCTTTATTTTTTTATAAACAGCGACTCAAGCGTTGTAATAACTGCACAGAAGACAGCGAAAGGACTGTTGCCGTGGTGACCTACACACATACTAGCGCCTCTCCCGCGCGGGGACGGGAGAAGCGAGCGGCGCTATTTACACGCGGGCGCGTGCGCGTCAACCCCTGCCCCGGCGCCCCAGAAACAGCTGGACGAAGCGACGCTCTCCGCTTGGACCCAAAGCGAACGACCCCGAACGGACGCCGCCGGGCCGAGGGCGTCCTACTGGAAGCTGGTGGGGCCGAACTCGGCCTCGTGGACGAACTGCTGGATCTTGGTCTTGACCCAGGACTGTTTCTCCGGGGGGAGCCGCCTGAGGGCGGGCGCCAGGCTCAGCAGGAAGAGCGTCACGTGGTCCCGCTGCTCCGCCTCCTGCGGCGGGCCGTCGGCGCCCTTCCTGCCGTAGCGGACCGACCGCGGCGACTCGTACTCGTCGTCGGTGGGGTCCAGCAGCTCGGCGTCCGTGACCTCCTGCTCCTCGGTCTTCAGCAGCTGGGCGCAGTGGAGCGCCGTCGGGTCCGCCTGCGCCGAGGCCAGCGAGGTGGCCAGGGACGTCACCGCCTGCATCATGGTCTCGCACAGCTCCCGCACGTTGACCTGCTGCGCCTGCGGCACGCCCGCCGCCGCCGCCGCCGCCGCCGCCGCCGCGCTCTGCTCCAGCCTCGCCTCCTTCTGCCTGCCGGCTTCGGCGCCGACGGACGACGACCGCTTCCTCTGCACGAACTCCGACATCGACCCCGACGAGCAGGACGCCGTCGTGGTCGTCGCGTCGGCGACGGCGAGCCCTGCGGAGGAGAACGACCGAAGTGAGGCGGAGGAAGACAACCGATCACCGGGAAATTATGGAAGCTCGTTTCCACCACTTGATTAATTATGAGTCAGTATCGGATAATATCTCATTATCAACAGTTAGTATCTGATAATTATGAGTCAGTATCGGATAATATCTCGTTATCAACAGTTAGTATCTGATAATTATGAGTCAGTATCGGATAATATCTCGTTATTAACAGTTAGTATCTGATAATTATGAGTTATTATCGGATAATATCTCGTTATCAACAGTTAGTATCTGATAATTATGAGTCAGTATCGGATAATATCTCGTTATTAACAGTTAGTATCTGATAATTATGAGTCAGTATCGGATAATATCTCGTTATCAACAGTTAGTATCTGATAATTATGAGTCAGTATCGGATAATATCTCGTTATTAAAAGTTAGTATCTGATAATTATGAGTCAGTATCGGATAATATCTCGTTATTAACAGTTAGTATCTGATAATTATGAGTCAGTATCGGATAATATCTCGTTATCAACAGTTAGTATCTGATAATTATGAGTCATTATCGGATAATATCTCGTTATTAACAGTTAGTATCTGATAATTATGAGTCAGTATCGGATAATATCTCGTTATTAACAGTTAGTATCTGATAATTATGAGTCAGTATCGGATAATATCTCGTTATCAACAGTTAGTATCTGATAATTATGAGTCAGTATCGGATAATATCTCGTTATTAAAAGTTAGTATCTGATAATTATGAGTCAGTATCGGATAATATCTCGTTATTAACAGTTAGTATCTGATAATTATGAGTCAGTATCGGATAATATCTCGTTATCAACAGTTAGTATCTGATAATTATGAGTCATTATCGGATAATATCTCGTTATTAACAGTTAGTATCTGATAATTATGAGTCGGTATCGGATAATATCTCGTTATTAACAGTTAGTATCTGATAATTATGAGTCGGTATCGGATAATATCTCGTTATTAACAGTTAGTATCTGATAATTATGAGTCAGTATCGGATAATATCTCGTTATCAACAGTTAGTATCTGATAATTATGAGTCATTATCGGATAATATCTCGTTATTAACAGTTAGTATCTGATAATTATGAGTCAGTATCGGATAATATCTCGTTATCAACAGTAAGTATCTGATAATTATGAGTCAGTATCGGATAATATCTCGTTATCAACAGTTAGTATCTGATAATTATGAGTCAGTATCGGATAATATCTCGTTATCAACAGTTAGTATCTGATAATTATGAGTCATTATCGGATAATATCTCGTTATTAACAGTTAGTATCTGATAATTATGAGTCAGTATCGGATAATATCTCGTTATCAACAGTAAGTATCTGATAATTATGAGTCATTATCGGATAATATCTCGTTATTAACAGTTAGTATCTGATAATTATGAGTCAGTATCGGATAATATCTCGTTATCAACAGTAAGTATCTGATCATTATGAGTCAGTATCGGATAATATCTCGTTATCAACAGTAAGTATCTGATAATTATGAGTCAGTATCGGATAATATCTCGTTATCAACAGTAAGTATCTGATAATTATGAGTCAGTATCGGATAATATCTCGTTATCAACAGTTAGTATCTGATAATTATGAGTTATTATCTCATAAATACGAGTTAGTGTCCCATTATTTTGCCCCAGTATATCTTAATTTTGTAATAAAGGGGTGTAAACGGGCTTCCACGGGGAATGAAGCAGAGTTCTGGGTGAAACCAGGAGCGTCGGGTCTGAACACGAGGCCGGCGGGTCGCGCCCCACCGTAGTTGTCGTCGTCGTCACTGCGCGTCTCCATGGTCGTGCTGCAGCCCACCATGTCCTGCTGGGGCGTGCGCGGGTCCAGGGCCCAGCCGTTGGTGCCGGCCGCCCTGGCGTCGATGAAGGGGTTGAGGAAGGACAGGATGGCGGCGTATCTCCAGGGGCGGTAGTTCAGCAGCCCCACGCCGCTCTCACGCCGCTCCCGCTCCCTGTAGCGCTCCCGCCGGTGCTGGTCCCGGAGCATCTTCCACTTCCTCCTGCAGTCGGGCTCTGGAGGAACACACAGGTGAGGGGCCGGGGGCAACCACGTGACACAAAGAACTACAAAGATGGAGGTCACCAAACCACAACATAACTTCCCCCCACCCCTCCTGGCTCCGTCTGGACACACTTGTCCGTCCTGTGCATCCTCCCTCGGCCCCTCCTCACCTCCTCTCCCCTCCAGAACCAACAGCTCGGCACCTTCGAACCCCGCTCGGACCTTTTATTTTGAGCGAACGCGGCCGAGGTCGGTGACGTCACCGAGGCTCGTCCCGTCCCGTCCCGACCGAACCCGAACCCGAACCCCCCCCCCACCCGGGTGTAATCGTGCGTTCACGGCCGGGAAACGGGCCGAGGGCGCGTCTCGGGCGTCGGGCCGCGGAGGCCACATGTGTGCACATCTGGCTCACCGTTGACTCCCACCAGCTGCGACACCTCCCGCCACGCGTCGCTCCGCATGTTCAGGTCGCGGTAGGTGGGCGAGCTGCGGTCGTACAGGCAGGGGAAGCCCGACACCGCCGTGATCAGCCGGTATTCCATGACGGGAGTCGGGGAAAGTCGGGAAAAACAGCCGATCCTGGGAACAACGGGGGGACTGGGGGGGGGGGGGGGCGCTTCCGCTTCCGCCGCCAGGAGGCCGCGCTATTGGTCGCCTCTCGGTGCCGTCACAGAGCTGCGGTTCCGATGAAGGTCGACAGGGGGCGCTCTACCCGCTCGGGTGACGGGAGGCGCTGGAATTACCGGTTTTTTTCCGGACTATAGGTCGCACCCCTGGCCGAACAATGAAAAAAAACTGCGACTTATAGTCCGAAAAATGCGGTCATAATAATCAATAATCGATGACTTCATCTGATAATCTCAGACAAACTTTTGAGACGCTGGTATTTTTATCTTCCTGCCCCTTCACGACCCCCAATAAAAAACACAACCTTAAGTTTACAAAACTGACGTCAGGTACCAATAAAACCAGTAAGACCAGTCAAACCAGTAACACCAGTTTAATTCTCCTTCCTCTGATGTGAGATGTTGAGGAATCGCATCTTCATCCCTGCGGCTCCAACACTGGGCTTCTCTCCTCTCTTACACACATTCTCACACACACAGTCATTGTTGCAGGTGAGGGCAGACTGAGCAGTGTGTGTGTGTGTGTGTGTGTGTGTGTGTTTCAGGCATAGGTTCCATCACAATAAGAGCCTGTTGTAACTTCAGCAGGGGGCAGAAAGAGGGCATGAGATCGGGTCAAGCATGCTGGAGGGGGGGGGGCCGGGGGGCTGATGGGGGGGTTAGAATATAATCCCCCAGAAGTCACAGATCTGCAGCTATAACATATAACTACATATAACTCTAATATAGTTAATTGTCAACGTTGCGTGAGAGAGAAGAGAAGCTCATGTCTGGTCTCACTAAACTATGACAGGAGCTATGAACGCACACACACGCACATACACGCATACACACACAGACACACACACATACACACACACACACACATAGAGCTGAAGCGCTGGGAGAGTTGGGGGAGTTGGATGTCAGCTGACTCTGTGTGTCAGAGTGTGTCGCGAGGGTTGAGACGGCTGAACAGGTCTTTCCCACACCCACGTGCTCTCTTTACAATGCGCCATAAACACACACACACACACACACACACATCAGTGGAACGTGTGGGGTCAAGAGGTCACAGGGGGTCAGGATCAAGTTCAAGACAGAAACAGAAGAACATTGTCACATAATTCAGCCAGATGTTTAAAACATGTAAATCATCTAAATAATCCAGATTATTATATTATAATTATTCTATAATTACAATTATTTTACAATAATTAAATCCAGTCAGACTGAGATTAATTAAAGATTATCCAGATGTTTGTGTGATACACCTGTGCTCGTGTCTCTACAGGTAAACTAGGTGATAAGCTCCTCCCCCTGACTGTTGACCGTGTGTGTGTGTGTGTGTGTGTGTGTGTGTGTGTGTGTGTGTTTGTAGCTGCAGGAATGTGTGTGTGCTGACAGAAACCCTCCTGAGGTGACGCTGAAGCCGATCAGAGGGTCTGGGAGACGGCGGCAAGGAGCAGCGGCTCTGGTGTGAAGCCAGAAGAGTGTGTTTGTGACGCTGATGAAGAACACGACGGCGAGTCAAGTATGTGTCAACACACACACACACACACACACACACACACACACACACACACACACACACACATGCAGTCACACACTGGTGAAACAACAACAAACTTCCCTCAAATCCAGGAAACATGGTGGGTGTGGCCTGACTGGACTCGGCCAATCAGAGCTGCAGAATCATCCAGATGAGTGTGTGTGTGTGAGTGAGTGTGTGTTTGTGTGTGTGTGTGTGTGTGTGTCCTGTCAGAGATATGAGGTGTTGTAGTAATGGATGGGGCAGCATCTAACTGAGAATAATACACTATTTCCTCCCATTTTCTCTTCACACACACACACACACACACACACACACACACACACACACACACACACACACACACACACACACACACACACACACACACACACACACACACACTTGTTGCCCGGTGAGATATTAATTTCCGCTCCCGCTCAAATATTCGTCCCTCGACCCTCGTAGCTTCCTGTCATAGGATGGGCCCGCTTGTCCTCTGTGACCTTTGACCCCAATAAACCTCCAGTATCATCAACACATACACACACACACATCTGAATGTCCAGTGGAAGGGTGTGTTATTGGTCCAGTGTCGTGAACCGACTCTTGTGTTCAGCCAATGAGAGGCTGTGTCTGTGTGAGTGTGTGAGTGTGTCTGTGTGTGTGTGAGAGTGTGTGTGTGTGTGTGTGTGTGCCCCGTGGGAAAGGCTCCTGGAGGACTCTGGACCACAGTCTGGCTCTGGTTCGTGGTCCAGCGGGTCCTGAAACATCTGGCGGACTTTATCACGTTTATGGCAGCGTTTTACTTTTTATTCATTTATTCACTTTTTTTACACTTTAAACCTCTTTGAGATTTTCAGGCGGATAAAAGTCTGTTAGGGTCAGAAGCTGGGAACCGATCATCAGATTATCGCCCAACCGGAACATCTGGGGGTCCTCTGACCCCCCCGGGCCCCCGGGCCCCCGGGCCCCGACCATGAAGCGGCCCCGCGAGGACGTCAGCAGCTCGGAGGAGGACGTGGACGTGGAGCGCGTTGATCCCGGGTCAGTCCGAGACGGAACCGGCTCCGTTCACGATTAAATCAGAAGTTAGTTCAACGTGGACATCTTTTAAAGATCAGAAGATTTGATGTCCTTTGAACTTCTGCAGAAACGTTCAAACTGTGTTAACTTATATATAAACTTCTTTAACTGATGTCGTCTGTGGTTGTTTCACTACATTTCCCACAATCCTTTGCAGCAGTGCCTGAAGCCCTGATGACTCTTTATTCATGTTTTATTTATTGACTCTATCAACCTTTAGAGCCGCCGAGGCCTCGGACCTCCGTCCTGGTCCTCCGACCTCCTGGACGGACCGAAAGAGGCGCAGAGGAGTGAGTTTGACCTTGACCTGAGGGGCGGGTCACATGACTGACCTCCGGTTTGTGAGCAGGTCATCGAGAAGAGGCGCAGAGACAGGATCAACGGGAGCCTGGCCGAGCTGCGGAGGCTGGTGCCCGCAGCAGCGGAGAAGCAGGTGAGGCGCTGGGCAGACTGGGAAGACTGGGTAGACTGGAAGGTGCTGGGAGGTGTTGGGTAGACTGGGAGGTGCTGGACAAACTGGGAGGTGCTGGGCAGACTGGGAGGTGCTGGGCAGACTGGGAGGTGCTGGGCAGACTGGGAGGTGCTGGGAAGAGCTGGGAAGACTGGAAGGTTCTGGGAGGTGTTGGGTAGACTGGGAGGTGCTGGACAAACTGGGAGGTGCTGGGCAGACTGGGAGGTGCTGGGAAGAGCTGGGAAGACTGGAAGGTTCTGGGAGGTGTTGGGTAGACTGGGAGGTGCTGGGAGGTGCTGGGTAGACTGGGAGGAGCTGGGAAGAGCTGGGTAGACTGGGAGGAGCTGGGAAGACTGGGAGGTATTGGGAGGTGCTGGGTAGACTGGGAGGAGCTGGGAAGACTGGGAGGTGCTGGGAGGTGCTGGGTAGACTGGGAGGAGCTGGGAAGAGCTGGGTAGACTGGGAGGAGCTGGGAAGACTGGGAGGTATTGGGAGGTGCTGGGTAGACTGGGAAGTGCTGGGTAGACTGGGAGGTGCTGGACAGACTGGGAGGTGCTGGGCAGACTGGGAGGTGCTGGACAGACTGGGAGGTGCTGGGCAGACTGGGAGGTGCTGGGCAGACTGGGAGGTGCTGGGCAGACTGGGAGGTGCTGGGCTGGTTCTACTGGGACTGAACTGGTCTGACTTGAAGGGTTCTGCTAAACTGGAGAAGGCGGAGATCCTGCAGATGACCGTGGAGCACCTGAGGGTTCTGCAGGCCTCAGCAGGTGAGCCCCCCCAGCCTGAGCCCCCCCCAAGCCTGAGCCCCCCCCCCCAGCCTGACCCGCCCCCTCTGTCCCCAGGGCCCCTGGACGCCCCCCCCCCGGCCCTGGACCTCCTGTCCCTGGGCTTCTGGGACTGCGTGCTGGAGGTGTCGCGCTACCTGGGCGCCGTGGAGGGTCTGGGCCCGCGTGACCCCCTCCAGGCCCGCCTCCTCTCACACCTGACCTCCGTCACCCTCGCCATCACCCCCCACTGGCTCCACCCGACGCCCCCCTTCCCCCCTCACTGCTGGGGGGCCGCTGCCCCCCCCCACCCGTACGGACTCTTCCCTCCCCCGGGGGGTGGCGCCCCCCAGAGGCCGGGCGAGTTGCTGCAGCGCGGCTCTGCTGTGTTCTCCTCTCCTCTCACCCACCCCCCCTCCTCCCCCCTCCTCTCTCCCCTCACTGGGTTACCCCTCCTCCCCCCCTCCACCAGTCCTCCCATCACCTCCACCAGCAGCAGTCGACCTCACAGACCCTGGGGGACCGAGGTTGGAGCCTTCTGACATCAAAGACTCAAACCAGTCAGCTCCACCAGTCCTCCCACTTAGACCAGTCCTCCCACCTCCTCCACCAGTCCTCCCACCTCCTCCACCAGTCCTCCCACCTAGACCAGTCCTCCCACCTCCTCCACCAGTCCTCCCCCCTCCTCCACCAGTCCTCCCACTTAGACCAGTCCTCCCACCTCCTCCACCAGTCCTCCCACTTAGACCAGTCCTCCCACCTCCTCCACCAGTCCTCCCACTTAGACCAGTCCTCCCATCTCCACCAGTCCTCCCACCTCCTCCAGTCCTCCCACCTCCATCAGTCCTCCCACTTAGACCAGTCCTCCCACCTCCTCCACCAGTCCTCCCACTTAGACCAGTCCTCCCCCCTCCTCCACCAGTCCTCCCCCCTCCTCCACCGGTCCTCCCCCTCCTCCACCGGTCCTCCCCCCTCCTCCACCAGTCCTCCCCCTCCTCCACCGGTCCTCCCCCCTCCTCCACCAGTCCTCCCCCCTCCTCCACCGGTCCTCCCACCTCCTCCAAGTTTTCATCCCTTTTCAAAACTATTTATTTTATATTTTAACTATTTTCAGACGTATTCTGACTTTATTAACCAACGTGTTTAATTTAATACGATTTATTTAATATTCAATGTGAAACCAGTTTGGTTGTTTCATTGTAATCTGTCAGACGTCAGATGCTCGAGGTCACAACCTTTATTTTCCTCTTTAAAATCAACGAATCATCGGGCGGCGGCGCCGGTCACGTGACCCGCCTCACGGCGACATCAAGGAGAACATGTGGGCGGGGCTTAAGATCTCGATCCAGTACCCGTCGGGATCCTGGATGAAGGCCAGGTTCTTCATGTTCCCTGAGGGCGACCAGACGCAGCGAGGTCACCGTCACGCCACGCCGACGCTCCGGCGACCTTCGAGGCGGTCGAGGACTCACCCGAATCCGGCCTCTTCACGAACGTCACCTTCTCCTTCTCGAACAGCCGGCAGGCGGCGTCGACGTCGGGGACAGAAATGCCGATGTGGCCTGGAACAGACGGACACGGGGGTTGAGCGCGGGTTCGAGGGCGTCCGGGCGCCCGACGCCCCGTCGCCCGGCGGTCGAGGCCTCACCGAAGCCGAGCGGCGGCCTGTTGCCGTTGTGGTGGGACAGGCCGCGGTCCAGCTCCGAGCCCCAGTTGCTGCCAGACACAAACGGGTTCACCGTCGGCGTGGGGTCGCGCCCCTCGCCTGACCCCGCCCCCTTCCCCCCGTACGCACTGCGTCAGCTCCAGCGTCGCCCGGCGGGAGAAGGTCCACGCCGTCCGCTCCTTGACCTCCGCGGGGATGTCGGACTTGTCCTCGTAGCCGAGGAAGTAGAGCGTGAAGCGCATGGAGGGGAAGTCGATCTTCTGCAGCAGCCTGGGGGCAGACGGTCCAGTGAGGCCTGTAATCTGGAGCCGTAATCCAGATTATCACAGAAAACGATCAGAAGAAGGGGGGGTGTTACGGACGTCATGCCCAGGACCCGGGTGTAGAAGTCCAGAGACGTGGCCGGGTTCTTAACCCTCAGCATCGTCTGCTGCATCATGAAGTCCTGCGGAGATCAATACCAATAACTATTGATCAGATAAACAATTAAAAAAAAATCATCTTTATCAGGTTTCTCCTGGATCCATCGGTGGAAACGTTCACTCTCTGAGGTTTACCCCATCAAGATTCATAATAAATCAATAATAATCGATCAATCACTGACGTCACCGCGTGAGGAAAACAGAGGTTTTAAGGTAAAACTAGTTTGTTGAGGTTTAACTTTTCTCACGTTTTCCTGGATTTGTGAGATTAAAGATCGATTTCTGGAGCTTTTCCACCATGAAAAGTGATTTTTAAACTTTGACGCCAGAGGTTCGACCTGGGTGTCCCGTCGCCATTCCTGGGCTGGCCCGCAGCTTCTGCAGGTGCGACAGGTCCAGCCTCACCTGTCCGATCCACCCGATCGATCATCCTCGCGTGGCGAAGGCCGCCGTGGTTACCTTGGTGACGGGGTGTCCCTCTTTGCAGGCGGCGGCCACCTCCTCGTCCGTCGGTCCGTCCATGAGGAACCTGGAGGCTCCTCCGCGCTGCCTTCACTGACGGCCCGGGAAAACGGGCTTCACGTCAAACCTGCGGGTTACTTCCGAATTGATCACAGATAAAGCCCGATCGATAGTTCATTTTGATGATGCCAACGATTTTTACGGTTTTAATAAAGATCAGTAACGCGTCGTTATTTAGATTTTTTTTAATTCATAAACTACATAAAAGCATGAAACGCAATTTAAACCAGAAAATCCCGGTTTAGTGTTGACATTAACGAGAAATGATTTCTCCGTGGTTACCTGAAGGCAACATCAGAAGAAAAACAAAATAACGAGTTTACGTCGACGTTTATTGTTAAATTAGAACGTTTGAGCGTATTTGCAGCGTGGCACTGGGGCGTGTTACACATTCACGAAGTCAGTGAACGCACCACGCCAGGTGTGTCCGTAAAGGGGCGTGGCCACAGGTCGGATTAACTGCGAAATTCGACCGAAACCGACGATCTGGTCGCGTCAGCTCGACGGTTTCGTGACTGAAGCGCGTGGATGTTCGTTTTTAAAAATCGGCCAAACCCCGAAGCTTCGGAGGAACTCTGGGAACGTCCGGGAAGGCGCCGGGCTGCAGGTCCGAACACGCCGGAGAGGAACGGGAAGTGGGGCCCTCGGAGCCCACGACATCCAGATGTGAAGGGGACCGAAGGTCAACACCAGAAAACCCCGACAAACTGTTTTATTCTCTTCAGCGTTAAAAAAAAGACGTTTCTCGTTCCAGGAATTAAAAGTTTTAGATCAGATTAAAAGAGGAGGTATTTACAGGTGGACAGACTAAGGGCGTGGGGGGGTCAGGGGGGGTCATTTGGGGGCCGTCCGGCGCCGCTCCAGCAGCTGCACCACCAGGCGGCTCTTGAGCGTGCCCAGGCGGCTGCTGTAGTCCCGCTGCAGCGCCGCCGCCAGCCTCCCGCGCAGCCCGCGCAGGCCGGGCGGCGAGGAGCAGTCGGGCACGTTGAGCAGCGCGTGGAAGAACTCCTGCCACAGCTCGCTGTGGGGGACCCTGGGGGGGAGGGGGTCAGTCATCAGAGCGGGGTCGGAGGTCGGCGCCGTCGGCGGTGCCCTACCTCCTGAAGACGCCGTTCGTCCTCCAGACGCCGCCGTCGTTCGTCACCTGCATGTACGAGCCGAAGAGCATGCAGTGGACCGTCGCCGCCACGCCGAAGTAGTCCGTCTGGGACACACACACGCACACACACACACACACACACGCATACACACACACACACACACACACGCATACACATACACACACACACAAACACACGCATACACACACACACACACGCATACACATACACACACACACACGCATACACATACACACACACACACACACGCATACACACACACACACACACGCATACACATACACACAAACACACGCATACACACACACACACACGCACACACACACACGCACACACACACACACACACACGTGAGCGACACTTCTGTGACCTCGGCGGTGGTCGGGGAGGGGGCGGGGCTTCACCTGGTAGTTCCAGGGTTTCCCGCTCAGCATCTCGGTGCACTGGAACCCCGAGGTCAGACACCTGGCGGTGAAGGCGGTCCCCTCCTCGAAGAACTCCATGTCGATGCTCTGGCCGAGGTCCACCAGCACGAGGCCGTGGTCCAGGTTCTCCGGGTCGAAGCACCGGTTCTCCAAGAACCTGAGGACAGAGCGGAGCTGTGGCGGCGGCCTCGGGGGGGGGGCGCGTGTGGTGGGCGGGGCTTAGGGCGCGGCGCTCACCTCTCCCCCAGCAGGAAGTTGTCGGGTTTGATGTCGGCGTGGATGATGTGGACGGCGTGCAGCTGCTCCACCATGCTCAGGATGCAGGCGGTGAAGTACATGACGAGGGGCTGCGGCATCAGCTTCTCGCTCAGGCCTTTGTAGATGTTCACCACGTTCTGGGGGCGGGGCCACAGAGAAGGGGCGGGGTTAGTGAAGGGGCGGGGCCAAAGAGAGGACGTCACACTATGAACCGTGGGGATGTCAGAGTCGTGGGCGCGTACGAACCAGCAGGGTGCCGTGGTTGTGCAGGTCGGCGAGCAGGACGCTGCCGTCGGCGAAGACGTGAGCCGAGCGAACGTTGCTGAAGAGGCGGCGTGCGGCGGGCCCCAGCCGCGCGTCCAGCTGGGTGTCGATGTAAAACTCCCAGGGATTCGCCGGTTTCTGGACCTGCAACGACCCCCAGGACAGACAGCGCTGAAGAGCTCCGCCTCCCCGCCGAGCGCGGCGTGACTCCGCCCCCCCCCCTCGTACCTTCAGCACCACCTTCTCCGAGGTCGCGGGGTCGGTGGCCTGGTACACGGTGGCGAAGGCGCCCTCTCCCAGAACGCCGTCGACCCGCAGGGACGCGCCTCCTGCGATCGAGAAACGGCGTTAATCGGGAAGGCGGGCGGAACCAGTGCGGCGGTCGGCGCCGTACCCATGGCGAGGGTCGTCCTCGGGGCGATGGCGGGCACGCGGCAGGTGAAGGCGTGGTAGCGGGGGTGGGCGGTCAGGGGCGGGGCGAGCGTCGACAGCAGGTCGGCGATGAGGTCGTCGTCCCAGGGGTCGGGCGGGGGCCCGGCGGCGCGCGGCGGCGAGCTCATGGAGACGTCCAGGCAGCGGCGGCGGTCCGGGCTCTCCGCGCACGCCGGGCTCATCGGGACCGGGGAGGCGGGGCCGGGGGCCCTTGGGCGCCGACACGGGCTCAGGAAGGCGTCCAGGTCGGCCCCCGCCGGGGCCTCGGGGCTCCTGATGCTCAGCCAGTCCGGCCTCAGGGGCCCCCCCGGGCTCATGGGGACCTCGGGGGCCGCGTCCTCCAGGATCCGGAACCCCTCGGTCCGGACCGGGGCGGGGCTGATGGGCCGCTCCGGGTCCGCGGGCGCGGCGCAGACGGTGTGGTCCCGGAAGGACAGCACGCCGGGGGGCGGAGCCTGCACCATGGTGGTGGAGGACAGACCCTCCCCCACCAGCGTCCCCAGCACGTGGGGGGGCGGGGCCACCTGGCTGACGGCGGTGTCGTCGGCCGGACTCTGCTCCATGATGGGGCTGGGGGGCACAGATCGAGTTATTGATCGCCGATCGGTCTTCGGGGTCGGGGGGGCGGGGCTCACCTCAGTTTCTTCTGCTGGCGTCTCATAAAAGCTTCGTCATCGCCGCCGTCGCCGTTCTCTGGACGGACGGGAAGCAGAAGAGACGTGTGTGAGACGGGCCCGATGTGTGTGTGAGAGAGAGAGAGAGAGAGAGAGAGAGAGAGAGAGAGAGAGAGAGAGAGAGAGAGAGAGAGAGAGAGAGAGAGAGAGAGAGAGAGAGAGAGAGAGAGAGAGAGAGAGAGAGAGAGAGAGAGAGAGAGAGAGAGAGAGAGAGTGTGTGTGTGAGAGAGTGAGAGTGTGTGAGGGAGTGTGTAAGAGTGTTTGTGAGAGAGTGTGTGAGACAGACAGAGAGAGAGTGTGTGAGAGAGAGAGAGAGTGTGTGTGTGTGTGAGAGAGAGAGTGAGAATGTGTGAGGGAGTGTGTGTGAGAGAGTGTGTAAGAGTGTGTGTGTGAGAGAGAGGGAGTGTGTGTGTGAGAGAGTGTGTGTGTGAGAAAGAGAGAGGGAGTGTGTGTGTGAGTGTGTAAGAGTGTTTGTGAGAGAGTGTGTGTGAGAGAGACAGAGAGAGAGAGTGTGTGAGAGAGAGAGAGAGAGTGTGTGTGAGAGAGAGAGTGAGAGTGTGTGAGGGAGTGTGTGTGAGAGAGTGTGTAAGAGTGTGTGTGTGAGAGAGAGGGAGTGTGTGTGTGAGAGAGTGTGTGTGTGAGAAAGAGAGAGGGAGTGTGTGTGTGAGTGTGTGTGTACCTTCATCCTGGAAGAAGTTGCTGTGAGGCGTCTTGCAGGTGAACGGCGTGGACACGAACTGAGCCAGCATGGCGAAGTCGGTGGTGCTGTTGGGACACGCCGCCAGCGAGTTGAGGGCGTTGTAGCGCGCGCCCCACATGGTGCTCTCGTCCGGCATCAGGTCAGGGGGCGTGTCCTACAGGTGACCAATCAGAGAGGCAGAGGTGACCCCAGACTGTAGGCGGGGAGGAGCGGCAGACGGGCGTCTTCCCCGCGCTCACGTTGGGTTTCTTGGCGTGCGGGATCTCGGCCAGTGCTTTGATCTCGGCCGGGGCTTTGATCTCCGTCAGAGCTTTGATGGGTTTCGGCCTGAGGGCGGGAGGAGGGGCGGCGGCGGCGGCGCTGGACATCAACAAATACAGAAGAAGATCAGAGGACAAACGGACGCGTTGACACGGAGCAGTCAAACATCGGGTCCCCTGGGGACGTTGCCATGACAACAGAGGGCCGTCCCGCAGCTCCAGATGTTGAAGGGACTGCAGACCGAGGACGTGCCGTCGCCCTACCTGCCGTTTTCTTTGTCGTGGTCGTCCTGGAAGATGGTGAAGGAGGCAGCAGCCTTGGGCTTGGCGAAAGACGACGCCCCCTCGTCGCCGCGCTTCGGCGGCGCCGGCTCTGGCTCCGCCTCCGAGGCGGAAAACACAGAGGTGTTGCTGAACGGGTGCCCGAGGAGGGTGGGCGCCTGGAACATGTCCATGATCATGTCTGCGGACAAAACCGGGAAGGTCTGAGGAAACTGAAGATGCGCGCAACATCTGGACAGGTGTGAGCGGGGAAGGGACCAGTGAGAGAGGGAGGGGGGCGGCGAGGGGGCGGGGCTCACCCAGAGCTTCCTGTGTGTTGACCGTAGGAGACGGAAGCACCCGGGACGGAGTGGCCTGAGCGAAGCCCAGTGAGGTGTTGGGGGTCACGTGAGACAGGTTACCGGCCCCCCCCTGTGACACTGACACACACACACACACACACAGCATGAAAACATCTGCCTTCCTCTGTTACCACGACAACACAGTCACCCGGGTGTACTTACCATTGTGTCTGTCGTCAGGATGAGACGTCACATCCCTGAAGAGTGGGGAGAGGAGTTAGAACACAGTCCCAGTATACCCCCCCGTCCCAGTAAACCCCCCCCCTGTCCCAGTAAACCCCCCCCCCGTCCCAGTAAACCCCCCCCGTCCCAGTAAACCCAGTACATTGACTCACAGGGAGGCCTCTGGATCCTCCTGAAGGACGGCGTCCTCCTCTGGGTCTGTGGGAGCACACGCTGGAGACGGGACGCTCCGGTGGCTCAGGGCCGGGGGACAGGGAACGTCTCTGGGGTCGGAGGTCGCGACGCCGCCCCGCCCCTGATGGCAGCCAGGGACGAGGGGGTGGGGCTCGGCGTGCAGCCTCAAGCCCAACGAACCCCGGCTGTAGAGGAGGGGGCGCTCCGGGGGATGGTGGGCAGGGTCAGCAGCCCCCGACAACGCCCCCGGGACCCCCAACGACCCCCCTGGGGCCCCCGACGACCCCCCCGGGGCCCCCGACGACCCCCCCGGGGCCCCCGACGACCCCCCCGGGGCCCCCTGCACCATGTGACTGTGGACCAGCTGGTTGAAGAAGGTCTCCGCCTGGCTCAGGCACATCTTCTTCTTCTTCTCTCTGAGGCTGAAGCCATCCAGGGTGGGACCCTCCTCCTCCTCCTCCTCCTCCTGCTGCTGCTGCTCCTCACACCTGCGGAAGTACCTGGCCGCCCGGACCTCCTCGAAGCACAGCTCGGAGCCCTCGCAGCGCAGCTCCTCCTCCAGGTACTCGGACACGACCTGGAGATGGGAGCTCTGGCCGGAGGAGACCGCCCCGGAGGTCTCAGAGCGGGAAACCCTGCAGACAAGACCACCGTCAGACCAGCGGGACAGGGGACGAAAAGGTCTTTATCCATACTGTGAGCACGGGGAGACCAGTATGAACACCAGTTAGAGCTGCAGGAGAAGACCCAGAAACAAGAGGACCACCTAAAACAGGATGAGGAAGCAGGGAACGGGGAGGAGAGGAACTCCAGCAGCTTCAGGTGAGAAGCTGCAGATCTGTCGGTCCTTTACTCAGAAGACTTTGAAGGTCTGGGTGTAAAAACTGAAGCTGGTGCAGCTCAACGCTAAAAGGATGAAAGAGGAGGAGGAGAAGAAGAAAGGCTCCTGGAGGACTCCTAAACCCATCTCCTTCACCCCAGCTCTCCTACAGTTTAATATTTCATTTTAAATCCGTATAAATAATATCTCAAGTGTCTGATTGTTGATTGTCTGGAGGTGTAACTGTGATATCAGCCTCAGTCTTACTTACGTGATGACGGTTTCAATGGTGGGAGGTTTAAAACATTCCACAGAGGCCTGAAACAAGACACGGATTAGGGATCCCTGAAGGGCACAGTTGGCAATATTTACTGGGTGAGGTAAACTCAAACCACACCTTGTTAAGATGCTCACGTTGTGACGTCATCTGATTGGTTAATTGAGAGTTCTGCAAAGGGTTTCTGCTTCCTGCGAAGAGAGAAAAGAACGAGGATTTAAAAGGTGAATACTCTGATACAACAAGGAAGAGCAGGAAGTTCATTCACCCAATCCTGAAGTCTGGTGTTTGCTTCTCGTCTGGAACTGCCTGCAGATCAGATATTCATCGAGTTAACGTTCGTTTAAAGGCAAAAGCATTCTTCTGTTTTCACCGGTCGTTAACCAGCTCAGCTAAAAAGATCTGGCCAAACATCTGTGTCTGGCTCCTCGTTCAAGAAGGTTCCCCGGACTGAGAGGCGGTCTGTTACCTGTATTCGTGGAGGATGGTGTCAGCTGGCTGGGCGTGGTTCTTCAGGGCTCTCTGGTAGAGGGCGTCTGCCTGGGCGTGCATCCCCCGCTGCTCCAGCTGCTGGGCCCAGGCCACGTGGAGGGCCGCGCTCCGGTGGCCCACCCCTCTGCTGTACACCTCCGTGTACAGGGCAACCGGGTCGGGGTAGAAACCCGCCTGCGGGACAGGTGACAGTCTGGGTGCGAGGTCCACCGCGCGTTCTCGGCGTTCCCAACGGTGCCTCGTATCGATCACTCACACATCGGATGCAGTAGCCGACAAATCTGGCGTCATCGGAATATCTCTCCACGGTCAGAAACCTCTGCACAAGGCTGGAAAAAACCAGGGACATCCCTCGGCTGTCACCCTCGGGCACCCTCTGCTCAAGGTAAGCGACAAACCTGTAAGGGGAGACGTAAACAGGAATTAACTCCAGAATACAACCTCAATGTTCACTCAATGTTAAAATGTGTTGACATGACCCAACTAGAAAAAACACCAGCTGCCCAGGTGGGACCAAACTACTCACTTATCCCATGGATCCAGGGGGTCATCTCCCGTATAGGCACCCAAACTTTGTTCAAAACATCTAAAAGTTTAAAGGAAAGTTACGTTGTTGTGAATTCGAGCCGCCGCTGTCGTGACGGGCTTCTGTCGAGCTTTACTTACTGTAAACAGGCGCTGATATCCATTTTTACAGTGGTTCACGACAGCAGCGTCAACAAGTGTATCTCCCGTTACATTTATATCCTCTCCAGATTGGTAATCTGGGGGTTTTAATCCTTTTTTCGGGCCGCTGAAGAGAACTTGTTCCCATCAGCAGTTTGAATTTTCCCGCTCAGCCAATGACGTTGCGCCCAGCTCTTCTTCTACTCCCGGTTGCCAACGTCTGCGGAGCGCCACGCCGCCCCTAGCGGTTTAAAAAATACATTACATGTTTTTGTTTTTATATTTTTGTATTTTTTATTTTTTTCTAAGAAAAGGTTCACATTTATTTTTAAATAGAGATAAGTTAATTTCTTATTCCATGATGTGGAAAAAATGGTTTGCTGCAGAATCATGCCCGGACTTAAAACATAGAAAACAAAGAAAGTATCTGAATAGGAAATATTGGAAATACAAGCAAACTTTTAAACTCATTTTCCCCATCTCGCTCAAACCCGCTCCTCCCTTTCACATCGCCGCTTGCTGACGCTACGCACAGCGTATATATACGGATACATTAAAAATTAAATAAACGTTCAGCAATTTGCGATGGAAACGCTGCAGAGAGCAGGCGAAGACCCGGCGCTGCAAATCACAAAAACGGACCTAGAGAGTCATAAAAGCACCAGGATTAATATTAATGAGTAACGTGGTTGATTAATTACAGCGCTGACCGGTGATTATCGATTAATAGTAAATTGATTCGCCGCTCGGAGGGAAACCCGAGCAGCCCGTGCGGCCGCGCGCGGGAGACCCCGTCGGTGCGGGAGCGGGACTGGCGGCGAGGCGCCGCCGCCATTTTGTGTGACCGGGAGCAGAGCCGTCAGAAGCCGCCGGTGAGCCCGCTTCTGTCCTCCGAACACCCCCCCGCGGCGGCCTCGCACCGGCCTTCCACACCTCGCTTCACCTGGTGAGTGCGCGGGAGGGGCCCCGGAGCCCGGCCGGGCCCCGGGGCCGGGCCCCGCGGAGCGCGTGGTGCGCGGTGTTTGGCGGCGTTAGCCGCGTTAGCGTCGTTAGCCGCTCCGCCGGCTCCCCCAGCGGGCCCGGTTCGGCCCGGTTCGGCTCCCACACGCCACGGCCCGAGGGCCGGGGTCCCGGGGGGAGGTCCCGGGGGTGGCTTGACCCACCTCCAGCCACGTCGGCGGCTCGTCCTGAGCGCGGCCTCCGCTCCCCGGGCTAGCCTAGCCTAGCCTCCAGAGGCGTGGTGGTTCCGATCCACCTCCTTCCCCGGCCCGGTTCGGTCCGTGACGCCCCTGGGGAGTCATCCGGGAGCCCGCCCGGGCCCCCTTCCCCCCGCTTTGACCCCGGGTCGTGCGTTTTCCGGGCCCCGGTGGAGCCGTCGTCGACACCGGGTCCTCCGGGGCGCCGCGGCCGCCCATCAGCCCCCCCGGGGCGGCTACGACCGCCACACCACCCCCCCCTCCCTCCTCCCCTCTCCCCGGTGCCTGACTGTCGTCTGTCCACCCAGATGTCCGGAGACATGGCCACCGACCACGTCAACGGGAACGGCACCGAGGAGCCGATGGACACCACCGCCGCCGTCAGCCGGTCCGAACACTTCCCGGCGCTGCTGGAGGCTGGGCTACCCCAGAAGGTGGCCGAGAAGCTGGACGAACTCTACGTAGCAGGTGACCTCGCACACCTGTGCACCGACGGCCCTCCTACCTGTGCACACACGGCCCCCCTGGGGGTGTCTCTGTCTCCACACCTGGGCTGAAACGCCCCCCCCACCAGGTTTAACCCCCCTGTCTGCAGGAACAGACGCTTCTGCCCACAGCAGGAGCGAATCCAGGCTGAGACTTAGTTTTCGGGGAACGTTGCCAGCACAAACAGTCGCCGCCACATCTGAGGTCCAACTATAGCGGTAGTTAAAGTTAGTCGAGCGGCGGGGGGGTCGCTTAAGCCGTTGTGTCGTTCTGTTTCCGTGGCCGGCAGCTAAAGGGAATCACGGCCGTGCACGACGAATATCTGCACGCAGTTATTGACTGATGTGCGGGGTTTAAGGCCATGCAGCCATCTGGCGTGCAGAGACGGACAATAGAGCAGCTGGTAGGCTGTCACTGGTGTGGCGGGGCTCTCGGGGCCTCAGTCACAGCGCCCATATCTTCACACACCGCTCTATAATTTGTTAAAAAGCCCCGCTGCTGAGTTCAGTTTATTTTTTTTTTTTACATTTTCCGCACTAGCTGCACTTCTTTGAGTATCGAGTGCGCCGCTAAGACGCCTGGCACAATCCAAAAGCAACAGATTGAAATTCCATTACATTGTTGTTGATAATAGTTTTTCCTCAGCTCAAAATTTCTCCCCTTTCTTTCTGTTGACAGCCTGTTGATTTGACATTTCTCCCTCTGTTAATCAGGCCTTGTAGCTCATAGTGATTTGGATGAACGAGCTATTGAAGCTTTGAAAGAGTTCAATGAAGAGGGTGCTCTCCAAGTGCTGGTCCAGTTCAAAGAGAGTGATCTGTCACATGTTCAAGTCAGTAAAACCACCTGAAAGAGTGACCGTTTGGGGCGTCAGTACGGCGGCTCATCGCTTGATTTTATTGCAGAACAAAAGTGCCTTTCTGTGTGGAGTGATGAAGACGTACAGACAGCGAGAGAAACAGGGGACGAAAGTGTCAGATTCCTCTAAAGGACCGGACGAAGTTAAAATCAAGGCACTTTTGGACAGAACAGAGTACACGCTTGATGTTACAACAGGACAGCGGAAGTATGGGGGTCCCCCACCAGACTCTGTGTACACAGGAGCACAACCCCCTGTTGGGACAGAGGTACGCAAAACCCTTGTGCTGTTATTCCTCTTGTCTTATGTACGTGCGGCGCCCGGATGTGCACTGTTTTTGTTACAGCGTGCTTGTCAACAATAGTCATTTTTCTCTCCACCTTTAGATCTTTGTTGGAAAGATTCCCCGTGACTTGTTTGAAGACGAGTTGGTTCCCCTGTTTGAGAAGGCTGGACCCATCTGGGACTTGAGGCTAATGATGGACCCCCTCAGTGGTCTGAACAGGGGCTATGCCTTTGTCACGTTCTGCAGCAAAGAGGCGGCTCAGGAAGCTGTCAAACTGGTGAGAACTCCAGTCCGGACTGGGAATAGAGTTTAAATAATTACAATAGGACACTCGTTGTTGCTTCTCATTGTAGCTATACTTGACTCTTCATGCAGTCAAGTCATGAAATGTGCAGTTAGTCTTTGCTCGTTGTTGAGTGCATGTTTATGTTGCAACACATCACAGGATGTTTTTTGTTCCTTCAAACAGTGTAATAATCATGAGATTCGTCCTGGGAAGCAGATTGGCGTGTGTATATCTGTCGCCAACAACCGACTATTTGTTGGCTCGATTCCTAAAAGTAAAACAAAGGAGCAGATTGTTGAGGAGTTTTCTAAAGTCACAGGTAAAGACCTGATGTGCGAGCAGTGTTTGTGGATGTGGTGCTGGTGCGTTAACCTGCTCTCGTGTTTCTTCCAGAGGGCCTCAGCGATGTCATACTCTACCTTCAACCTCAGGACAAGAGTAAGAACCGAGGCTTCTGCTTCCTCGAGTACGAAGACCACAAAACAGCTGCTCAGGCCCGCCGCCGGCTAATGAGCGGGAAGGTGAAGGTGTGGGGCAACATGGTGACCGTGGAGTGGGCCGACCCCATGGAAGACCCCGACCCCGAGGTCATGGCCAAGGTGGGTGTCCACGCCTGCGCTCCTTCCTTTGTGTGGCTGCATGCTTCAGGAGGTTCGGTTGACATGTCAGCCGACATCCTGTCAATATTGGTTGTTACAGTCGGTAAACAGCGGCGCTCTCACACACACACACACACACACACTCACTCTGCCGTGGCTCACCTGAGGCTTTGGTCCTGCAGGTGAAGGTGCTGTTTGTGAGAAACCTCGCCAACAGCGTCACGGAGGAGATCCTGGAGAAGTCCTTCAGCGAGTACGGGAACTTGGAGCGGGTGAAGAAGCTCAAAGACTACGCCTTCATCCACTTCGAGGAGCGGGACGGCGCCGTCAAGGTAGCTCCTCCCCCCACCCGTCCGTAAACCGCCGGCGCGCTGCAGGTAGGTGAACTCCTGATGTCCCCCCCCCAGGCCCTGGAGGAGATGAACGGGAAGGAGCTGGAGGGGGAGCCCATTGAGATCGTCTTTGCCAAACCGCCAGACCAGAAACGGAAGGAGCGCAAAGCTCAGAGGCAAGCGGCCAAAACCCAAATGTAAGAGACCCCGCCCCCTTTTCCGGGGCGCCGCCCTGACGCCCTCGCACGACTCAGGTCTAGACGTTGGTCCTCTAACTGCCCCCGTCTCCCCCCAGGTATGATGACTATTACTACTACCCTCCTCCTCACATGCCTCCCCCCGTGAGAGGGCGGGGCCGAGGGGGTAACCGGGGGGGCTACGCCTACCCCCCCGACTACTACCCCTACGAGGACTACTATGACTATTACGGCTACGACTATCACAACTACCGTGGCGGCTACGACGACCCGTACTACGGGTACGACGACTTCCAGGCCCCCTCGCGAGGGCGGGGCGGCAGCAGGGGGGCGCGCGGCGGGACGTCCCCGGCCAGAGGGCGAGGCGGCGGCGGGGCACCCAGAGGGAGGGCCGGCTTCTCCCAGCGCGGCGGACCGGGACCGTCCCGCGGCGGGCGCGGCGGCAGCAGAGGAGGAGGCGGCGGCGGCGGCGGAGGAGTCGCGATGCAGCCGAGAGGACGAGGAGGGGTACGTGGTGCTCGGGGCGGCCGCGGTGGAAATGTAGGAGGAAAGCGCAAAGCTGACGGGCACAACCAGCCAGATTCCAAGCGTCGCCAGACCAATAATCAGAACTGGGGCTCCCAACCCATTGCTCAGCAACCGCTCCAAGGTGGTGATCATTCTGGTAACTATTCCGGTTACAAATCCGACAACCAGGAATTTTATCAGGATTCTTTTGGGCAGCAGTGGAAGTAAACCAGTAGGGCTTTGGTATCAAACTGTCTTTGGTTTTTGTCCTTTTTATTTAGAGACTTGATCTGATTGGGCCCCCCCCCAACCCCAACCGCCCCCCCCACACACACACACACACACACCCCACATCTGGCTGCCTGTGGGCTTTTTTGTTTTCCTCCAAATTGGTGACATCTGGCATCTTTTTTGTACATATTTTAATAATCAGCTTGGACTCAAAAAAAAAAACAACAAAAAAAACCGGTAGTCACTCCCACCTGTTTTCCGGCGAACTTGCTTTTTATTTCACCCCCTTTTTTTTTTTTTTTTTTTTTTAAAGAGATGGTCATTTAAAAAAAAAAAAAAACACTTTTCCATAAAGTCTGAAAGAGAAAAAAAAACAAACAATTTTTAGCCGCAATTATGTGCTTGAGCTGTCTATTTGGCTATAGCTTTATGTATGTTTTTAGACATTCTGGTTTCCATGTTTTAAGTAGATAACAGCAACAAAGCATATGTCTCCTAAACATGTATTTAAGACGAATGAACATACGATTTGTACTGTCACAGTGATGCGTGTCTTGTTATCGAGAAGAGAGACGGGGACCGTAGCAGTCCTGTTTTCGGCTTTACATTTTGGCTTGTATTCTTTGCTGTTTGTCTGCTTTAATAAACATACACGCACACGTGTACAAAAACCTTCAAATTGTGTTGCAAATTCATGTTTCGGCAAATTCTCTCCTCAAATTGCCTTCAAATTTTTAAAAGCTCCTTGTGGAAGGAAATGGACAGAGGTTGGCCGGTTGTTGGTCACATGGTACAGTGTCACCATGCATGTCGTCAAATTCCAACTCGCCTCCTCCGGTGCTGTACGTGTAGTGACATCATCATCGAGTTCCTCCCATGACCCAAAACATCCTCAAATTGGTGTCCCAAATTCACGTAACGCCAGCGACTAAGCCCCGCCCCCTCCCGAGTCCCCCCCCCCTCTCTCCCCCCCCACCTCGGTTAGCGGTAGAAGGATTTAAAGCACAATTTGGTTTTTTTTCCGAAGCTTTTCCTTGTCCCAGAAGGATCTACCTAGCTGGAGGCCGGGATACTAATCTGCATGCGTGTGTGTGGAGGTGTGTGTGCGCGTGTGCGTGTGTGTGTGTGCGTGCGCTGCTGCTGGGGCCCATGCATGAGCTGCTTCTGCGCCTTTAACCCTCCACGGCTGCATTCTTCTCCGCATCTCACCTGTTTACGCCTCAAACAGGACGACTTTTTCATTTTTAACGCATCGCCATGTGCATGGGGGCGGGGCCTGGGGGCGGGGGGCGGGGCCTGGGGCTGGGGGGCGGGGCCCGGGGGGGGTTTTCACCTGTGTTTCACCTGTGTTTGTGCCCGGTCGCCGGCCTGGTGTCTCTAATTGCCTCCTTTTGTTACCGACTAGCAGGGTGTCGGGGTCGAGGCTGGTCCTGACGCGTCGCCGTGAAGACCCCCCCCAGCGTTGGGTGTCACGCCGCGGGCTGCCGCTGGATGCCGACGGTAAGGTCAGCTGACTCAGCGCTCCATTCCAGACTGCCCCCCCTCCTCCACCACCCTCCTCTGACCCCGCCCACCGACCCCCCCCAACGCCCCCCCCCTCCCTCCACGAAGACGGCGTGCTCGAGACCTGCTGGACGACGGCGCCGCCGCGGGCGTCTGCCCCTCACGGAGCGCCGCCGCGCCGGGATTCCACGTCCCGGGCCGTCGCCGTGGGAACGCTCGGAGCCCCCCCCCACCCCCCACCCCCCCCAGCCGTGTGGATCGGGAGCGCGCCGATATGCAACGCGTGGAAGCCCTCGTCTTTAACCAAAAACATCAGAGCCGCGGCGGGGACGGCGAGCTCTGGCCGCCGTCTGTGATGTCACCGGAGGGGGAGGGAGGGGGGGGGGGCGTCGCCAGATCGCCCGACCGGGTCGTCGCCGAAGCTGAGGACGATCAGCGGTCCCTCTCCCCGCCGCCGCCCCGACAGTTCAGACCCAAACGCCACGGCGAGGTCAGAAGCCCCGCCCCCCACACTCCCCTCCTGCCGAGGCTCCTCCCACCGGGGCCCCGCCCACCGCCGCGGCGTTTGAGTCTGAACTGCTGGACCGCCGCGGCGTTTTCCTCGAGGCCTTAACGTCCGACAACATTTCTGCTTTAAGGTTTAAACTTGTCTTTTGTCACTTTGAAGTCGTTTTCAGTATTTTACGAGTCTTTTTTTGTTTCGCGTAATCGTGAGCGTTCGTGGGCGTTCGCGGCGGTCGACACTCAACGAACTTAAAAGTCGTTTAGTCCAAAGAGGGCGGGGCCGGGGAGGTAGGGGGGGGCGGAGCCAGCGTCGCTTTAGTCTTCCATGATGGCGATCCCAACCTGGGGGGGTGAGGAAGTGGGAGGAGCCAACTCCCGGTTGATCAAGATCAAAGCCCCCTCCAGAAATTAACAGAAACTAAAACGATGACGAAAAAAAAAAAAAAAATCGAGAGTCGGGCGTCGCCCGCGCTGGGGGACGGAGTCGTCCGTTTTATTTATGTCCGGGTTCCAGATTTTAAACGGAGCCGTTTCACCTCGACCGGTTGGTTAGAAGGCATCAAAGGTGCGGAGATCAAAGGTGCGGAGATCAAGGGTTAGGAGATCAAGGGTGCGGAGATCAAGGGTGCGGAGATCAAAGGGTTTGGAGATCAAAGGCGCGGGGACTAGTTTCAGGGGCGGATGAATCAACGCCCCTGGACCCGTCGGGGGCGTGTCCGTGGACGCGGACGCGAGCACAGGTGTGTAGGCGAGCGCAGGGGCATTGTGGGAAATGTAGGAAGGAGCCGGGCGTTGCGCAACGCCTGGCGTCACGTGACCGAGCGTTTTGTTGTTTTTTTTTTTTTTTTTTTTGTTTGTTTGTTTTCCTGAAGGCGGCGAGGCGGCTCCGACCTGCTGACGGAGCCCGGCGACGCGTTTCCCGTCGTGAATGTGTTTCTTTTCTAACACGGATGTTTGCATTTTGCAAAAGAATTGTTTTATATTGTACAGCCAGTTGAGTTAAAGCTATTTTTGTAATAAAGTTTTGACTTAAACCTGCCGACGGCTCCTTTGCTTTATTCGCTTTGATAAGATTCAAAACTCCGAATCAGACTTTTCTAGCTCCTTCAGAATCCATTAAGAATCCGAGATTATCGGATTAAGGAGGGGAAAGTGTCCTCGTGGGGGCGGAGGGTTGCCAGGTCCGCACGGGAGCCGCGCAAGGAGCGGTCACGTGACCCCGAGGGGGGGGTCGACGGTTCGAATCCCATGACTGGAGAAATGCGTGGGGAAGATGAAAGGCCCGCCCTCGTGACTGCTGATCACGTAATCTGGCTCTAATCTGTCACATATGGATTTAGGAGGAGTGATCAGAATCAGAATTAAACACGTTTTAACTTTTGTGTGTTTGTTTGTTTTGTGTGTTTGTTTGTTTGTTTTGTGTATCTTCGTGTTTTTATTGTTTCCCAGATAAATTCCTTCAGCCGAATGTTTCTGAGTTCGAAAGACTTCGGGATTAAACTCGGATTTCAGACTGGATCCGCGTCGCTTTCGCGGGTTTCCGCCGAACCTGGCAACCCGTCGGATTACGGCCCATCTGTTGCGGAAGTTGGGAATATCGTTTTCCCGGACGAGGATCGGCGGCTCCCGACGGCTCCGTCCTTGGGCGGGTGGGCCGCAGCGGCCAGGTGAGTCTCCGGACGTCGAGGTAATCCCGGGACCCCCCCAAAACGGCGGGATTACACGCGGGACGGGATTATAATCCGGCATCATGACGGGGCTCCTGAGGCGGCTGCGGGAGGCCGGACGTCAATACCCGCTCTTCTGCTGCCTGCTGGCGGCGCTCGCGGCCCTGACGGTGCTGCTGCACAGGTGAGGTCAGAGGTCAGGGTGGTGGGGGGGGCCCCTGCTGACCCCTGACCCCTGACCCCTGACCCAGACACCTCCACGTGCTGATGCTGCTCTGGTCGTTCCTCGCCGGCCTCGTCTCGTCCTTCTGCTCCCTCAGCCCCCGCTCGCTGCTGCCCGACCTGCTGCTGACCCGCGGGACCAAGGTCAGTCTCCCCCTCCTCCCCCCTCCTCCCCCTCCTCCCCCCCTCTCTACCCCCTCCCTCCTCCCCCCTCTCTACCCCCTCCTCACCCCTCTCTACCCCCTCCTCACCCCTCTCTCCCCCCTCACCCCTCTCTAACCCCTGGGTCACCCTCCTCACCCCTGTTTCTCCCCCACCCCACTCTCCCCCCTCCACACCCCTCCTCACCCCTGTTTCTCCCCCCCCCCCTCTCTACCCCCCTCACACCCCCTCTCTAACCCCTGGGTCACCCTCCTCACCCCTGTCTCTCTCTCTCCTCTCTCTCCCCCCTCACCCCCCTCTCTCTCTCTCCTCTCCCCCCTCACCCCCTCTCTCTCTCTCTCCCCCCTCTCTCTCTCTTATGTCCCCCCTCACCCCCTCTCTCTCCTCTCCCCCCTCACCCCCTCTCTCTCTCTCTCCCCCCCTCACACCCCTCTCTCTCTTATGTCCCCCCCTCACCCCCCTCTCTCTCTCTCCCCCTCTCTCTCTCTCTTATGTCCCCCCTCACCCCCCTCTCTCTCCTCTCCCCCCTCACCCCCTCTCTCTCTCTCCCCCCCTCACACCCCCTCTCTCTCTTATGTCCCCCCTCACCCCCTCTCTCTCTCTTCTCTCCCCCCTCACCCCCCCTCTCTCCTCTCCCCCTCACACCCCTCTCTCTCTCCTCTCTCCCCCTCACCCCTCTCTCTCTCTTATGTCCCCCCTCACACCCCCCCTCTCTCTCTTATGTCCCCCCTCACACCCCTCTCTCTCTTATCTCCCCCCTCACACCCCTCTCTTCCCCCTTCTCCTCACCCCTCTCTCTCCCCGCTTCCACCCCCCACCCCCTCTCACCCTCCCTCCTCCCTCACCCCTCTCTCCCTCCCTCCTCCTCACCCCTCTCTCCCCTTCCACCCCCCCCCCCTCTATCACCCCCCCACCCCTCTATCACCCCTCTCTCTCCCCCCTCCTCACCCTCTCTCCCCCCTCTCTCCCCCAGCACCAGGACCTCTTCCCTCTGGGCAGCAGCTGCACCGTCTGTGGGAAAATCAAGTGCAAACGACACCGGTGAGTTCAGACGAGACCCCCTGGTTCTGGTCCTGACCCCCCTGGTTCTGGTCCTGACCCCCCTGGTCCTGGTCCTGACCCCCCTGGTCCTGGTTCTGATCGTCCTGGTCCTGGTGATCCTGGTCTGGGTCCTGGTCCTGATCCTCTGGGTCCTGATCCCGGTGGTCCTGATCTTGATCCCGGTGGTCCTGGTGTCTCCTTGTCGGTCCCCCTGACCCGTGTTCCCGTCCCAAGGCCGACCCTGCTGCTGCAGAACCACCAGCCCTGGTTGGACCTGCAGGTCCGCTCCAAGGTCGACGCCTCCGTCGCCGAGGTAACGCGCCGCCATCGTCGGTCCTCTTCCCCGAACGCGTCGGGCTGAGGCGGTTTTCTGACTCCTGCAGGTGTTTGAGTTGGTTCTGGAGAACTTTGTGTACCCCTGGTACAGGTGAGGACACACACACACACACACACACACACACACACACACACACACACAGTGCACGCCCCTGAAGCCCCGCCCCCTCCGGCTCCAGGGACATCACGGACGACGAGGCGTGCATCAACGAGCTGAGGACGACCTTCCGCTTCTTCGCCTCGGTTCTGGTCCGCCGAGCCCAGAAGGTGATCAGAGCCGCCGACCCGACCGGCGACCGACCCCGATCGCGTTCTGATAACGTCGATAACATCGACCGCCGGTCCGACTCCAGGTCGACATTCCCGCCGTCTGCGCCGATAAAATGCTGAAGGCCGCGCTGAAGCACGTCGAAGTCATCGCAAGAGCTCGCGAAAAAGGTGCGGCGTCTCACTGCGTCGTCGTTTATTGAAACCGTTCACCCAAACCCACAAAATCGATCACTTATCGGGTCATTGGCAGCTGCAGGTCGTTGCCTGGTTACCGCCACCTGCTGCCCCCCGCTGGCCGCTCTCGGTATTACACCCAAGTAATTCAGGCGGGGTGTTGTTCCCTGATGCGCCACAAGGGGGCAGCACGGCACTGTAGTAATAATAATCAAGACATCAACATCTATAACACATTAATTACGTTATTATCAGAATCAGGACACACGTGATTATGGAGTGTGTGTGACTGAGGTGTGTGTTGTGTGACCGAGGTGTGTGTGACTGAGGTGTGTGGGACTGAGGTGTGTGTTGTGTGACCGAGGTGTGTGTGACTGAGGTGTGTGGGACTGAGGTGTGTGTTGTGTGACCGAGGTGTGTGTGACTGAGGTGTGTGGGACTGAGGTGTGTGTTGTGTGACTGAGGTGAGGTGTGTGTGACTGAGGTGTGTGTTGTGTGACTGAGGTGTGTGTGTGACTGAGGTGTGTGTTTGTGACTGAGGTGTGTGTGTGACTGAGGTGTGTGTGTGACTGAGGTGTGTGTTGTGTGACTGAGGTGTGTGTGACTGAGGTGTGTGTGACTGAGGTGTGTGTTGTGTGACTGAGGTGAGGTGTGTGACTGAGGTGTGTGTTGTGTGACTGAGGTGTGTGTGTGACTGAGGTGTGTGTGTGTGACTGAGGTGTGTGTTGTGTGACTGAGGTGTGTGTGTGTGTGACTGAGGTGTGTGTTGTGTGACTGAGGTGAGGTGTGTGTGACTGAGGTGTGTGTTTGTGACTGAGGTGTGTGTGTGACTGAGGTGTGTGTTGTGTGACTGAGGTGTGTGTGTGTGACTGAGGTGTGTGTTGTGTGACTGAGGTGTGTGTGTGTGACTGAGGTGTGTGTGTGACTGAGGTGTGTGTGTGTGACTGAGGTGTGTGTGTGACTGAGGTGTGTGTTGTGTGACTGAGGTGTGTGTGTGTGACTGAGGTGTGTGTGTGTGACTGAGGTGTGTGTGTGTGACTGAGGTGTGTGTGTGTGACTGAGGTGTGTGTTGTGTGACTGAGGTGTGTGTGTGGGACTGAGGTGTGTGTTGTGTGACTGAGGTGTGTGTTGTGTGACTGAGGTGTGTGTGTGTGTGTGACTGAGGTGTGTGTTGTGTGACTGAGGTGTGTGTTGTGTGACTGAGGTGTGTGTGTGTGTGACTGAGGTGTGTGTGTGTGACTGAGGTGTGTGTTGTGTGACTGAGGTGTGTGTGTGTGACTGAGGTGTGTGTGTGTGACTGAGGTGTGTGTTGTGTGACTGAGGTGTGTGTGTGGGACTGAGGTGTGTGTTGTGTGACTGAGGTGTGTGTTGTGTGACTGAGGTGTGTGTGTGTGTGACTGAGGTGTGTGTTGTGTGACTGAGGTGTGTGTTGTGTGACTGAGGTGTGTGTGTGTGTGACTGAGGTGTGTGTTGTGTGACTGAGGTGTGTGTTGTGTGACTGAGGTGTGTGTGTGTGTGACTGAGGTGTGTGTGTGACTGAGGTGTGTGTGACTGAGGTGTGTGTTGTGTGACTGAGGTGTGTGTGTGTGACTGAGGTGTGTGTGACTGAGGTGTGTGTGACTGAGGTGTGTGTGTGTGACTGAGGTGTGTGTGTGTGACTGAGGTGTGTGTGACTGAGGTGTGTGTGTGTGTGTGTGTGCAGTGAACACCTGTGAGGGGCTGCAGCGTGCGGCCCTGCAGGAGTACGGCGCTGACCTCCACGTGGCGCTGCGCAGCCGCAGGGACGAGATGACGTACCTGCGCAGGCTGACGGAGATGCTGGTGCCCCTCCTGATGCCCCCCAGGGCCGCTGACTGCAGGTGGGGGGCACCTGGGTCCTCTGGGGGGGGTCACCTGGGTCCTCTTGAAGGGGGGTCACCTGGGTCCTCTGAGGGGGGTCACCTGGGTCCTCTTGAAGGGGGGTCACCTGGGTCCTCTTGAAGGGGGGGGTCACCTGGGTCCTCTGAGGGGGGGGTCACCTGGGTCCTCTTGAAGGGGGGTCACCTGGGTCCTCTTGAAGGGGGGGTCACCTGGGTCCTCTGAGGGGGGTCACCTGGGTCCTCTGGGGGGGGGTCACCTGGGTCCTCTGAGGGGGGGTCACCTGGGTCCTCTTGGGGGGGGTCACCTGGGTCCTCTTGAGGGGGGGTCACCTGGGTCCTCTTGGGGGGTCACCTGGGTCCTCTGAGGGGGGTCACCTGGGTCCTCTTGAGGGGGGGTCACCTGGGTCCTCTTGAGGGGGATCACCTGAGTACTCTTGGGGGGGTCACCTGGGTCCTCTGAGGGGGGTCACCTGGGTCCTCTTGAGGGGGGTCACCTGAGTACTCTTGGGGGGGGGTCACCTGGGTCCTCTTGAGGGGGGTCACCTGAGTCCTCTTGGGGGGTCACCTGGGTCCTCTGGGGGGGGGTCACCTGAGTCCTCTTGGGGGGGTCACCTGGGTCCTCTTGAGGGGGGTCACCTGAGTCCTCTTGGGGGGTCACCTGGGTCCTCTGGGGGGGGGTCACCTGAGTCCTCTTGGGGGGTCACCTGGGTCCTCTGGGGGGGTCACCTGAGTCCTCTTGGGGGGTCACCTGGGTCCTCTTGAGGGGGGGTCACCTGAGTACTCTTGGGGGGAGGTCACCTGGGTCCTCTGAGGGGGGTCACCTGGGTCCTCTTGAGGGGGGTCACCTGAGTCCTCTTGGGGGGTCACCTGGGTCCTCTTGAGGGGGGTCACCTGAGTCCTCTTGGGGGGGTCACCTGGGTCCTCTTGAGGGGGGTCACCTGAGTACTCTTGGGGGGAGGTCACCTGGGTCCTCTGAGGGGGGTCACCTGGGTCCTCTTGAGGGGGGTCACCTGAGTCCTCTTGGGGGGTCACCTGGGTCCTCTTGAGGGGGATCACCTGAGTACTCTTGGGGGGTCACCTGGGTCCTCTTGAGGGGGATCACCTGAGTACTCTGGGGGGGTCACCTGGGTCCTCTGAGGGGGGTCACCTGGGTCCTCTTGAGGGGGATCACCTGAGTACTCTTGGGGGGGGTCACCTGGGTCCTCTTGAGGGGGGTCACCTGAGTCCTCTTGGGGGGTCACCTGGGTCCTCTGGGGGGGGTCACCTGGGTCCTCTTAGGGGGGGTCACCTGGGTCCTCTTGAGGGGGGTCACCTGGGTCCTCTGAGGGGGGGTCACCTGGGTCCTCTGGCGTCCCCCAGGTCGTTGGCGCTGCTGCTGCGGGAGGTGATGACCGGGTCCGTCCTGCTCCCGACCATGGACTTCATGGCCGACCCGGTGAGTCCGTCCGTCGTCCTTCCGTTCGAGCGTTCCCTCCCGACGGGCGACGCCCCCCCGGCGGTCCCGAGCTTCACGTCCTCGTCTCCGTCCTCCAGGACACCGTCAACTTCCTGGTGCTGATATTCGTCGATGACACTCCGGTGAGCAGAACCTCCACTGGACCGGGTCGGGGGCGCCTCACGGGTCTGAGTGTGTGTGTGTGTGTGTGTGTGTGTGTGTGTGTGTGTGTGTGTGTGTGTGTGTGTGTGTGTGTGTGCAGCCAGAACCAGCCACGGAGCCTCCGTCTGCTCTAGTCCCGTTCCTCCAGAAGTTCACCGACGTCGGGAACAGGAAGCCGTCTGTGAGCGATCGCCCCCCGAGCCTCCCATCTCCCACCTCCTCCTCCTGTCACCCTCCCGTCTCCCCCCTCACCCCCCCACCCTACTGTCCCCCCTCACCCCCTACCATCCCCCCTCACCCTCCCATCTCCCCCCTCACCCCCCCCACCCTACTGTCCCCCCCTCACCCCCCTACCATCCCCCCTCACCCTCCCATCTCCCCCTCACCCCCCTTGATCCTACTGTCCCCCACTCACCCCCCTGTCTCCCGTCTCACCCCCTCCTCCCCCTGACCCTACTGTTCCCCCTCACCCTCCCATCTCCCCTCACCCTCCCGTCCCCCCTCCTCCCCCCTCACCCTCTCCTCACCCTCTCGTCCCCCCCTCACCCCCCCCATCTCCCCCCTCACCCCCTCGATCCTACTGTCCCCCCCCCCACCCTCCCGTCCCCCCTCCTCCCCCTCACCCTCCCGTCCCCCCTCACCTCCTCCCCCCTCCCCCTCACCCCCTCCTCCCCCTCACCCCCCCTCACCCTCTCCTCCCCCCTCACCCCCCCCTCACCCTCTCCTCCCCCTCCCACCCTCTCGTCCCCCCTCGCCCCCCCCTCACCCTCCCATCTCCCCCTCACCCCCCCCCCGTCCCCCCTCACCCCCTCACCCCCGTCCCCCCTCACCCCCTCCCCCTCTCCTCACCCCCTCCCCCCAGGTGCTGAAGCTGGAGCTGAAGGAGATCCGGGCCCAGCAGGACCTGCTGTTCCGCTTCATGAACTTCCTGAAGCAGGAGGGAGCCGTGCACGTGCTGCAGTGCTGCCTGACCGTGGGTGAGCGCCGCCGCCACGCCCGCCGCCGCCACGCCCCCCGTGACTGACGTGGGCGTGCCCCCCCCCAGAGGAGTTCAACGACCGCATCCTGAGCCCCGACCTGAGCGAGGGCGAGCTGCGGCGGCTGCACGGCGAGGTGCTGCACATCTACGAGACGTACTGCCTGGACCAGAGCGCCGACAAGATCGGCTTCGACCGCTTCATCGTGGACGAGATCAGGAGCGGTGAGCGCCCGCCGTGATGTCACTTCCTGTCGGGGGGGTGGGTCGGGCGCTGAGGTGTTCGTCGCTGTCCTCAGTGGCGGAAGGTTGCCATGGCGACGTGGTGAAGCTGCAGACGATGCGCTGCCTGTTCGAGGCCTACGAACACGTGCTGGCGCTGCTGGAGACGGTCTTCACGCCCATGTTCTGTCACAGCGACGAGGTTAGACCTCAAGGGACATCAAAGAGTCCTTTGATCCGCCCGTTGATCCTTTGTTCAGTACTTCAGATACCTGCTGAGGGGGGCGGAGTCTCCAGCACGGAGCAGCAGAATGAGCAGGTGTGTGTGTGAGAGAGCGTGTGTGTGTGAGAGAGAGCATGTGAATGTTTGTGAGGGAGAGTGAGTGTGTGTGTGTGAGAGAGCGTGTGTGAGTGTGAGAGAGAGTGTGTGTGAGAGAGAGAGTGAGTGTGTGTGTGTGTGAGAGAGCGTGTGTGAGTGTGAGAGAGAGTGTGTGTGAGGGAGAGAGTGAGTGTGTGTGTGTGAGAGAGCGTGTGTGAGTGTGAGAGAGTGTGTGTGAGGGAGAGTGAGTGTATGTGTGAGAGAGAGAGTGTGTGTGAGTGAGAGAATGAGAGTGTGTGAGTGTGTGAGAGTGTGTGAGGGAGAGAGAGAGAGTGAGTGTGAGAAAGTGTGTGTGTGTGTGAGTGTCTGTATGAGAGAGAAAGTGTGTTTGTCTGTTTGTGTGTGTGTGTGAGAGAGTGTGTGTGTGTGAGTGTGTGTGTGTGTGTGTTCCTCAGGTGAACCCTGGTGCTCCTCTCCCAACAGGACCCTGTCCAAGCGGGGGGAGTCTTTTGGCATCAGCCGGATCGGCAGCAGGATCAAAGGCGTGTTCCGGAGCGCCGCCGTCGAGGGCGCCGTGCCGCCGCCGACCTCCAACGACCTGGAGGACGACCTGGTGAGCGCCCGCTCGCCCCCGCTCGCCCCCGCCAGCCCTCGGCCGTCACGCCGGAACGCCCCCGCAGGTGGAGGAGGCGGCCGTGGTGACGGAGGACGACGGTCCCGCCGAGCCCGCCGGCGTGTCGGGAACGCCGCGCGACCTGTCGGCCTGGAGCGTCGCCATCCCGAGCGTCCAGAGCTACGAGGACGAGCTGAAGAGGGAGAAGGTCCCCGTCTTCTGCATCCAGGTGGAGCGCCACGACCGGAGGGACGGTGAGGGCGCCGCACGCACGGTCGCCGCGGCGACGCCCCGGGCGCGACCCCTGACCTCTGCCCCCCGTCCCGCAGTGGGACACCAGACGGAGCGCTGGTGCGTCTACCGGCGCTACCTGGAGTTCTACGTCCTGGAGTCCAGGCTGACGGAGTTCCACGGTACGGACCTGTAATCTGAGGGGCGGGGCGGGTAATCTGTAATCTGGCCGTTGTGACGTCGCAGGAACGTTCGAGGACGCTCAGCTTCCGTCCAAACGACTGATCGGACCCAAGAACTACGAGCTCCTCGTGTCCAAGAGGGAGGAATTTGAGGAATATCTACAGGTGGGAGCCAGAGATTATCAGGAGGGAGCCCAGGAAACAGGAATAATCTGTGTGTGTGTGTGTGTGTGTGTGTGTGTGTGTGTGTGTGTGTGTGTGTGTGTGTGTGTGTGTGTGTGTGTGTGTGTGTGTGTGTGTGTGTGTGTGTGTGTGTGTGTGTGTGTGTGTGTGTGTGTGTGTGTGTGTGTCCAGAGGCTCCTGCAGTATCCAGAGTTGAGCAACAGTCAGCTCCTGGCCGACTTCCTGTCTCCTCACAGCGAGGAATCTCAGTTCCTGGACAAGACGCTGGCGGATGTCAGATTGGGTATGCTGGATTATGTTGTATTAAGACTGGTTCTGATGGATTAAGACTGGTTCTGATGGATTTAGACTGGTTCTGATGGATTAAGACTGGTTCTGATGGATTAAGACTGGTTCTGTTGGATTTAGACTGGTTCTGATGGATTAAGACTGGTTCTGATGGATTTAGACTGGTTCTGTTGGATTTAGACTGGTTCTGATGGATTTAGACTGGTTCTGATGGATTAAGACTGGTTCTGATGGATTTAGACTGGTTCTGATGGATTAAGACTGGTTCTGATGGATTTAGACTGGTTCTGATGGATTAAGACTGGTTCTGATGGATTAAGACTGGTTCTGATGGATTAAGACTGGTTCTGATGGATTTAGACGGGTTCTGATGGATTTAGACGGGTTCTCAACCTTCCTAAAATGCTCTGATTCAGACTCTCTCCTGTCTTCTGCAGGAAAAATCTTCAAGTCTGTTCCAGGGAAGCTGATAAAGGAGGTGGGTGGAGAGGGGGGGGTCCTCTAAGGAGGGTGGGGGGGTCCTCCAGGTATGGGGGGGTCCTCTAAGGAGGGTGGGGGGTCCTCCAGGTATGGGGGGTCCTCTAAGGAGGGGGGGTCCTCTAAGGAGGAGGGGGGGGTCCTCTAAGGAGGGGGGGGTCCTCCAGGTATGGGGGGGTCCTCTAAGGAGGGTGGGGGGGCTGGTTCCGGCCCACTAACGTCCCTGACTCCCCAGAGGGGACAGAACCTGGAGCCCTTCATCCAGTCCTTCTTCAACTCCTGTGAGTCCCCCAGGCCCAGGCCCAGCAGGCCCGAGCTGACCGTCCTCAGCCCGTCCTCCGAGAGCGACAAGAAGGTCAGAGGTCGCCGCCGCCCCCCGCCGCCCCCTCCCCCCGGCTTCAAGCGCCGTCTCCCCCGCCCCGCAGCTGTCCAGCAGCCTGTTCCAGAACAACGCCGGCCTCGCCGAGGGCCCCGACAGGAAGCGCAACCGCAACTGCTTCACGGAGACGCTGCAGGTGGACGGCGTGTACGACTACATGATGTTCCTGGGTGAGTCCCCTCGCAGCCCCGCCCACGCGCGCGGGTCCCGGGCGGGGTTAACGAGCGCGCGGTCCCGCCCTCAGCTCGGACGGTGTTCCGCGTCCCCGACTGGCTGCACCACGCGCTGGCGGCGGGCCGCATCCTGCTGAAGAACACGCTGGAGGCCTACATGCACGCCCACATGCACGCCAAGCTGGAGCAGCTCCTGCAGGAGCACCGCCTGGTGTCCCTCATCACGCAGCTCCGAGGTGAGCCCCCCCCCCACGTGGGAATAACGGAGAATTCCAGGCGTGCCCCCAGGAAAACCCAAGTCCTTCTGTACGCAGACGCCGTCTTCTGCGAGGGCGGCGGCGAGCGCAGCCCCCTGGACCGCCAGAGCAGAGCCAGACGCACCTTCGAGGAGATGATGAAGTACCTCCCAGGTCAGGAACGCGCCCACGTCCTCGGAGCAGCTGCACGGCTCATCCTCGCGCTGTCTCCCTTACAGACGCGGTCGGAAAACTGATCGGAGAGGACGCGAAATATGAAGGAATCAGATTATTGTTTGATGGGATACAGCAACCACTGCTCAACAAACAGGTGAGGGGGGGATGGACAGAGGGAAGGAGGAGAGGATGGAGGGGGGGAGGAGAGGATGGAGGGGGGTGGACAGAGGGAAGGAGGAGAGGATGGAGGGGGGGAGGAGAGGATGGAGGGGGGGGTGGACAGAGGGAAGGAGGAGAGGATGGAGGGGGGGATGGACAGAGGGAAGGAGGAGAGGATGGAGGGGGATGGACAGAGGGAAGGAGGAGAGGATGGAGGGGGAGGAGAGGATGGAGGGGGATGGACAGAGGGAAGGAGGAGAGGATGGAGGGGGGAGGAGAGGATGGAGGGGGGTGGACAGAGGGAAGGAGGAGAGGATGGAGGGGGGTGGACAGAGGGAAGGAGGAGAGGATGGAGGGGGGAGGGAGAGGATGGAGGGGGGTGGACAGAGGGAAGGAGGAGAGGATGGAGGGGGTGGACAGAGGGAAGGAGGAGAGGATGGAGGGGGGGAGGAGAGGATGGAGGGGGGAGGTGGACAGAGGGAAGGAGGAGAGGATGGAGGGGGGATGGACAGAGGGAAGGAGGAGAGGATGGAGGGGGGAGGAGAGGATGGAGGGGGGGTGGACAGAGGGAAGGAGGAGAGGATGGAGGGGGGGAGGAGAGGATGGAGGGGGGGGATGGACAGAGGGAAGGAGGAGAGGATGGAGGGGGAGGTGGAGGGAAGATAAGGGAGGACAGGGGGGAAGAGGGGGAGAAGGGAGGAGAAGAATGGACAGAGGGAAGGAGGAGAGGATGGGGGAGAAGAAAGGAAGAGGGGGGAGGAGAAGGAGGAGAGGAATGGACAGAGGGAAGGAGGAGAGGATGGGGGAGAAGAAAGGAAGAGGGGGGAGGAGAAGGAGGAGAGGAATGGACAGAGGGAAGGAGGAGAGGATGGGGGAGAAGAAAGGAAGAGGGGACATGGGGGAGAAGGAGGGGACAAGAGCAGAAAGAAGAGGGGGAAGAGGGTGGGAGGGAAGAGGAGAGGATGGTGGGAAGAGAGTGGAGAAAGGACTGGAGGGAGGGGAGCGAGAGAAGGAAGAAGGGAGAGGACAGAAGGAGAGTGAAGGGAGCGAGGAAAGGTAACAAGAAGAGGGAGGGAGGGGACGAGAAAAGGAAGAGGACAGGGAAGAAGAGAGGGATGGAGGGAGGGGAGGACAGGATGGAGGGAGGGGACACTCACTTCCCATCCTCTGTTGTCTCCAGATGTCCTACGTCCTGCTGGACATCGCCGTGCAGGAGCTCTTCCCGGAGCTCTCCCAGGTGATCATGTGACCCGTGTTTAGGAAAAGTGCGGCGTTCCTGACCGGCGTTCCTACGAGCCTCCCGGAACACAGACGCCCCCCTGACCTCCCGGAGGCCTCGCAGACACCTTCAGGTCCGCGTCGTTCCCGATCGGACGTTGATCCTTGTGATGTTTCCTCCGCAGTGATCAAAGAGCCGAGATCAAAGGAGGAGATGTGCAATAAACAACGGTTATCCCAGCGTTCCCGTCCGGAAGAGAAATAAAGGTGTATTTATTTAAGCCCACCTGACGCCTGTCGTCCCTCAGATCATCTGTAATCCCAGATTATTTGATCCGTCAGCAGAAGAGCTGCGATCTAAAAGTGAAGGTCTGGAAGCTCATCTGTTGGCCGTGAGCGGGAATCTTCCGGGATTTGGCGGCCTGTGTCCAGCCCGGTGCCAGCTGTGTTCCGCTTCCCGAGCAGATTAATGCGGAGCGCCGAACGGGCGGCGGGCGTTGCCGTGGAGACGGGCTCCACAGAGGAGGCCTTGTTCTCGGTTCAAAAACAGCAACGCTCCAGAATCCGAGCTCATATGTCGGATCCGACAGGTTCGCGGAAACGGGGGCGCTCCGGGATTGACCGACGTGTTTGAAATCTCGGCGGGATTAGAGGAAATTACCACAGCCGGAGTTCAACAGGTGCGTTTATGCGTCAATCTTTCACATCCTGCTCCATCAGGCGATACATTTAGGGGGAGGTCAGGGATTATTTTACATCATTCCTAAGTTAAGATCAGGAAGTCCACCTCAGAAGGTCAGGAGTAGCACCAGCAGGCCCAGTAGAACCAGCACGCCGCTCCGGCTCGGCCCGGGGGCGCGGCTGTAGAAGCTGATCCGACCTTCCACGGCGGGATAAACCACCCTGCGTTCGCGGATGTACCGGGACACGACGGAAATGTCCAGATCTCCTGCGGGCGGAGAAGAGCCGGGATGAAGCTGCCTCCTGGCCGACCCGGCTGCCTTCGGCGTGGCGACACTCACCGCTGCTACGCCGGATCATCTCCTCCCCGATCACGGCGTACCCGTCGCCGCCGCTCACCAGGTATTCCGGGATGACCACGGAGTAGACCGCCGCGTCCGCCACCGCCTCGTAGCGAGGGACGCGGCACGCGGTGCAGAGGATCCGGAGGCTCCTCACGCGGCTCCCCGGAGGTCGGGAGATGTCGAACTCCACGTGGAGACCTGGGAACGCCGGGAATGTCGGGACTGGAGAGGGAAGTGGGAACGTGCGGACCGACCTGAGACCTGCAGGAACTCGCCGCTGCCCTGGCCGTAGCGATGCACGGAGAACTCGAAGACCTTCCTGAGCGTGGAGCCCCTCAGCTGGACCAGGTCCAAGGTCCCTCCGAACGGGAGGACGGCCAACAGCTGCTCCATGCTGATGGAACCTGCGGACCCGGGAACGAGGGGATTAACGCGGACCGCCCGGGATCCCGGGCTGCGGCGGCCCTCACCGTTGTTGTAGGTTTCGTCTACGGAGGTTCGGATCCCTCCCCCGTTGAAGATGGCGGCGCTGACGGCGTTCCACGCCCCCAGGCCCGAAGGTCGGATGTAGTTGTCGACCTGAAACGGAGACGGAGGCGCCGTGATTCCCCACCGATGGGAACCGGGCCGGGCTCGCCGCGGTTACCATGGCGTCGCAGATCAGGTTCCCCAGGTTGCACTCGCGGAACCGACACATCTGGTTTGTCCCGTCCAGGAAGACGCGCGTGTGTCCGACCTCCTGGCGGGAATAGTTGGCGAGGTTCTTCTTCCACTCCTCCACCTCAGCCAGGACATCTGGGTCTGGAACAGAGTCCTGTTACGGCGCAGGGGGAGGGGCCTGGGGCTCGGGGGTCCTACCCTGTGGAATGCTGCTGTTCAGCAGGATGGGGTTCCCTCGGGAGCCCACCACGTTCCCCTCGGGGTCAAAGGTCACCTGCAGGTAGCCCAGGTACTTCCCGTAGGCGTAGGCCTGCACGACCGGAACCCGCCGCCCGTCCTCCGACTCCACCAGGAACGGGTACGGCCCGGCCGGGACCTCGACGGACGGAGGCGTTCCTGAAACGAGGAGCGGCGAGACTGGGTCAGAGGCCCCGCCCACCAGGCCGCCGTCTGGACGGCGTTTGGTCTCTGTGGCTTCAGCTCCCGTAAACACGGCGGTTCCTCTAACCACCGCTTCCCCCGCCGGCGTTCCCGCCCTGCTGGGATGTCGGTGACTGGACCGTCAAAGACCGCAGACCGCAGCGACCCGCCACCAGACGGGCGGGGCCTGCGGTGGCGTTCGCTGACCTCAGCCAAACACGCTTTCGCCCGTTTCCTGACTCCCGCCGTGACGTCACGGAATAATCCAGCTATTCCGGGACTGCTGAAGGCCGACCTTCCCGTATGGAGTCAGGTGGAGCTGAGTCATTCATAACAGACCGTAACTGTAACCATGGAAACGGCGGGCTGGGCGGATCCGCTTCGTCAAAAGTGGCGGGCTTCCGAAGGTCGCTTCCTCACCTGTGAACAGGAACGTGTTGGTGTGTCCGCCGACGACCACGTCGACGCCGCGGACCCTGCGGGCGATGTCCTGGTCCACCAGGAAGCCGGAGTGGCCCAGGGCGACGATCTTGTTCACGCCCATCCGCTGCAGCTCGTCCACCTGCGGCTGCAGCGACGCCACCTCGTCCTCGAACGTCAGATGAGGACCTGAAAGAGAACGCCGGGGGCGGTCACCTCTGACCTCACAGCAGATTCACCAGAACCTGAAGGTTGTCTGAGTCCCGCCTACCTCCTCAGAGGCCCCTCCCACCTCCCCAGAGCCCCACCCACCCCAGAGGCCCCTCCCACCTCTCCAGAGCCCCCTCCCACCTCTCCAGAGCCCCACCCACCCCTGAGGCCCCGCCCCCTCAGAGCCCTCAGCCAATAGCTCCTCTGAAGTCCAGATGTTCGACTCCGAGATGCTGAACCCGGACCACCGAAGGTCGTGACCCGATCACACCTACCGGGTCGGGACAGCGCCGGAGTCTCCCGCGTCGTGTAGCCCACCACGCCCACCTTCTCTCCGCCCACAGTGAAGACCTTGTACGGTAAACAGTACGCGCCGAAGGTGGGCGCCAGCGTGGCGTCGGGCCTGATGTTGGCGCTCAGGAGGGTGAAGTTGACCTCCTCCATGAAGGGCGACAGCAGCCCCTCCGCTCCGTTGTCGAACTCGTGATTTCCGAGGGCCTGAAGTTGGAGGCCGTGAAACAAATGTTCAGATGACAAAATAAAACCTGATTCTGACTGAGAATTCACAACTTGAAAAGTTTCAAAGTTTTCCAATACATCATCTAAAGTGGAATTTTTGCTCAATAACAAACAGAACTGGGTGTAACCAGATTAAATGATTCGGTTTAAGACAAACCAAGAGGAACCCCGGGGGGGGGGCGTTACTGTTGACACATCTGAGCCGTCTGTTAGTTCCCTTGAACCTGCTCAGACCTGGTGTCCACATGAGGACATGAGATGTTGGGTCACCTGTAACATAACCGCTAATTCTCCTCATGGGGTCAAAGGTCCACACAAGGACATTAAACATTAGATTATTAAGATTTAGTCCCTGCATGAGGACATCACGTTCCCCACAAAACACTTGTTTCAGAGTATTATTCAAACATGATATCCTCGTCTTTATACTTGTCAGGTCCAATAATCCTGACTAGTGAAGATCATTTAAAAAAATAAATAAATAAATAAATAAATGTATATATATATATATATATATATATATTTATTTTTTTTTTTCTTTTCTGATATATATATATATATATATATATATATATATATATCTCAGAAAAGGGCTCAGGTCTGAAGAGGTTAAAGTTCCCCAGATGAATCCTCGTTCCCAGGAACTTTTCACATTCACTTCCACACAAACAGGTGAGTTCTCCGAGTTTCATCAGTGATCTATAAACATCAATAAGTGACCAGAGCGTGCGCGTGTTCTCACCATGGCGTCGTAGCGGAGCGCGTTCATGAAGTGCGCCGCCTCGGCTCCCTTGTAGAAGTTGAACCACACGGAGCCCTGGAACTGGTCCCCGGCGTCCAGCAGCAGCACGTTCCTCTGGGCGCTGCGCACCCGCCGGACCGCCGCGGCTCTCCGGGCCACCCCGCCGAAACACCCGCCGGCCCCCCCGCACTTCCCGGAGAACACGCTGGTCTCCTCCACGCGGGCGTGCACGTCGTTGGTGTGGAGGAGCACCAGGTCCCAGGACCCGGACCCGGAGGACCAGAGCAGCAGCAGCAGCAGCGAGAAGCGCGCCGGAGCGCCCGAGACGGCGCGGCCCGCCGCCATCCTACACCCGGTGCGTAAAAGCAGGACTGGGAGCACTGGGAGGAGGAATGGGAGCACTGGGAGGAGGAATGGGAGCACTGGGAGGAGGAATGGGAGCACTGGGAGGAGGAGCGAGAGGACTGGGAGGAGGAATGGGAGTAGGAGCGGGAGGAGCGGTCTGCAGGACCCCGTGCGTCACCGCGCGCTTTTACGCACGCTCTTCACGCGGCACAAACGGGTCGAACCGACGGACTCTTGTGATCAAACCCAGAAACATTCTGATCAATAACCAATGATCAGCTCGGTTCTGTGACCTCACCGGGAAAATTAAATTAACGGCTCTCTGGCGCCACCGCGAGGCCAACCCGAACACGACTGGTTGGTCCTCAATTAGATCAGATTACCAATTATAGATTTTTAAACTCGAAGTTTTTAATCTCAACTTTCATTTATTAGGAGAAAAGAGCAAGTTTGGCCTTTAAGGGGATCACATGACCTTTTCCTGACCATTCTTTCCTGTCATTGGACAACACCTGGAATCCCCCAGGTATCTCCATGGCAACCGTGCTGCTCCCACCTCTGTGACATCAGAGGCGCCTTTGATGTCGATCATGAAAGAACAAAGCGTCTTTGTAGGTGCCAAGCTATCAGGCACGAGCTGGCCCTTTGGCAGGAACCGACGCCCCCCCCGGAGATGGAAGCCGACGCCCACAACCGGAAGCTGCTGCTGGAGAACGCCGACCTGCACTCCAAACGCGCCCGCCTGATGGAGCAGCTGCTCTTCTACCACAGGGAGGTGCAGAAGCTGCCCTGGAGCGACCACAACACCAGGCTCTTCAACGAGGCGCTCCTGAGGTACAGAGAGGCTCCGCCCCCCGTGGACCGCGCCGCTGCCCCCCGGGACGCCGAGGCCCTGGAGAGACACAACGGCCAACTTTGGGTCACGAACCAGAGCATCTCTGAAGACCTTCACCTTCTGGAGACCAAGTTTGAGGACCTCATGATCCAGAAGACACGCGAGGCCGGAACCACGACGGAGAACGACGAGGCGGAGGAGCAAGGGGAGCGTCTCCAGATGTTGGAGGCCGAGGTGGAGGCCCTGAAGACGGAGCTCCGCGTCCTCAAACAGGAGAAGAAGGAGGCTGTGGGAAAGGAACGGCGTGTTAGAGAGGAAGCCCGCACCCTGCAGAGGCTGAAGGAGACCCTCCGGAACGACGGCAACGCGATGGACGCGCAAATCAGCGCTCAGCTGAAGATGGACGTGAAGAACCTGACCTTCGCCCAACGGCAGCAGGCCCTCAGAGAGCAGGCGGTGGACCTCCAGAGAAGGAAGTCCCGGCTGGAGGAGCGCCTCCAGAGGCTGGACGCCTCGAGGACAATCCTCCCTCCGAGCGTGACGTGGAGGAGGTTCTTCAGGAACCGAGAACGGAGCCAATGAAGGGAGGAGTAACAATAAAAATAGTTTTACAAAACCTTTTTATTCCTCAAAAAGTTTGTTAAAGTCTTTTGTCCTCTAATTAACCCTTTGAGTTCACTACATTCAGCCATGAATTCCTCCGCCAAGCGCCCCCTAGCGGCCACACTCTGAACTTTTATGAACATCAAGGAGGTTCAATTAAGGTTCAAAGCGTTCAGAACTATAAAGGTTAAAACTGTTACTGAGATGTTCAAAAAATACCTGAGAAGAGTGAACGGCTGCTTGTTGTGGTGCAGACCGACTGTAAATGCTGCTCCTGACCGAAGGACTACCCACAGCTCAAACGCTGACGTTGTGTAAAGCAGGACGGGGGTCAGACCTACAGGTCTGGGCTCACATCAGCGGCCATCCCTCACGTCTGCACCAGCACACAGCAAACAGGGTCCAGCAGGGAGCGCTGGTGCCAGTAGGGGGCAGTAGAGCGCCGCATTGGGCCAACGCCAGAACCATCAGCAGCATTTTTCTGTTTGAAATGAAAAAAAAATGTGATATTGTGAGAACATTTGGTCGCTTGTAAGAGGCTGTGAAAGAAAGACGAGGAAGAGGAGGAGAATGATTCAGCCGCTCTCGTTCCAAGTGATGAAGAGCAGCAGCAGAAGAGCAGTGTGAGTGTGCAGTCAGATGGTTCTGGGTCCTGATCGTGGACAGGACCCAGAACCATCTGATGGACCCTCGTCCATCTGGAGAAGCGAACAGATGGACTCTGCTGAGGTTTGCGTGAACCTTGACAGGAAGCTCCTGTGCTGCCCGTTCAGATGGGGGTGGAGCGTGGAGGAGAGCGACCGTGGAGCGTTTCAGATGAGCTGATCTCAGACCTGCCGTGAGAGAAAACATAAAACAGACAGGTTGGGCAGACACACTGAAGCTTCTCCTGCTTTTAAAACCCTCACTGGAGAAAGGAGCACTCCTCCTCCCCTCTGCCCGCGGCGCTCCTTTGTGGTGTTCACAGTTGGGGACCTCGAGGGCATTAGACCTTTAGTTTGAAGGTCATCGGTGGGACGCCGTCTCGGTCTTCGCTCTGAACACGTGCTCAGAGGTGAAGAGGAGCCGACGCTCCCGTCGCCACCTGAACACCACCGACGGCTACGGCGGCCTCGTTGGAGCTGAAGACCAACCGCCTCCCCGAACGTCGAAGTCGAGACTTCCTCCACAGACGACCGCCGCGCCGTCGGCGTCCCGCTGACCATGAAAGGAAATGTCTCGCAGCGTGCTCGGGGGCGCCTCCACGGCGGCGCGCTAAATAAGCACGTACGTCAGCGTAACGGCAGCAGACGCGTGGGAGAAGGTCCGCCTCCTCGATCAGATTGGTGCTAATTACACGGAGAGATCAGAGCTGCGTTCGCCGCGGTGGCCTTCGGGGGGCCGTACGGCGCCGGAGCGCTCTCGCGCGACAGGACGCTGAGACAGGCACCGGTTTGATGTGACACAGGTGACTCACCGAAAGTGGGCGGGGCTTCACACGTCTTTCCGCGTCCGACTTCGTCCACAGCTCGACCGCGAACTTTCAGGTCTTCACCTTTTTCCCTCCACGGCGGGATCTCCGGGGGGTCGGGGTTGAGCGGCTGGAAACCTTCCAGCAGGTGGGAGGTGGCTGAAGGTGACCCTGGGCGCAGGCCCCCCCCCCGCTGAGATCTGAGCGTTGGAGTCAGGCGGACAGGACGATCCCGTGAATGACTGGAGCAGGACCCCCCCCCATCACCCAGCCACCAGAGCCAGACGTTCCCGTTCCGCAGACGTGCGGCGGCTCACGGCTCGTTTTCCGCATCACCCGAGGGCTTTTATCTCGTTAGTGCCGCCGCCGCTCCGCCGCCGCCGCCTTCACACGCGGACACGCAGGCTTTAAGGAACGCGTTAATGGGATGCGGCGAGCCGCTTTGTTCTCCTGTACGTTCATCTGGACGAGTGGAAGCCTGAAGGACGGACAAACACGGTTCCCCGTGGTCCCCACACGTTTGTGCTTGTGCGGGCTGAAGGCAGCAACATCTGGGAGGTGACCCGGGCTCAGATTAGCCCCGCCCCCCCCCACATTAACCTCTGCTACATTAATCTGACCCTTCCGACAGCTCTGATTGTAAATGTGTCCCATCTGATAATCCACCTCTCTTAACCAGGATCTCTTTCCTGATTCCAAACGGATCCTCCCGGAGCAGATCTGACTGTAAACAGACCCCCCCCCCCCTCTGGGAGTGGACAGATGAAACACAGAGGAGCTCCTGTAGTGTGACCTCTGACCCCCGCCTCCATCGCCTGCACCCTCTGACCGAGCCGCCGTTGGCGTTCCCACTTTACGGATCGTTCTCTGCACATGCAAATCCCAGAGTCGGGCGTGCTGACGCTCCCCCTGCAGCTGTAGTTGGACCAGACTCCAGGAGCTCCACCGACAGGTCCGGGCCGGCCTGTTCCGGTCCAAAGGATGGTTCAACCTGTTGCGAAACTTCCCGTCAGCCTCAGCTGTCGCCAGCGCTTGGCTCCGTCTTCACAGCGCTGCTCCCCCGGGAGCAGGAAACTCAGGAAATTCAGGTTGGCGCAGTTGTTGGAACGTTTCCATGGAGACGGACCCAGTCTGACGGGGGATTCCTAATTCAATAATAATCCAATCAAGGTGATTAACTGAGCTTTCCAGAAACTCCTCACGTCTCCTTTCTGGTCTTCTTTTACTCGTCAGGAATGCTGGAGGTGGAGAAAGAGCAGAAGACTGAGCTCCGCAGTCCGGTGAGGAGGGCTGGGATCACCAGCAGGTCCACTTCAACCTTCGCGGGAGCAGATTTGCTTGAAGGATTTCAAATAAGATCTATGCTGACCACCACGTGGCTGGCCCGGGAGGCTGTTCCGTCCCACCGCCGAGTCTTTGAGAGGAAAGAAACTCGATATCTTTTTTCCCGGCTCCTCCGAGGCATCCGTGCGCAGACTCCAGTGTCAGATCCCCTCAGCCTGTTTGGGATGGACCGGAGAGCCTCCCACCAACGGGATGTTGAATCACGCTGGCGTCGCTCACGGAACCGACGCCAGCGGCTCCAGAACCGACACAGACGAAGCCGGCGCTCGTCTCGGCGCTCCCTCGGCCCCAGCCGCGGCTGCTCGCAGACGTGGACACGGGGACGGAGGCGGGAGGGACAGGAGGGGCCGCCGGGCCCGCTGTCTGGCACCCACCTGACAAATGAGCGCCGGGCAGGAAGCGGCAGGTCTGAGGGACCCCGCTGACCTTCTGGACAGGACGAGGAGACGAGCAGCAGGGGGCCGGAGAGGACAGATGTTGGCTGTCGCGCTGCGCTCGGGGAAAGATCAATCACCCGTGTCCTGCCAGGGTGCATTCACACATGTTGTTGAAGGTCCGGTCCCCAAGACCTCTGGGAGGACGCTTCAGTCTAGACCGTCACGGAATAATTACCTAAAATTAAACTGCCTTCACACGTTCATGCTCAAGATTCTCCGGGGTTCTTGGGAGTTTCAGAACTCCTGATGAAACAAAGTTGTTTAACCAGAACGCACCTTTACAGTCAAACCAGGTCTGATCACACGTCAGTCAAGGTCACGGAGGCCTGAAAGGTCATCTTCTCAGTTTTAATCAACTTCCTGCCCGTGTCTGACATCCATTCAAAAAGAACAAACAAGCCTCAGACTTGACAGCGTGAGCAATCAGAGAGGTGTCAGAGACGTGACAGCCACAGGATGAGTCAAGGTCGGGCTGGCTTAAGGAGCCACCGCGCTCACAAATCATCTCCACAAGCTTTATTTACGCCTGCTCCCCCCGACGGACCAGCTCCCTATTTCAGATTTACAGAAGTTCTGAGGTTTCAAAACACGTACACAGAAGTTTTGGGGGCTCAAACTCGGGCGACTGTAACACGATCGCCACAACAGACCAACGCTGGCCTCTCAAAGCCCTTCAGGAGGCAGAGCAGCTCCAGGAGCTAAGCCGACAGGCCGGAGCTCCATCAGCGCTGTCTGCGTTTGATGGCCTCTCCTGACTCTCTGCCCCTGCCCCCCCCCCCCACCCCCACAGATTACCAGAATAACCAGTCCGCTGGCCCCGTCCTGGCAGGCGCGCTCGGCGGCGGCTCACGTCGCAGCGGCTGCTTTTATTTGGGTGTTTTTGGAGCGTGGCCTCTCCCACTCTGCTCTCTACAGGATATGAAAGATGAGGAGATCTCAGACACAGATGGGCACAAGCCCAGAGCCGCCACAATAGCAGCGATGCCTATCGGAGCCGCCGCGGACGCCCAGCCGCCGGTAATTTAGGACGTAGCAGGAAGCGTATTTAGAGGCGCTCGTGCCTCGGCCGTTATTACAGGCGGCAGCCACGCACAGGGGGAGTGGTCCATTCAACACAGCTTCATTCAGCGGGGTTTGATGGACCGTTGAGCTTCATCAGGGCGCTGGGGTCTGACCGGGGGGGGGCAGGAGACCCCCGATCATCCACATGTGCATGGAGAACAGGGGAAACTCCTCCGACAGGAGGAACACGCGCCGCTCCAAGTGAGCCAGGAACGCCGTGCTCTCCGACCCCACCGCCGCCCTGTACGGTACCTCGGAATTCTGGAGGAGCGTCTTCGCGATCCGGAAGAGGTGGAAGGAGTTCTGGTACTGGTCCAGAGGAAACCTCTGGATGGCCGAGCGCTCCTCGTCCTGGAAAACAGGAGAAATGGTTTTTTTTTTCAGCCGCGGTGACATCATGGTCGGTGAAAGACGGCGAAGCCTCGTGGGTCTAATCAGGAGGCTCAGAACCTTCAGATGGACCCTTCATTCTTTATGCATCAAAGATCTGAGCTTCACTCCATGAAACACTCAGCTCCCAGCAACAGCGGAGCGCGCAGCACAAGCACGGGCGGGTGAAGCAACAGAGAAAAACAAAACACTCTAATGTTCTTCTGTTTCACAGGAAGTCAGCCGCTTCACAACCACGGCAGCTCTGGAGCTGATCGGTGCCACATTCAGGCTCCACGGGACATCAGAGACACCAGAACCACCAGAACCTGACCTGTGACCGCGGGTCAGTCCCACACCCGAGAGGTAGAACACTTGTGTGTGTGACCAAAGACGCTACTTTACATCAAACACCAGCATGGAGAAAACTTTAGGGCATCTCTACTGTTGAGATACCCAGAAAAGGGAGGGGGGTGAGGGAGGGAGAGGGGGAGAGAGAGAGACAAAGAGAGGTAGAAAGACAGACAGCAAGAGAGACTGTGTGTGTGTGTGTGTGTGTGTGTGTGTGTGTGTGTGTGTGTGTGTGAGATGTCAGAGAGAGAAACATCCAGCAGATGGCTCTCAGGTATTCCTCCAGGCTTTATGTTTGAGGAACCTGACAGAAAGTGACAACACACACAAACACAGCACTTAGACCCATCTGTGTGTGTGTGTGTGTGTGTGTGTGTGTTGGGGGTCTCTCTCCAGAGAGCTGAAACAGTCGTTCATCCTCTTCCTCAGCTCTGATCAGATTCTGCTGCTGAGGAAGGACCAGAGCTCGAGGGTCACGTGGGTGTGAAGGAGCCCCGCCCCCCCCCTCCTCCCCACCCGCGGGGAGGAAGATCATAACTCGTCTTTATCGCCGCCGTGATGTGAGCGGCGTGCGCACCTCCCAACAGCGCGACGAAATGATTCCCGGCCACCCGGCCGGCGTCAGCTGACCAAAGCGTGAAGTGAAACGAAGCGTGACTCCGACAGGACTGGCCTTCAACCCAGACGTTGCTCCTCCTCTGCGGCATCATCAGGGTGGTCCGCTGGCGGCGGCGGCCAGCCGGGGCGCTCAGAGACGCTCCCGCTTTGATCTCCACCCTGGCAGGACCCCACGCAGACGGAGCGTACGGAGCCAGAGCGCCAACACGGGGGAGCGTGATGGGCTGTTGGCGGTCAGGGGAGGAGCCGCGGAGGAGCGAAACATCTGCAGCACATCTGCACAGAACAACCCTGACCAATCAGGGAGAAGAACAAAAATCAGGAGTTTCGAGGTTAAGCTGGATGAAGTGAGGAATGAAGGACAAAGACTGGGATGAGGTTGGACCGGATCGGAGCTGCTCTGGGATCTGCAGGCTCCATCAGCTTCCAATTCATCCATCAGGAGATGGGTCAGGTCCGTCCACACAGAACCTCTGGAGTACACCCCTGACTGGGAATGACAAGATTCCCATGGAATCTAGATTCCAGGGAACCTGAACCTGAACCAGGGAACACTATGGAACCTCCGCTGGAGGACGTAGATGGTTCAGATGTTCCTGGAGGCGTCAAGAGCTGCAGGCACACACAGGACATCAGAAACTGGCCCAGACTCTGAATTATTCCAACGCGCATGCTGTTGTTCGTGCTGGGAACACCTCCAGAAAACAACACGTTTATTTATCCCAATTACGAGATAATTAATTCATTTAATTAATGCAGCGCAGAAGAAAAACGGCAAATGGAAATTAACTTACAACTCACGGAAAATAACTTGGTAGAGGTCTCAGATTCCGCTCATCTCTGAGCTCCTAGACAGAGTGTATAAGCAGGGCTCGCGGGTCGTGATGGGAGATCTTCATAATTACCAGGGCTGGGGTTCTGACACGTCAAAGCTGGGACGCTCCCTCTACAGAGGAGGAGCCCCCGCGGCCCCCCAGGGCCCCGATAACGTCGCTGCACCCCCGTTATTGAGGCCGCCCGGTCGTGATTTAATCGGACTTTTGATTGGAGCGGGGGAAGGACCGGGGACGATGAATAGGAGGTTTAAACATCAACAGCTTCTGAAAACTTTCACACGCCGGCGCCTTTGAAGAGACCCCCAGACTTTAACCCTTCTGGACCGGCTCCATGTCTGTGTTTTAATGATCCAAAAACACATCAGCCCTCACTTCGCTTTTCCTCTGAAGCTGACTGGACGCTGAAAGCTGTGGTGTTTTTGTTGAACAGAGGCACCTTGAAGGTTGTTTTTCCCAGCGGTAGCGTGTCCGTGCTGGGTTCTGCAGACCCGTCAGGATTACGACACCGTCCCCCCCCCCTCCGTTATCTCAGGTCTCCCTCTTGTTTCCGTTGACCCTCGCAGAACAGGGTTTCAACTGGAAATGACCCTGAATGTGGCAGATAAACCCCGAGGTCCAGACGGCCGTGGCGTCCCCATCTGATCCGACCCTTCTGGCTGGATCTTCTCAACGCTCCGGTTCCTCCGACGGCTGATAAACGCAGCTAATGAGTTTGTGACTCAACACTTCACTGCTCTTTGTAACGCCGACAGAAGTTACTTCAGACTTCAGTCTGCTTACTCGACGACGTGACCAGAATTGGTGCAAAAGGAGCACAAAAAAAAAATACTGGCTGAGAGGAGTTTTGATACAAAGAGGAGGAAGAGAGCGAGGCAGAGGCTGACAAAGAGTCCATAATGAAGCTGTGCTCGGCTCCGAGTGTGAAGGGCAGTAATTTACTGATCAAGGACACAGATTGATTTGTTGCCACGGTGGAAACAGCCAAGAGAGGAAGGAACATTGTTCTGCGCTTCGGCTGACGCCATCCGAACACGCGGATGAGCCCAGAGAGGTCTCAGAGGCGGGCCGACACATCCGCAGGTGATTCTGCTCCTCAGGATCCTCCCAGCCTTCGACGCTCGCCGTCCCCCCCTCCTGAGCCGAGAGCTTCCCCGGCTCGACCACAGGCGTCCTCACGTCCACCTGGGGCAGGCCCAACTTCCGCAAATTGATTTTGTACGGCGCAGGTCGCCTCCTCTCTCCCCTCCGACTACCTCTCTGAAGTCCGTCCGCTGACAATCTGCGCCTCCACCTGACAGGAAATCGATGCCATCTCATCCTGAGCTCGTATCTGCACATCCTGACGGCGCGAGGACGGGACAGGCCTGAGGTCAGCTGCAGACACGCATGCAGAAGAAAGACTCGCCGTCTTCAAAAGTTTATCTGGGCGTCTGCTCCGATGGGAAACATTCAGCTGAAAGGCCCGGTGGAGCGTCTGCGGCGGACTGAAGGTTGTTTCTGTCACATCAGATAAGACCGAGGAGTCCATCACACCCATCAAAGCTCTGCTCAGACACCAGCTGACCTTTGATCCAAAGCCTCTCCATCCTCCTCCCCCAGCCGTCAACGAAGACGAGCCCCACAACAATCCCATCAGACGCCTGAACGGCTAAAGCAGCTCCGTGAGTAAACGAGTGAAGAGGAAGAACTTCAAGGACAAACGGAGTCGACGGATGGAAGCATTAGAGTCGTTTGGACAGCAGCTCCGTGGGGGGGCTCCGCGGGGGGTCTCCCTCTCTCTCTCACTGGTTAACAAACCAGAACAGAGGACGGCTGACTTTGGCTTCAACCCGATCACTCTCCGGGCTGGCGGGGGAGGGAAACGGGGCCGCTTCATCCTCGGTCCCGTGAGACGGCTGCTCATCTGCAGGGACGACGATGTCCAGAACAAACCTGGGCCTCCTTCACGTCCCACCGGGGAGGGGTGGTCCGGACCGGAGGTCCTGAAACAGCCCTCCGCTGAGGAGCTCTTCAAACTGTTACACGTCCACAAGCACGACCCAGCCGTGGAGAAGAACCCGGAATATTGGGACGGTTGCTTCATGATCATCATCCACATTTCTATGTTGGGATCAAGACTCTGATGTCTTCACCACAGCACGGATTAACGACCTCAACTCTTAACTGCTGACTTACATGCTGATGTGTTCAAGTTGAATTAAGGCAACAACCCATAACCTCCGCACGCACCAGAACGGAGAAACCAGGTCAACTGTTCCCCGGCAGGAGAAACGGATCCGAGCTACCGAAACAGACGGAGAGCAGCTGCAACAACTTTATTGATATTTTAACATGATCAATAAAGTATTTTCACAAAGGCAGCCGAACCGCCCGTGACTCAGCGCTCGGAAGAGCTTAGAGCTGGAAAACACACGGAACATTCGGACCTTTAAAAATATGCCGCGTCGAATAAAAACAAAAGGAGTTTGCAGATGGACGGCCGCGCGTGGAAACGGTTCCTCCACAGATGATTACTCATGTTCCACTGCTCCAGCCTCCTCCATCAACAGCCTGGGGGTCCCGGAGCGCCGACCTCCGCGGTGAGCTCCGCCCCCAGCAGAGGAAGCGGACGCGCGCGGTCGGCAACCGCGTAAGCCGCGCGCCGTGTTTCTGATTCCCCGCGCCGCCGCGAGTCTCCGAGGTGATCCATTTCTGTGTAAACACCGACTTCCAGTCGCCACGAGGCTGACCCATCAGTCACTCAGCGCCATGGAAACAGCTGAGCTGCTGTCATGGCGACGCACGTGACAAACCAGAGGCGGCGAGCTTCAAGGTGCGCGCCGCCGGCCTGATGGAAATGTCACCGCTGCGCTGGAGCCGGCGCACGCCGCCGCCGAGGCGCCTCGCGGTCGGGTCTTAAAATCGAATCACCCGGCCAGCGCGGCGACGCTCCTCCCTCCTCCGAGGGGTCGTGCGGCGGCGGCGGCGGAGCCAGATTTAATATCCACAAGCCCAAGCTGATCTCATTAAGGTCGGCGGCCAGGACGCCACGCCGACCACGGCGGTCGTCAGGGCGCTCTAATGGCGTTACGCCAAATAAAGCCGGGACGGGAGGTTAACCAGGAGGGTCACCTGACCTCGGCTCTCATTCGCGACACCGTTGCTCAAAGGGAAATCCAATCTGGGGCCGCGGCTAACGAGCGTTCATTACTTTTTGATGAATGGAATTCTTCATGTTGCTCTACGAAACGAGGACATTAGCGCGGCGATCTCGGCCGTAAAATGACCACGAGGCCCCGAACGATTAATCAGCCAATAAAAATGATGCTTCCATTTGGGGGGGGGGGTGGGGGGAGCTGAGGCCTGAGGCCAGGCAACAGGAGACCGGTAGAGATCAGCCCGACCTTCAGTCCAGAACCAGCAACACCGTCCACCGTCAGGAGATGTTGTCTCTGGTTGGCATGGCAACGGCATTCCCGCTGACTGGTGCTTCCAGGATCCCACTGTCCCGACCTCTGTCAGCAGCGGCACCCAGATGGCTCATCGGTATGCGCCGCCGCCGCTTCAAGGACGGCGGCGTCGGGGCGGGGCGTCTCTGAGGACGCGTCAGGCAGAACCGCAGCTCGGAGCAGCCCGCCGCTGATAGCGCTCTCGCCAGTTTCATATCCCGTCTGACCGACTCCGCCGTCCTTGGAATTATTCTCCAGAACGCTCCGATGGTGGAATTACACTTTCGACGGACGCTCGGTGAAAAAGAGACCATCGACATGCAGCTTCAACATCAACCTTAACCTTAACCCAAGTAGTCAGTTTTAGATTTTAAGGATTTTGTTCCAAAAAGCGAATCACAAACTTGCATTAATCTTTAGAAAATATGGAGCAAGAGGAGACCTGTCGACTCAGCCCCTGCAGGAGGGAAATGAGAGCAGGTGAGCGGGTTCAACATGAAGAAACTTTACGCTGACACGACAGTGTCACCGAGGTTTGTACACACACACACGCACACACACACACACACAGTCTGCAGGATCAAACCTGGAGGCACTGCAGAGAGCAAACGTGACTTTAGATGATAAAGAAAACAGAACTCTGGTGCTCAGAGTTCATCTGGGAGGAAAAAGGTTTGTGTTGCGGCTGAGAGGCGAAGGTGCGTTTGACCTTTTCCATTCCACCACTCTGCAGTTCGCAGACATTCAGGCTAAAATGTTAAAAAGGCCAAAAACGCGTTAACGTTATTTACCAACCTTGGTTCATTTTCTGCCTCAAACATCAGAAGGCGCCTGTGCATCTTCAATATAAAAGTCTATAAAAAGAGTCCGCCCCCCTCGTGGATGACTTGAACTAGTTCCATTTATTTTACATTTCGTATTTTATCTCAACTCTACAACTGCAATATTAATGTTAAAATATGAGAGGTTCAGGAAATTGAAGGTCGCTCTCATCAGTCACGGTGAATAATAGCACAAGTGTGTAAAATGTTAATGGTCACAGCGTCCTCCCAGTTCCCACTTAATGGGAGACACACAGGCCCCCTCCCGAGCCATCTTCTCCAAGAGAGAATGAATCTCAGAGAGCTGAAGGCGTGGAGATCCGTGCAAATAAGATGGCCCAGAGGCTCTTCAAACACACGGAATCTTCAAAAGCAATCTCACTGTCACCCTCTTTAGCCTTGAAAGAATAAAGTGGAGCTGCGGGGGCAGGCGCAATAATGGCTGCAAGGCTGAAACCTTCCATCCATCCAGGCTGTCTCCATCCCCGGGTTGGAGAACACCATTTACATAAAAACTTGAGGTCATTAAAGCATAAACAGCCCTTTCTGGGGAAAGTCCAGAGTTTTAGGTGAACTGGGTCCAAAGTGGGTGAAGGCTCGTCTATTGGAGTAAAGCAGCCGTTTGGGGACAGCCAGGGACCCGGGTCCAAACGCTTCCTCCCTCCGAAGGTGGTTACCGTGTGACTGAGGAGTCGGTGTCAGCACCGGAGCGACTTCTTCACTCACAATCAGGATAAATCCTTCCTCTCTCCACCCCCCCCCCACAGTGATTACACGGCTGAGTGACTTTTGTGTTTCAAATGTCAGAGCAGCGCTCCGACAGAGGTCTGTCTCCTCACGTTGTCAGGTCTCCTGGAGCCATTAGGATGATGCTGGTTTTATTACCCACGACCACACTGAGATGGGGGCAGAAATTATCTCCGCGCTTTGGTATTTTCAACATTTCCATTTCCGAAAGACCTCCGGAGGCTTCCCAGTCAGCTCACCTCGCGCTCCGGACCCGAACGGTGCCGGGCATCCAGAGGGAAGTAGGAACACACAAACATCAGGAAACAAGTGGGAGTATTGATTCTGAAGATGGAGTTTACCTGAAGTTCTGCACACAGTGGCTCTATAAACAACAAAGAGGTGAAATAAAAGAGTAAACAATACAGAGAGTGGCCATGGAAACGGGTCAGGAGGACGACATGCTGGCAAAGACACAATCGATGTGTTCTGGAACAGATAGGATTCATGATAATGTGCAGCTCATGGCTACAGGTTGATGCTTAGGAACAGCAGGATGGGCTTCCAGCGGAGCAGCGTTCAAGCCCCGGGGTGTTCTGAGATTGTTTCCACAAGCTTCGCCTCCTTTGCATTTTCATCGTTTTGAAAAAGGAGCATTGAGATGAGAAGACCCGACATGCAGACGGACAACAAGGTGGAGGAATTCAGCAAAACCTTGACGACAGCCGAGGTTAGAACACACTGAAACAAACAGGGGAAAAGTGGAAGAACCTGAAGTGAGAGTATGAGAAGCTGAAGGACCACAGCAGCCACCGAGGGTCCTCCAAACCCCATCAGCCTGGCTTAAATACTTCTGAGAACCTTGAGGTGTGGAGGAGACAGTAAGGGATGATGCTGAAGGGGTTAATGAAGCTGTTCTCCAGCAGACCCTCCAACCTCACCTGAATCACCATCAGCAGAACCATCAGTCTGCACGTCTTATCGGACAAAATAAAGCGCTTCTAAAACCTGAGACTTCATCCAGAAAAGTGCTGATAAACAGAAACCAGAGTTCATTTTATCAGGAAGCAGCAGAGGAAAACAGGCAGAAGTGGAAGACGCCGCAGCAGAAGAGAGGGACGGAAGAGTGGAGGACGTGTGGTGGTGGTGGTGGTGGGGGGGGGGTTACCTGAAAAACCTGCCAGAGCTGATCGGCCACGCCGCTGAGCCGGGTCAGGACGTGACGGATGAGAAAGGACTTGGACACGCCGCTGCTCCCCAGGACGATCAGGCACTCGGTCAGGGTCTCTGCGGCTGGAAGCTGAGGAGGAAACATGCAGACGCTTCAGCTGGAGCACTGGGGAGGGGGGGGGGTGACGTCACGACCCTCAATCAGCCCGACCTGCGCCTGACAGGAGCGTGAACGCGCCCCAGCCGAACGCTCAGAGCGCCTACGCCAGCGCACAGCTGCAGCTTCCGTCAAGCTGAAGGACGTTTCTGGAGGAGCTTCGTGGAACCAGAGCAGGGAGTCACGGTCATCAACATTTACCTCCTCGCCGATTCAGGTGAGTAAATACCTCAGGGTTTGAGCGTCCCCCCCCAGAGTTTCAGTTGAAGTGGAAATCAGCCGTTAAGCATCTGATGTCAGACGCTCAAGTTCGTCAGGTGTGCCTTTCACCCCCCCATCAAAAAGAACCTGGAATTCAATTTTCTTCCCCGTGCTGCTGATTACACCTGAGAGCCCCACCATCATCCCGCCAACAGATTAATTTAGAATTTCAGACACCTGAAGGGAGGAGAATGTCATCCAGAGCCTTTTCCGCTCTGACCCGTTTGACTTTCCCATAATGATGTTTTTTTTTGTTGAAACGATAAAGAGGAGATGTGCGGAGTGATGGAGGTCGCTTCATTCTGCTGCCTCACAGATGATTCTTATCTCAGCTGCATAATCCACCGGCCTGTTCCAACTGTGAAGAACACACCGGCACTTTATTTCAGCATGTAAACGAGAGGCGGCTCAGTCAGTGACTCCATCCTGTCAGAGAGGTCACCGATGGTTCATCAGCCTGGAAGACCCCAACACGAGGCCGATGGTCCCTCTACGCTGCGCCCGCGGACGACCTTTAAGACGCTTCTCCGTCTTCCACATCTGCAGCAGACCGTACAAGCGTCTGTCCGGACGCAAACATCTGCAGCTGTAACGTTCGGGAAGGTAACGAACCCGACAGACGTGAGGGTGAGGAGGGGGAGGAGGGTGAGGAGGGGGAGGCAGACGCTGTTTATGAGGCCAGGCAGTCACTTAACTCTCCTCCTCTACAAAAGGTTAGCGTCAGCGGTGCACGCCGGCACTTAACATTTAACACCACTCAGCCTCGAGAACCCGCGCACGTCCGCCGCGGTGATGGCGGAGATAAACGTGACAGCGGCGATTCCCGTGCTGAATCTGAATGCAAGCGTGACCGCGGTGATAATCGCGGTTGGCGGAGGCGATGATGAATACATCAGATCCTCAGCAGCCTCCCCGCCAGCCTGGTCGGGGCTCGTCTGCTCTGGTCTGCTCTAATCTAGTCTAATCCAGCCCGGGCTCGCCTGGTCTCATCTGGGCCGGGCTCGCCTGGGCTCTGGTGCTGAAGGACCCGGCGAGGGCCATCAATCGTAGCCCCGCACGGCAGCTGTCCGCCTGCGTCGAGTGGAGTCAGAGCTGAGCTGACGTGTGTGTGTGTGTGTGTGTGTGTGTGTGTGTGCTCTGTGCGTACGCCCCTGCGCACACACACCAACAGGACCATCGCTCTCAGGAGAACGCAGACGTTAAAGAGAGTTATGCCGCATTAGCGAGAACACACCGGCCCCTGATCCGCGCGACGGCGGTTGCTACAACACAGCGCAGAACTGATGGGCTTATTTCCCCTAACGGCCGAGAGCGGGACCAGAACCAACGGCGCGCTGAAGGGTTGTGTTAACATTCAGAGGCTGTTGACGTTACGCAGCTAGAGATGATTTCACAGAAATGCTCAGACCAGAGGGGTCTGGGTCGGGGGGGGGAGGAGGCTGCTCTCTGGGAGCTGTTTTAGTCTTCTGATGCGAGAAAACAGCAGATTGGCTGAGCTGAGGAGGTGATTCTTCAGGAGTGTTTCAGCATCTCAGTTCATCTCTGGACAGGAGGGGGGGGGGGGGCAGCCAGCAGGTCTCCCGCCAGCAGGTTTACCCGTTTACATGCTCCATACGGCTGAAAAGAGCAGTTTTCAGAGGTAACTTCTGAAGTCATGTGACCCACAACTGTCTGCGCTCGTTCGCTGGGGCGTGCGCGATGGCATGTGCACCAGGGTACTGCAGGAAATCGTACTTTTATTAGTTACCAGCGCTGAACTTTGAGGCATGCTGAGAAGCCTCCTGCGCGATAACGTTAACTCACGCCAGAGGTTCCATCCGGGGGATCCGGTTCCCTTAATAGAACCATCACCCCCCTCTCCTCAACTATCTCCTCAGCACGTCACAAATAGTTTACAACATCCTCGTGGAGGAGCCAAGATAAGGGGAATGACTACAAATCAAACCGCGATAAGATCTGAGAAACAACATGGAGTTCAGCCCTGCAGAACGGACCTGGAACAGGCTTCTCCCCAAGTTCGGCAGAGAAGAGGCCCCCGATTACACGAGAGCAGAGAATCCAATTTCCTGCAGCCGTGGTGGTGTTTAATCCAAAATATTTGCTGTAAGCAGCAGGTGTTGGGTTGTGAAGGAGAAGCAGGGCTGACATCAGCGACCCACACCACCCACAGCCCCGTCAGTGTTTCTCCACCTGTGCTGGCCCACGCCTGATCATCAGTCACAGCCTGAGCGCACACGCGTGAAGAAAAAAAAAAACAACAGCAAAAGCAGCTACAGCCTTGGGATGTTAATGGGGAGCGCGCACGGAGCCCACTCCAACGGAGGTCTCTGACGAAAAGAGACGGAGCCGATCGACCGGCAGGCGCCGCAGACCGTGAACACGTGATCAGAGTCTGGGACTCCTGAAGCTTCTCGCCGAAGATTCCAGCTGTGGGAGTCTGAGTGGCTCAGCTGCAGCTGCAGCAAAGACCTGAACAGAGCGGCAGAACCACACACACCTCACCTGAGCACCTGCAGCACAGGACCCACCCCTTCTTCATGGAGCACCCTCCACCCCACCACCATCCCCACATCATCATCATCATCACCATCACCATCACCATCATCATCACCATCATCATCATCATCACCATCATCATCATCACCATCATCACCATCATTATCATCACCATCACCATCATCATCATCATCACCATCATCATCATCATCACCATCATCATCACCATCATCATCATCATCATCACCACCATCATCACCATCACCATCATCACCCATCATCACCATCATCACCATCATCACCACCATCATCACCACCATCACCACCATCATCACCATCATCACCACCATCACCATCATCATCATCACCATCATCACCACCATCATCATCATCACCATCATCATCACCATCATCATCATCACCATCATCACCACCATCATCATCATCATCATCATCATCACCATCATCATCACCACCATCATCACCATCATCATCATCACCATCATCACCACCATCACCATCATCACCACCATCATCACCATCAGGTGAAGATCCCCATCATTGTTTAAAGGAGTTCCTTCCCTCTTTATCATCGTTGTGAGTGCCGTTTTGGATTCTTTGAGGCTGCAGGTTCTGGTCCAACCCAGCAGCAGCAGCACCAGACTGGACTCACTTCATCAACTCATCTGAGTCTTCAACAGCTGACTGGTCAAACTGGGTGAGCTGGACTGGTGGGACCAGAACCTGCAGCCCCACGGCCCTCTGGGGAGGAGCTGGAGACCCCTTCTTTAGGTTCACGTTCCTCTCATCCACCCCAGACAGATTAGATCTTCATCCAGGCGAGGAGGATCTAAAACCGCGAGCTCCTTCCCCGGCGCTGGTAACAAACTGGAACCACTGGTTGTTTCCACCGAGGAGTCAAAAACAACATTAATCCCATAATCCTGGATTAGCTCCAAATGATCAAATATAATGAAGCTCGGGGGAGGCTGGGTTCTGCAGCGATGACGTTCCGTAACCCAAAGAACCCTGTTTAACGAGGACTAATGAGACCCGCAACCACATCAAGGGACGCCCTGGGTCCTCCAACCTGAGGACCTTTTAAAGGGGAGAACCCCCCCGCCGGGTCCCTCACCTGGCTGAACAGATCCCGGAGCAGCAGCATCTCCGTCAGCGCCTCCAGCGACGACTCCACGCGCCTCCTGAAGTCCGCCGACGGCGGCCCGCGGGAGCAGACCAGGTCCGTCGCCTGGGCGACGGCCCGGCAGGCCTGCAGCCCCAGGTGGGCGGGGCCCCGGGGGGGCGGCTCCTTGCACGCCTTCACAAAGGAGTCCAGCAGCTGGCACACGCAGTCCGCCAGCAGGGGCCCGGCGTGGCCCCCGGGGGGGAACCACAGCGGCTCCAGGCCCCGGTCGTCCCCCCTGACCCGGCGGAGGGCGCACAGCGACCCCAGGAGCCGCACGTGGGGGAGCGCCTCCAGGGGGCGCTGCTGGGGGCGGGGCGCCGGGGAGGGGGCGTCGAGGCGCTCGGGAGTGTCGGAGTCGGGCTGGGGGTCCGGGCTGGGGGCCACGCACTCGGGCCCAAAGAGGTCCTGAGAAGCCGGGTCTGGACCTGTAAACAGATCAAAGGTTACCTGGAAATCATCAAAGCACACCCTTTTCCATAAATCCTTTCATCCTTTATTTTGTTCCTTTCAAAATAAAATGCTCTTGTCTCACATTAGACTTGCTTTCGGCCACCTGAGCTCCTTTTCCCTCAAAAATAAACCTCATTAATAATTCAACAGCCTTCACATCTTGGTGGTTTTCGAGTATTCGCCCCCCCCCAACAGAGATGGCGCGGCGCTACGGCAACGCCAACCCCTCCCGGCGCGCCCAGGAGCGCCCACCTGCCGCCGCGGCGCCCGCCCCGCTCATCAGCAGCTCCCGCCGCAGCCTCAGCACCTCCTCCCGCAGCTCCAGGGCCTCCCTCTTCCAGCCCGCCTCCCGCGCTTTCAGCTCGGCGGCCAACGCCTCGGCGTGCGCCCGGGCGGTGGAACCCGGGGGCTTGGTCCTGATCAGCGCCACCGCCAGCGCCACTCTGAGCCGGGAGAGAGGCCAGCGGAGCCGGGACGGCCCTGGAAACAGAAGGGGGCGGGGTTAACACCTCAGCGAACATCTGGACAGCAGCAGCAGCGTCAGCGAGGAACAACAAACGCGCTCCGAGGTCGAGACGGGCGAGACAACGGACGCCGCGGACAGCCTCAAGGTCGGCCTTGGTTCCTGACGCCGGCGAGTCGCCATCTGCCTCAGGATGACCGCTGAGACCTCCTGGGGGGGTGGCGTCCAGTCCAGGAACCATCCGGAGGAACCCTCTGGAGGAACCCGGAGGAACTGTCCGTCCACCCGGAGGAACCGTCCACAGGAACCATCTGGTGGAACCGTCCGGAGGAACCCTCTATTCGTCCAGAGGAACCGTCCGGAGGAACCATCCGGAGGAACCGTCCGGAGGAACCATCCGGAGGAACCGTCCGGAGGAACCCTCCGGAGGAACTGTCCGTCCACCCGGAGGAACCGTCCGGAGGAACCATCCGGAGGAAATGTCCGTCCATCCGGAGGAACCGTCCAGAGGAACCATCCGGAGGAACTGTCCGGAGGAACCCTCTATTCGTCCACAGGAACCATCCGGAGGAACCGTCCAGAGGAACCATCCGGAGGAACCCTCTATTCGTCCAGAGGAACCATCCGGAGGAACCGTCCGTCCACCCGGAGGAACCGTCCAGAGGAACCATCCGGAGGAACCGTCCAGAGGAACCATCCGGAGGAACCGTCCAGAGGAACCCTCATCCGAGGAACCCCCCCGGACCGGAGGAACCGTCCAGAGGAACCACCCGGAGAACCGTCCAGAGGAACCGTCCAGAGGAACCATCTGGAGGAACCGTCCGTCTGGACCATCGAGTCCAGATCTAACAAAGCTCACGTCTGCGCTCCCAGCCGTGTTTCTAATTGATGCAAACCCTCCTTTGTCTTGTTGTTGGACTCATAAAGTCTTCACACCAACTCGTCTTTCAGGCCTTGAAAAGGTTCGGTTTGTTTTCGACTCTTTAATTTGCTGAAATAAAAAGGTGAATAATTAAAACTGTCTGCCACATTCTGTTGTTTCAATTCTGGCTAAATCTCCTACAAAATGTCGCTGAAACGACTCGACAGCGGCATCTTTGTCTGTTTTAATATTTTACTACCGCAATCGTGTTAAAGTTTTATTTTAATTTAAAACTATGAGACCTGGAGCCGTCGACCTTGACCTTGACTGGTTTACCAGCTTCACACCGTTTAGCACACAAACCTGTCCCTTGTCTCCTCGTTAAGTTCGGGCCTTTTAAGGTCGGTTTTGTGGCGGTGAGAGAATATTAATGTTTCAGATTCTGTCAGAAATCAACATTTAAACGTCTCACAGGCTGAGCTAAGCTAAGCTAAGACCGCTAACTACTCTTTCGGGTTATTTCTTCATTTTCTCGTTACGGTAGATTGTAGCAAACACCAAATGAATAAAAAAAAGAAACGATATGTTAGCTGGACTCGGTAGTTCTTGGACTCGTGTTCTTTAAAGAAACTAAATCACGTTTTAATTCTTTAATCGTGTCGCTAACAGAAGGCTAATATTAACTCAATTAAACCTCTACAGACGGCACCAAACTGAGTGATTTGACCCGAACATCGTAATGTTATTAAGTTATGAGAATCTAAGTAAATCTGGGCTCGTTTAGCTCGATAATCGTGATAATTACCGTTTTTATCCTCCATGGCGGAGAGCGGCGGGAGGAGCGAGGCGCTCATGCTAATGCTAATGAGCGACTTCCGGGTCAGGACGCCGAAACGAAATAAAACTTTTATAAAACAAACTTTATTTTACACGAGTGAGACTTTCAATCACAAACACACGATATATAATCACCCTTAAAACTGCGATCCTGGGTTAAACTGCTTCCTCGATGTTATTTCGAGGAAATGCAATTGGTCAATACTGATCAATGGACAAACTTATTTGTTCAAAATCAATATTTCATTCAAAGTGAATTGATGGAATATTAAATATTATAATTCTATAAATATTATAGAGGCTAGTTTTTAAAGGAACCAACGCCTGAAGGATGGATTGAATGGGAAACTAATTATTTTCAGCAAAGAGGAGGTAAAAATGTCCTAAAATGAAAATGTTTCGTTGCCGTGCAGCTTTTCCATCTGGGAAAATGGAAGCTGCGGGGAAAAAAACAAACAAACTCAGGAGCAGAACGCGGCTCGGGCAGCCCGAACGATCCGCAGATTCTTTGCTACAACGTGTTCAAACGCGACGTTCGTGCGTAATGGTCGTGCCAGGCGTGACAAACCCGAGCCGGTGTTGACAAAAAGCAGGGGAGAGGGAGAGAGAGAGGGAGGGAGAGAGGGAGGGAGAGAGAGGGAGCGCAGGGACGGAGGGAGGGGGGCTATAAAAGCCGGAGTCAGCCCGAACTTGGGAGGAGAACCCGAGCAGACGAGAGAAGCCGTCCTCCGTCTGCGTGCTGGAGGAGGCGGCGATGGAGCGGACGAGGAGGGCAGGGTGGCGAGGAGGAGGCGGGGAGCGCCTGCCCGGGCCCGGCCGTCCCGCAGCTCCATGACAGGGCGCCGCGGCGGCCGAAGGAGGAGGCATGGAGAACGCCAGCCAGCCCGGAGCCTCGGCTGAGCCGCTCGACCTCGACACGCGCGCCAACCTGACGCACGGCGGCGGCCTGGCCGTGCAGGCGGGGGTCGCCGTCACGCTCGCGCTCATAACTTTCGCCACCACGCTGTCCAACGCCTTCGTCATCGCCACCATCTACCAGTCCAGGAAGCTCCACACGCCCGCCAACTTCCTGATCGCGTCGCTGGCCGTCACGGACCTGCTGGTGTCCATCCTGGTGATGCCCATCAGCGCGCTCTACACCGTCAGCCGCGCCTGGACGCTCGGCCAGGTGGTGTGCGACGTGTGGCTGTCCTCGGACATCACCTGCTGCACGGCGTCCATCCTCCACCTGTGCGTCATCGCGCTGGACCGCTACTGGGCCATCACGGACGCGGTGGAGTACTCCAAGAAGCGCACGCCGGCGCGCGCCGCGGGCATGATCGCCACCGCCTGGGTGATCGCCATCTCCATCTCCCTGCCGCCCTTCTTCTGGCGCCAGGTGAAGGCGGAGGAGGTGACGAGCTGCGACGTGAACACCGACCACATCTTCTACACCGTGTACTCCACCTTCGGCGCCTTCTACATCCCCACGCTGCTGCTCATCGCGCTCTACGGGCGCATCTACGTGGAGGCGCGCAAGCGCATCCTCAAGCAGTCGCACAGCAAGCCCGGGAAGAGGCTGACGTCGGCGCACCTCATCACCGACTCCCCGGGCTCGGTGGCGTCCACCACCTCCCTCACCTACGGCACCAACGACTCCTCCTCCTGCGACACCACCTCGCCCGCGAGCGTCGGCCAGGTGAAGGTGACCGTGTCCGACGCGCTGCTGGAGAAGAAGCGCATCTCCGCCGCGCGCGAGAGGAAAGCCACCAAGACCCTGGGCGTCATCCTGGGCGCGTACATCGTCTGCTGGCTGCCCTTCTTCATCTACACGCTGCTGGTGCCCCTGTGCGCGTCCTGCTTCCACCAGGAGCTCTTCGACATCTTCACCTGGCTGGGGTACCTCAACTCGCTCATCAACCCCATCATCTACACCATGTCCAACGAGGACTTCAAGCAGGCTTTCCACAAGCTGATCCGGTTCAAGTGCTGCAGGGCATGAACCCCCCCCACACACACACACACACAGCCCCCCTCACACACACACACACACACACACACACACACAGCCGCCCCCCTCACACACACACACACAGCCCCCCCCACACACACACACACACAGCCCCCCCACACACACACACACACACACACACACACACACACAGCCCCCCTCACACACACACACACAGCCCCCCCTCACACACACACACACAGCCCCCCCCCCACACACACACACACACAGCCCCCCACACACACACACACACAGCCCCCCTCACACACACACACAGCCGCCCCCCCACACACACACACACAGCCCCCCACACACACACACACAGCCGCCCCCCCACACACACACACACACACACACACACACACACACACCGCCCCCCCACACACACACACACACCCCCCCTCACACACACACACACAGCCCCCCCCACACACACACACACACACAGCCGCCCCCCCCTCACACACACACACAGCCCCCCACACAGCCCCCCCACAGACACACACACACAGCCCCCCCCACACACACACACACACACAGCCGCCCCCACACACACACACACACACAGCCCCCCACACACACACACACAGCCGCCCCCTCACACACACACACAGCACACCCCCCCTCACACACACACACACACACAGCCCCCCACACACACACACACAGCCGCCCCCCACACACACACACACAGCCCCCCTCACACACACACACACACACACAGCCCCCCCACACACACACACACCTGTAGATCTCCATCTCTCAGCATCTTCTGTCTTACACGTGCAGACACATCTGGAAACATCAGACTGACTGATGACTTCATCAGTGACTTGGAGAAAGCCCATAGCCCCCCCCTCAGGGGCCCCCCCCCACCGCCGCCCCCCTGCATCCGCTGCACCGGACCGCAGCGCGCAGGCCCCCCTTCGCCATACGAGCGTCGACCGTCAACGCCACGTTGGCTTGTAAGCACAAGGCGCTGTGGGCGGAGCGACCACGAGCCCCACGGGCAAAAACAGACAGACGGACAGACGGACCTCTGTTTGGTTTTCCTGCGTCAATAATGGGAATATAAATACCGGTGCCTACGAGGAGCCGGGCTCCTCCTCCTCGCGCCTGGCCCGGGGGGAGGCGCCGGCCTGGCTCCGGAGCGGTGGCGTCACGAGGCCAGCGTGTGTGTTTCCTATCTTCTCGTGCGTGTAGATGTTTGAACCCGTGACCTTTCCTTCATCCCCAGAGGCGCCCGGGTCGGCCCGTAAGCGAGCCGGCCTCCCGCCGAAGGCGCGCGCCCGTTTGGTAACGTCGGCGTCGGCGTTCGCCCGGGAGACGGCGAGCAGAGGCGTGCCTGCAGCCGGCCTGTGGAAGCGCGACGGGCGTGCCTTCGGGAGGAGGAGCAGCGGAGACGTTTGAGAGGGATCGTGTCTTCAGGCCCGAGGCACACCTTACCTCCACACCAGCTGGCGCGCGCGCTTTCGCAGCCGTGGGTCCCTCGCCGGCGCAGTTCTGACGGAGGAAACGAGAAAAAACGGTCGCCGGGAGAAGAAATGGGAAAAGATGAAGGCGCCGACGGGGGGCTGCGGCTTCAGGAAACCTGTGAGCGGGAATGGAAGGGGAGCTGGCGATGTTTGGAAACACGCCGCTCACGCCTCCTCTCGACGCCCGCCGTTTATTTGTCCACTTCGCACACCGCGTTCACACACTTTCAGCCTCCCACTCAAGCCCCGCCCCCAGTCTGCTCCTATTGGCCAGTCGGGTTCTCACCTGAGAGACACCTGTTGGAGGGGTTGGGGGCTGCAGAGGTCCTGGTTGGGGGGGGGGGGTACAGGGTAATTCAGTAATCTGGTACCGAGACCAGGTGTGACCTCTGAGGGATCGTTTTTGTCTGAGGGAACGTCGCGCGAGAACGTTGGCGCCACACGTGGGACCAAAGCCCCTCCCCCTTCTGCAATAACCTGAGCGCTCCGCTCGCCGTCGATGCAAGGTGTAGGTTCTGAGCAATAAACCGCAACCTCTTACAGGGGCGGGATTAAACCCCCCCAGATTAAATTATCGCTAATCCAGAGTTCGAGGTGAAGACGTAAAGGGAGACGAGGCCCGGGAGGGCGTTCCCGTCCGGGCGGCGGCGGCGAGGGGCTGCCGAGTCATGCCCGAGATGGCGGCCTGGGAGCGGCCAGCCAACCGCGTTCCCCCAGCCGCCCCCCGCTGGGTCAAGGCTCGGGGGACAGGGGGGGGCAACAGATCGATAACGGCGGCCTGCGCCGACGGTCTGGCGCACTTTTCCCGAAGCAGCGGCTCGAGAGCGGCGGCGTTCGGTCCGTTCGACCGCGGCGAGGACGTGGGAGACCCGCTCGCCTGAGGATGAGTCACCACGACGACGCACTTTACAGCGTCTGCTCCGCTGTCGTCAGGACGGCGAGCCGACGTGCGACGACCCCGCCCCAGAGGCGAGGGACTGACCCCGCATCAGCCAAGCACAGGCCCCGGCGCTGCCGCCGTGGGGGGGGGGGCGGAAGGCCGCCGCCGCGTGTCCTCCCCCGTCGGCTGCAGAGGGCCGTTAGAAGCACAAACCAGACCAGCCTGGCGCCGCAGGAGCCACGCCCCCCCGCGGCTCTTTACCTCCGCGGGACCGCACCACCCTCTGGCCTTGACCGCGAGCCTCGTGGCCACGCCTCTTTCCACGACTCGCTCCACTGTCCCCCTGTTCGACCCCCCCGCGGGGGTCATCAGTGCTCATCCGTGCGTTCGCCGCTTTTGTTTGTTTTGTTTGGAATAAAAAGAGTCCTGAGAAGAGCTGGTCGTCATTCACACACACACACACACACACACACACACTCACACACACACACACACACACACACACACACACACACACACACACACACACACACACACACACACACACACACACACACACACACACACTCACACACACACACACACTCACACACACACACACACACACACACACACACACACACACACACACACACACTCACACACACTCACACACACACACTCACACACACACACACACACACACACACACACACACACACACACACACACACACACACACTCACACACACACACACACACACACACACACACACTCGTCGGGTCGGGCTTTGTTTTCAGTCTCGCCAACGAGGAGGAGGAGCCGCAGCCCACCACCGGGGGGCGGGGGGGGGGTCCTTCGCCGCTCCGCTGCTGCTAATGGCGAGGGAGAGGAGAGCGATGGCGCGCGTGGGCGGGGCAGAGCCAAAAGCTCCGCCTCCGAGAGGCCCGGCAGAAGCGCGCGTGGAGAACCTGCTCGAAGAGCTCAGCCTGCTGCGGTAATTAGAGCTTCATCCTCCTCCTCCTCCTTCCTCCTCCCTCCTCTTCCTCCTCCTCCTCTTCCTCCTCCTCTTCCTCCTCCTCCTCTTCCTCCTCCTCCTCTTCCTCCTCCTCCCCTCCTCCTCCTCCCTTCCTCCTCTTCCTCCTCCTCTTCCTCCTCTTCCTCCTCCTCCTCCTCTTCCTCCTCCTCCTCTTCCTCCTCCTCCTCTTCCTCCTCTTCCTCCTCCTCCTCCTCCTCCTCCTCTTCCCTCCTCCTCCTCTTCCTCCTCCTCCTCTTCCTCCTTCTTCCTCCTCCTCTTCCTCCTCCTCCTCTTCCCCTCCTCCTCCTCCTCTTCCTCCTCCTCTTCCTCCTCCTCCTCTTCCTCCTCCTCCTCTTCCTCTTCCTCTTCCTCCTCTTCCTCTTCCTCTTCCTCCTCCTCTTCCTCCTCCTCCTCCTCTCCTCTTCCTCTTCCTCCTCTTCCTCTTCCTCTTCCTCCTCCTCTTCCTCCTCTTCCTCCTCCTGTGCTCACATCAGGATCAGATCGGCTTCTGGAGAACCTGTAGATGACCACGGAGCTCCTGATGTCAGAGCGAGGAAGATGAGCACCTGAGGTGAACCGACCAATCAGAGCAGAGAGGACGCCTAATCATCCGGGGGGGCGTGGCCTCTGATCACCTGGCTGAAGGTGGCCCGAGGCTCTTCTGCGCGCGGTTCATCCCTCACTGATGGACGGGGGGAGGCCCTCGGGGGACGCGCTTCAGGAAAGAGGCCCTCGGGGACCCTCGGGTCGGAGAGGACGCGTGAGACGGAGCGAGGACACCCTCGTCTGGGAGGAGACGCGGATAAAACGGTGAAAACGGCGACAGCCTGGAGCTGGGGTGTGTGTGTGTGTGTGTGTGTGTGTGTGTGGGGGGGGCGAGGACGCTGCCAGAGCAAATCTAGGAGCAGCTGGAGAAGATCCGGGCACAGAAAGTGAGCAGGAGCGCCTGAAGCCCGGCTGGTTTAGGATCCCGCTCCCTCCCGGAGGAGGGGGAGGGGGGGAGGGGGTGAGGGGGAGGTGAGGGGTGAGGGGGGAGGGGGGGCAAACAGGAATGTTCCGCACGCACGCGTCTGAAGAAACGGGATTAACCCGAGTAAGAGACGAGCGGCTTCACTCCTTCAGGGGACGAGGATTCCTGCGCGCGGGAATGTCCCGCTGGTGACAGGTGACAGGTGAGGCCAGTGGGCGGGGCTAACTCACAAAGGTGAGTCAACACCGGGGGGCTCGCCGCCAGTCCCCGGGTCAGCGGACCGGAGGAAGGAGGAAGCGTCAGGAGGGGGGAGCCCCGCCGTCGCCTCCCCTTCTCGAGGAAGCGACGACGTCATCCTCGCCGGGTTTGACCTTTGACCTTTGTACGCCGGGGCGTGGAGCGGACGCCTGAAGGGAGAGGAGAAGAGCTCCCGAGCGGAGGCTCCTTCCCGGCGCTCCGGGCTCCAGTAATTTCCGGGGCTGTTTGAGGGGGAGATAAGTCCTGGGTGATTCAGCAGGACTCACCGCCGCCGCGCCGCCGCCGCCTTATCTGCAGCCCCGCGCCGCAGCGCCGCCGCGGCCGCAGCCTCCCCGCCATCCGGACGCCAAATGTCAGCGGAGATGCTCCGGGAACGCGTCCTCACCCGGGAGCTTTTATCTCCTTTGATGTTCGTAGGAGATGGCGGCGAAGCGGGGGGCTGAGCGGGAGGAGATAAGGGAGGAAGGGGGGGGGACGGCCCAAACCGGGAGGGCTGCTCCAAACTCACCGCTTTAATTATCTCACATCAACACACACACACTCACACACGTACATGTACACACGTACACGTACACACACACTCACACACGTACATGTACACACGTACATGTACACACGTACACACACACTCACACACGTACATGTACACACGTACACGTACACACACACTCACACACGTACATGTACACACGTACACGTACACACACACTCACACACGTACATGTACACACTTACACGTACACACACACACGTACATGTACACACACGTACATGTACACACTACACGTACACACACGTACATGTACACACACGACAAACTCACACACGTACATGTACACACGTACATGTACACACGTACACGTACACACACACTTACACACGTACATGTACATACGTACACGTACAGTACACACTTACACGTACACACACACACGTACATGTACACACTAATGTACACATACACGTGCACACACACGCACATGTACACACATGTACACACGTACACGTACACACACACTCACACACGTACATGTACACATTTACACGTACACACACACACGTACATGTTCACACGTACATGTACACACTTACACGTGCACACACACGTACATGTACACACGTACATGTACACACGTACACGTACACACACACTCACACACGTACATGTACACACTTACACGTACACACACACACGTACATGTACACACGTACATGTACACACTTACACACACTCACACACGTACATGTACACACGTACATGTACACACTCACACACACGTATATGTACACACACGTACATGTACCCACACATACATGTATGTACACTGACACGTACATGTACACACACACATACACACACTCACACACGTACATGTACACACACACACACTCACACACGTACATGTACACACGTACATGTACACACACTCACACACACATATATGTACACACATGTACATGTACCCACACATACATGTACCCACACATACATGTACGCACACCGGCACGTGCATGTACACACACATACACACACACTCACACACATACATGTACACACACTCACACAGACATACATGTACACACACTCACACACACACACACACACACACAGCCTGATCTTTACAGAATTCCGGAGATTTCTGTCATGTTTTTTTATCACACTGATGTCTGTGTTGATTTGCCGCCCGGTTGCCACGGAAACCGCTTAAGCCCGTCTCGGTCTCCAGACGCCGCCGTCACGTCTGCAGACGCCACCTTTCAGACCGGAATGACATTTCAAAAGCAGCATGTGAGGGTGGACGTTCCTGAGTGGTCCTTTGTGAGTCCTGTGTGAGCGTTCCTGTGTGAGCGTTCCTGTGTGAGCATTCCTGTGTGAGTGAGCCTGCGTGAGTGAGTCTGTGTGAGTGAGCCTGTGTGAGTATACCGGTGTGAGTGTTTCTTTGTGAGTGTTCCTGTGTGAGTATACCTGTGTGAGTATACCGGTGTGAGTATACCTGTGTGAGTATACCTGTGTGAGTATACCGGTGTGAGTGTTTCTTTGTGAGTGTTCCTGTGTGAGTATACCTGTGTGAGTATACCGGTGTGAGTATACCGGTGTGAGTGTTTCTTTGTGAGTGTTCCTGTGTGAGTATACCTGTGTGAGTATACCGGTGTGAGTATACCTGTGTGAGTATACCTGTGTGAGTATACCGGTGTGAGTATACCAGTGTGAGTGTTTCTTTGTGAGTGTTCCTGTGTGAATATACCTGTGTGAGTATACCGGTGTGAGTATACCGGTGTGAGTGTTTCTTTGTGAGTGTTCCTGTGTGAGTATACCTGTGTGAGTATACCTGTGTGAGTATACTGGTGTGAGTATACCGGTGTGAGCATACCGGTGTGAGTATACCGGTGTGAGTGTTTCTTTGTGAGTGTTCCTGTGTGAGTATACCTGTGTGAGTGTTTCTTTGTGAGTGTTCCTGTGTGAGTATACCTGTGTGAGTATACCGGTGTGAGTATACCTGTGTGAGTATACTGGTGTGAGTATACCTGTGTGAGTATACCTGTGTGAGTATACCGGTGTGAGTATACCGGTGTGAGTGTTTCTTTGTGAGTATACCTGTGTGAGCGTTCCTGTGTGTGTTCCTGTGTGAGCGTTCCTGTGTGAGTGTTCCTGTGTGAGCATTCCTGTGTGAGTGTTCCTGTGTGAGCGTTCCTGTGTGTGTTCCTGTGTGAGCGTTCCTGTGTGTTCCTGTGTGAGCGTTCCTGTGTGAGCGTTCCTGTGTTAGCGTTCCTGTGTGTGTTCCTGTGTGAGCGTTCCTGCGTGAGTGTTCCTGTGTGAGCGTTCCTGTGTGAGTGTTCCTGTGTGAGCGTTCCTGTGTGAGTGTTCCTGTGTGAGCGTTCCTGTGTGAGCGTTCCTGTGTTAGCGTTCCTGTGTGTGTTCCTGTGTGAGCATTCCTGTGTGAGCGTTCCTGCGTGAGTGTTCCTGTGTGAGCGCTCCTGTGTATGTTCCTGTGTGAGTATACCTGTGTGAGTATACCGGTGTGAGTATACCTGTGTGAGTATACCGGTGTGAGTATACCGGTGTGAGTGTTTCTTTGTGAGTGTTCCTGTGTGAGTATACCTGTGTGAGTATACCGGTGTGAGTATACCGGTGTGAGTATACCGGTGTGAGTGTTTCTTTGTGAGTGTTCCTGTGTGAGTATACCTGTGTGAGTATACCGGTGTGAGTATACCGGTGTGAGCATACCGGTGTGAGTATACCGGTGTGAGTGTTTCTTTGTGAGTGTTCCTGTGTGAGTATACCTGTGTGAGTGTTTCTTTGTGAGTGTTCCTGTGTGAGTATACCTGTGTGAGTATACCTGTGTGAGTATACTGGTGTGAGTATACCTGTGTGAGTATACCTGTGTGAGTATACCGGTGTGAATATACCGGTGTGAGTGTTTCTTTGTGAGTATACCTGTGTGAGCGTTCCTGTGTGTGTTCCTGTGTGAGCGTTCCTGTGTGAGTGTTCCTGTGTGAGCGTTCCTGTGTGAGTGTTCCTGTGTGAGCGTTCCTGTGTGAGTGTTCCTGTGTGAGCGTTCCTGTGTGTGTTCCTGTGTGAGCGTTCCTGTGTGAGCGTTCCTGTGTGTGAGGGCCGACTGTCCTCCTGGTGCTTTATCTGCAGAGCTGAAGTGTTTTCCGTGGGTCTCTCTCTCTCCTGCAGCATCGGCGCAGATAAAAGCAACCAGGAAGGAGGTGAAGAACAACCACCGTCGTGATGAAGAGGACGGAGAGGACGAAGACGCTGCCCAGCGTTCGTGGGGGGTCCGACGCCTCGGGCTGGTCGAGCACGTCTACAGCAGCTGGCGTGAAGGTTCAAGAGCAGAGAAGGTCCATGAGACACCCACGAAGCTTTGCCTGGGCCCCGCCCCCGTTATCAGGCCCCGCCCCCACAGCCGGCCCCGCCCCCGTTATCAGGCCCCGCCCCCGCTGTAGAGGTCTCCTGACTGCGGGTGACCCAGACCAGAGGATTTTGTCTTGGCTTTGGGTCACAAAAGAGGAACTTCTAATAATACAGAAGCAAAAGCCACATTTCCCGTCTGCGTCCCGCGGCGGCTGTCACAAGCGCTTCCGTCAGCGAAGGCCTCACGGTAGTCCGGAAGCCAGAGATTCCAGAAGGGAGACGTCGTCCTTCCATGGCCTCCTCCAAACATCAGATGAACTCCTGGTGGCCCCCCACGAGGCTCCTCCTGCTGTTCCACCACATCTGCCCCCCCAAGCTGTGGCATCCTGGAGATTCCGGTCCAGAGGGAACGCTCAGGTTGTGACAGTTCCGGGAGAATTCAGAGAGGAGGAACTTCTCGCCCCCCCGAGGACAACCTGAGGACGCCTGAAGACACCTGAAGACACCTGAAGACACCTGAGGACACCTGAGGATAGCTAAGGATGCCTGAGGACACCTAAGGATGCCTGAGGACAACCTGAGGACACCTGAGGACGCCTGAGGACACCTGAGGACGCCTGAGGACGCCTGAGGACAACCTGAGGACGCCTGAGGACGCCTGAGGACAACCTGAGGACGCCTGAGGACGCCTAAGGACAACCTGAGGACACCTGAGGACGCCTGAGGACACCTGAGGACACCTGAGGACGCCTGAGGACGCCTGAGGACAACCTGAGGACACCTGAGGACGCCTAAGGACAACCTGAGGACACCTGAGGACGCCTGAGGACACCTGAGGACACCTGAGGACAACCTGAGGACACCTGAGGACACCTAAGGACACCTGAGGACACCTGAGGACGCCTAAGGACACCTGAGGACACCTGAGGACACCTGAGGACGCCTGAGGACGCCTGAGGACGCTGGTCAAAAGAGGGAAACATCAAAATAAACATGAATCACTTTAAGTCTTCTCACAATTTCCGCCTCGATTTTTCTGCCAATGAAAGAAACATAATTTCCGCGTCTGCAGAAACCCGCTCTCTTCCGTCCCGGAAAAAGAGGCTTTTTCGGAAAATTGATGGTTCTGGGCCCACAAAAGCGAAAGACGAGGACCTCCGCGCCGCCCTCTGGGGGATCGCTCTCCTCCGAGCGTCGGCGGTCCGTCCGTCCGTCCGTCCGCCCCCCTCGGGCGGCGGGAAGGCGGGAAGGGAAGGGAACACGGCCTGCGAGGTTCCTCCGAGGACGGAGGAGACGCTGCTGAGTCACGCGACCCGCGCGTGACTGGTTGCGTCGGGGGCCGCTCTGCCGCCGCTCGCCACAGACGCTTCCGCGTAAACGAGCTCGTTATTCCGGCGTTCCGGGCCGCTCGGCAGAGATCCGGGCTGGCACGTGGGACGCCGGACAGCGCTGATGAACGATGACGAATCTGGTGGATTTGACTGCAGTGCTGTTTGGAGACGCGTATGTGTGTGTGTGTGTGGGAGTGTGTGTGTGTGTGTGTGTGTGAGAGTGTGTGTGTGAGAGTGTGTGTGTGAGAGTGTGTGAGAGTGTGTGTGTGTGTGCGTGTGTGTGTGTGAGTGTGTGTGAGTGAGAGTGTGTGTGTGTGAGAGTGTGTGTGTGACAGTGTGTGTGTGACAGTGTGTATGTGTGTGTGAGAGAGTGTGTGTGTGAGAGTGTGTATGTGTGTGTGTGAGAGAGTGTGTGTGTGAGAGTGTGTGTGAGTGTGTGTGTGTGTGTGAGTGTGTGTGAGAGTGTGTGTGTGTGTGTGTGCATGTGTGTGTGTGAGTGTGTGTGAGTGAGAGTGTGTGTGTGTGTGTGTGTGTGTGTCTGGCTCTCTGCTGCTGGAATGCTGTCAGACATTCCGGCCAAGAGGCTTGATGGTTCCATTAAACTGAGGGGGGGTGAGGGGGGGGGCGGCGAGGGCCGACTCAGCAGCCGTCCACCAGGGGGCGATCATCACCTGATGGGGTCACATCAAAGCGTCTGTTGCCGTGGGAGCAACCTGGAGGAGCAGATAAAAGCTGTTCAGTCATCAGTGGGGAGGGATCAATGGCGCCGCCTTCAGGGCTTTGGCGTCCTGGTCACCGCCGCCGAGGCCGACTCGGGCATCTGCGGCGAGGCGACGGACGGTTCACACGTTGTTGCAGTTGTCTTTAGTGGTAACCGCGGCAACGGATAGCCGCCACAGACACAATAACGCTGAACATCAACACTGATTCACATTTTCACCTCATGACTCTCAAAGCCAGGAAGCCTTGTGTGTGTGTGTGTGTGTGTGTGTGTGTGTGTGTGTGTGTGTGTGTGTGTGTGTGTGATGTGTGTGTGCGAGTCTCTGTCTTTGTGTGTGTGTCTGTCTGTCTTAGTGTGTGAGTGTTTGAGTGTGTGTGAGCATGTGTGTGTGAGTGTGTGTGTGTGTGTGTGTCTTTGTGAGTGTGTGTGTGAGTGTGTGACTGTGTGTGTGTTTGTGAGTGTGTGTTTGTGAGTGTTCCTGTGTGTGTGTCTGTGTGTGACTGTGTGAGTGTGTGTGTATGTGTGTGTGTGTCTTTGTGAGTGTGTGACTGTGTGTGTGTGTGTTAATGAGTGTGTGTGTATGTGTGTGTGTCTTTGTGAGTGTGTGACTGTGTGTGTGTGTCTTTATGAGTGTGTGTGAGGTGTGTGTGTATGTATGTGTGTGTGTCTTTGTGAGTGTGTGACTGTGAGTGTGTGTGTGTGAGCGTGTGTGTGAATGTAGTGTGTGTGTGTGTGTGTGTGTGTGTGTGCCTGGTGTTAGCCTCAGCCCCTCTTATCTCCTGATCCACACAGACCAAACTATTTCATTTTTCATTTTTCACGCTCAGTTGAACCTGATAATTGAATTACGCGGCTGACGGCTCCGAAAAGCGATTTTTAGAAACTTAAAAGCGACATTTTAAACGTCCGCGGTTAAACGTACGGTTTAATCTGAGCGGAGCGGGAGGAGGCGAAGGCCTCCTGGAGCCGACGCCCGCCGCGCGCGCCCCTCGGAGAGGTCGCTCCGGCAGGACGGGAGAAAGTGAACGAGGCGTCCGAGCGGAAAGTGGGCTGAAGGGGGGCCGGAGGTTATTTCCACATTTACCTGCTCTTCGCCCGCAGGAGCCGCAATTTGTCTCGGCCGACAGCCTCTCGGTCGGCGAGACGGATCGGGGCCGGCGCCGCGCGTCCCCGAAGATCCGGAGCCGCTAACGAGTTAAACCGCGCGGCGTTCAGTCCGAGCGTACGCAGAAGACGTCCAGCGGCGCCGCCAGCGCCTCGTCTCTGGGACACGTCAAATCACGGAAAACTGCTCCCCGTCAGTCAGGACGGTCTGAGGTTCCCCGGGGAACGTTTGGGAATACTGATGAGGCCGCTCCTCGATGGCGTCTGAAAAGCGGAAAAAGCTCCGACTTTCCCTTTAAGTCCGATTTGAGCAGAAACGGAAAAAGCCGACCTCTGGGAGCGGCCGGGGAGGCGACCCCGCCCGTTCCGAGTTGACCCAGTTAGGAGCGGCATCCGTCACGGGCGGACAGAGGTGAGCTCGGGGGCCGCGGCGAGGGGCCGCCACGCACGCGCTCCGCCGCTCCGACGCCGCTCCCGGCCCGACCCACTTCGCAACTCCTCGCGCTCCCTCTCTCAGGCCAACTTTTCCTGGACTCAGTTTGTGGGAGCGGGGACGTGAAGGTGACGTTCCCGTTGAGCCCCGGGGCCTCCCGGGGCCCCGAGGGCCCTGCCGGACACCTTAAAAGGATTCCGGGTCACTTTTCCTCAGCTTCCCGTTGGAGCTGATCCAGGATGGAGGTTTCCATCCCGACCTTCATCCAGTCCAGAAACGACTTCTTCACATCGTTGAGGGAAAAGAGTCGAACCCGCTCGCATGCTCCAGCTGATTAAAACCATTCCAGTTTTTCCTGCAGCTGGAATTCTCTGTAAAACTCCCTCTTGTCTAAACCCTCCCGTGAGCTGCTCTGTGATTGGCTGGCTGGACACCTGCCCCGCCGACGGCCCTCCTCGCATCCAAACCGTCTTCCAGGCTGAGCCAAGAGTCCGGATCCGGATCAGGGAATCATCATATTCATGAAGCCGGCATGTCACTCCCGCTTGTGTCCTCCCGTTTGAATTATGCAGCGTTGTTCTTCTGCTCCGGGAACAAAAGCTAATAAGCAGTTTCAGAAGCCTCCGGCCCAGGAGACACCTTCCCGGGAATGCTCCGGAGCGCCCTGGAGCCTGGAGGGGACGAGGGAGGGGACGAGAAGGTCACACCCTTTCAGGAGATTGGACTTTAAAGGTGGAAGCAGCCGAGCTCCTGCAGGGCCCGGGGGGCCTTCTGCTCCCTGTTATCCCCTCCGCTGAATCCATTTTCCGTGCTCGCGCTTCCCGTCCGTCTGCGGCGCTCCTGCTGCTCCGATAACGAGCGGAGGGCAGCGTGTTGTCAAATTAAGCACGTTAAACAGTAAATATGGAGTTTCTAGATTACAAATTATGTGCTAATGATGCAGCGCTCCCCTGATTACTGAGTAATTGAGCTGGTGTGATAATACTCACTAACATGTTCAATTAACAGCTCACACACCAAAACAAGTCACAGGTCACATTTGCATCCGAAAAATAAAAAACAATGATTTCATTTTCTGGTTTTTCAGACGCTCAGATGGAGAACAGTCTGAGGGGGTTTGAGTGCGCTGTAACTTTAAGGTCTATTAACATAATCCTGTTGATTCAGGGAAAAAGACCTTTTTTCTGATCAAATACGGCTTCTGAAGCCGCGTTCGCGGGAGCCGTTGCCGTGACAACGGTTCAATAAAGAGCGGTTTTTAATTGAGCAGGGCTGAAACGCGAAGAGCTCGGACTCTGACATTTACCTCCCGAACGGGAGCGAACGCTGTCAGGGTTCCGCTTCGCTCCTCGACGCCTCCCAACCGAGGAGGCCCCGAAAGGAGGAGAGGACGTTGGCGAGGAGAACCACCGATAAACGATCAGAAGTATTGATGACACGAGGTCAGACGGGTCACAGGAAGTGGAGGTGGAGGAGTTCCGGAATGGTTTTCCTCAGACATCAGTGTTTCTCCGTCCCTCCAGTCATGTGATCTGGGAGCTGTAGACATAAACGAGAACATGGTG